>OZ007590.1:315478425-315985925 GCA_963931845.1 Maratus michaelseni | reverse complement strand
TCAGAAGGTATACGGCGTATACCACCATATACTCTCCACTACAGCTCTGGACATGATCACCCCCTGATACAAATAATCGTATGTAAAACCTTTAATAATTATATTATATAATATAATTATTAAAGGTTAAAAGTTAACTTTTAATAACAGACAACTTATATATTTTCAGAGGGAAAAAAGTTAATTAATTATTAAATTATAATATAATTATTATAATTATAATTATTAATATATATAATGTATTCTTATAATGGACAAAGAATGATGCCTACTATAAAACGCTATGCATAAACCTTCGAGGGTATGTGCTGTGCTATAGGCACAGGTATATAAGCTCTAGCTTTATTTGAGAAACAGAGGGTATACGCAGTTCCATTAAAAAATCCAGAAGGTATACGGCATATACCACCATATACTCTCCATTACAGCCCTGTACGTTATCACTCCTTGCTACAAATAATCGTATGAAAAACCTTTATATATTAATCGACAGATAATAATGCCTACTATAAAACGCTATGCTATAGGCACAGGGTATACGCTATAGCTTTATTTGAGAAACAGAAGGTATACGAAGTTCCTTTAAAAAATCCAGAAAGTATACGGCTTATACCACCATGTACTCTTCACTACAACACTGACGTGATCATCACCTCCTATAAATAGTCGTATGAAAAACCTTTATATATTAATCGACAGAGAATAATGCCTACTGTAAAACGCTATGCATAAACCTTTGAGGGTATGCGCTGTGCTATAGGTACAGGTATATACGCTACAGCTTTACTTGAAAAACAGAGGGTATACGGAGTTCCTTAAAAAATCCAGAAAGTACACGGCATATACCGCCATATACCCTCCACTACAGCTCTGGAAGTGATCACCCCCTGCTACAGATAATCGTATGAAAAACCTTTATATTTTAATCGACAGATAATAATGCCTACTATAAAACCCTATACATAAAGCTTCGGCGGTATGCGCTATGATGTAGGCACAGGGTATACGCTACAGATTTGCTTGAGAAACAGAGGGTATACGGAGTTCCTTTAAAAAATCCAGAAGGTATACGGCGTGTACCACCGTATAATCTCCACTACAGCCCTGGGCGTGATCATCCCCTTCTACAAATAATCGTATGGAAAACCTTCATATATTAATCGACAGAGAATAATGCCTACTATAAAACACTATGCATAAGGCTTCGGGGATATGCACTATGCTACAGGCACAGGTATATACGCTATAGCTTTATTTGAGAAAGAGAGGGCATACGGAGTTCCTTAAAAAATCAGAAATTATACGGCTTATATCCTCCACTACAGCTCTGAAAGTGAGCACTCCCTGCTACAAATAATAGTATGAAAAAACTCTAGATACTAATCGCCGGGAATTATACCTACTATGAAACTACTGCATGAATTATGCTTCGGGAATCGCCTGAATTTGAGATCTTATAGAGAAAACTGTTGATAGGAATGAGTCATAAATTCACATAGCCATATTTTTGATGATGCCGATTATTTTTATGTAAAAATTAATGTGGCTCATAATTCAATCTTTTTTTTTAAATGAATTAAATAATAATTTTTATAATTAAAAATATCTCTTTGAACTAAAAAAGTCTTGCCGGCTTGTACCGGGTTTAAAAGGTAGCTTCCCTATTTCTTGGTTTCAATTTTTACTCGAAAACACGAAGCTGAAATGCGAAGAACCCGATTAGAGAATATTCGTCAATACTGAATTGGAATGAGAATTTCGCCAAATTAGTCAAAATGTCCGGAATATGTTTGGGTCTATTCAATGATTCTCATTTGAAAAGAAGCGTTTAAATTGGATGATTTTTTGGGGATGTATAAATTAAAGTTTGTCGCATGGATTAATACTAGCATACTCAAATTTTGATACCGCCTAACTCTATGAGCTTATTTGCTTGTCTAATGGTTCGGGCTGTGGTTATTGGACAAAGATGTACCGAGTTCGAATACCGATTTAGACATGGATGTATGGATGGACCTGATTCCTCTTAAACGAAGTTTAAGTGTTTATACCTCGTGTGAAAAATATTACCTTAACGCCCCTAAAAAACCATCTAACTCTGAGAATATTTAAACAAAAAAATGTATAAGCTATGCAAGTTTCCGAGCTGATTTTACACAAGTTATTCAAATAAAGTGTCAAAAGTGGATGTTACCATTTGATAAATGCAATTTAATACAATATTTAACCTGTATAGATCTCCGAAGCGTATATTATGCATAGCATTTAAAAGTAGACATTAGAGTCGATTGGTACCTATAAAATTTTGTATGCGATTATTTGCGAAAGAATTATTAAAAGGTGATCATATTCTCCCCCCACCCCGGAACTGTACATGCATAGTTTATAGTAAATTTCAAGGAAAAGCAAATTTTGTTAATGAAAAAATAGATTTTATTGTATTTATAACTAAGTATACTACAGGGGGAAAAAACCCTGTAATCCTGTAATATCCTGTAACTTCATATACTGAATAAGATAACTCCACTTCCTAACTTATTGTGCAACATTCGTAAACTTTTTTGCGGCTTGTGTGATTTATGTAATGGGAGTAAATATCCTGTTCTTTTTTTCCTCCCCGATTATTTCCGGTCAGATGAAACAATAGTGGTTTCCGAATGCTGACAAGCAGGTCTGTATTATCTCAGAATAATAGCAGAAACTGAAAACTGAACATGTGCAACTTATATATTTTCAGAGGAAAAATAAAACTATGACATATAGTAGAAAAGAAATGCGTTTCTTTTGTTTAAAAATGATTTAATACAAATGCACTAATATTTGGGGCTCTGAAAAAAATATAATTTTCGACGCATACGTATATTTAAAAAAAAAAAATCTGTCTCTTTGTCTGTGTACATGAATATGTATTACATGACATCAGAGTGGAGTCATATCCCTGAAAGAAGTTCAAATTTTCGTAAACTTACATTTATATCAATTAGTTTTATTTATTGACCAATGGATAATATCTATAATATTTAGAACACTTCCAGGCCTAATAAAATATGAAGAAGCAATATAGAAAGAAATGATACTGCCGGGGAAGTTAAAGAAAGGGTAATAAAATTAGAAACTGGAGAAACAACTGACTCAAAATCTGTCCCTTTGTCTTTGTACATAAATATTTATTACATGACATCAGAGTGGCGTCGTATCCATGAAAGAAGCTCACATTTTCTAAAACTTACATTTCTATAAATTAGCTTTATTTACTTATGGATGAAATTTTTCATATTTAGAAGACTTCCAGGCCAAAAACATATAATGAAGACATCTAAAAAGAAATAATACTGCTGAGAAAGTTTGTGAGGATAAAATTTAGAAACTGGAGAATCAACTGTCTCCAAATCTGCCTCTTTGACTGTGTACATGAATATGTATTTACCTAACATCAGAGTAGAGTCTTATCCATCAAAGAAGTTAAAATTTTCGAAAATTTAGATTTCTACTAATTAACTTTATTTATTTACTTATGGATAAAATTTTTCATATTTATAAGACTTCCAGGTCAAAAAAAAAAAAAAAAAAAAAAAGAGAGAGAGAGAGAGAGAGAAAATCTAAAAAGAAATAATGCTGCTGGGGAAATTAATGAAAAGGAGATAAAACTGGAAACTATAGTAAACGAACTGTCTCCAAATCTGTCTCTTTGTCTTTGTGCATGGATATGTATTAGATGACATAAGAGTGTAGTCATATTCATGAAAGAAGTTCAAATTTTCTGAAACTTACATTTCTATCAATTAACTTTATTTATTTACTTACGGATAACATTGTTAATATTTAGAACACTTCCAGGACTAATAAAATATGATGATGCAATCTAGAAAGAAACAATACTGCCGAGAAGTTAAAGAAAGGGTAATAAAATTAGAAACTGGAGAAACAACTGTCTCAAAATCTGTCTCTTTGTCTTTGTACATAAATATTTATTACATCAGAGTGGAGTCGTATCCATGAAAGAAGCTCAAATTTTCTAAAACTTACATTTCTATAAATTAGCTTTATTTATTTACTTATGGTTAAACATTTTTAATATTTAGAAGATCTCCATGCCATAAAAAAATATAATGGGGAAATCTAAAAATAAATAATATTGCCGGAGAAGTTGAAGAACCAGTGATAAAATTAGAAATTGGAGAACCAACACCTCATGCAATGGAGAGAAATATTAAGGTCTTGTTACTATGACAGTCGCAATAAATAAATAAATAAATAAAATAACAAATATAACTCAGAATCATGTCTGAAAGAAGGGAAAACTTACAAAAAATGCACTGGCTTGATTTTTTTTATGCGACGTTGTAATACAATATGTATGACATAATGAGATAGCGCAGAGTCATCTATTGATGAAAATGTGAACTATTTTTAATCTTATTGTATAAAAAATTTATGAGCTTCCTAAACTTTTCACATATTTCATCCTTGTATTTGTTATAGTTAGGCTTGAACGTTTACTGTGCCACGAATCACCATGGTGATTTCCGGGAATTTTTTTTCTCCTATAATTTCGTAAATTGTGTAAAATGCCGCGTTTTGGCAAAAATTGTTTAAAATTCTTGATGTTTTTATTTATTTATTTATCTATAACCACTGTTTGTAATGTTTTTATAGCAACTGAAGTTTAGTAAACAAGTGCCAGCACTCTTCGAATTTAAATTTGCTGCAAAATGATGCCAATAAAGTTGAAAAACATTAATATCTTAGAAAACTCTTCTTCTTGGAAAGTTACAAAAGTTATAACATCCTCGAGTACATTTGATATATTAGTTGGGGTATAAGATATTTGTAATGCAAATAATATCACTTTTCATATGCAAGAAAATGATTGTGCTTTACTGACAATAGTTTCAGTAGTTTTGCAAATAAATAAATAAACTCACAAGAGTGTGTAATGCAATGAAAGGTAAAATGTATAATGCTTGCCTCAAACAATGTATTGTTTAGGTACATTAGAATAATAAACTTAGGAACATATTTTTCGACTTTCAATTTATAAAAAAAATATTAATTCCTGTTCATTATCGATTTAAAAATTTAAGTTACTTTTGAAATCAGCTTGCATATGCAATGATCGATTTTCAAATAACATTTCAAATAACAAAGTGTGTATTACGGAATGAAAAGAGAATTTTGATTAAAAAATAATATATTTTATATTAAAATTCTACTATCTGTGGTAAAACAAAATTGTAAAGAAGTTTAAACAAATGCAATTATTAGAATTGCTGCAAATTTACATATTTATAAGAGAGACATCTTCATTGTTTACAGGCTTTCAAAAAGTAAAATTGAATGTCTAAAGAAAAATCAAGCGAAAGTTTCGGGAAAGCGTAAAACTTTGCTAGAATCTCCACGAATTTCGGCCCAATTTTTAAGCGACAAATATTGATCCTACTTTAGGGATAATATATTATTGAATTTTAAAGTTTCGTAGTCCTTTATAAATATTATAATATTATTAGACCTTCCGCGAATTTAGGTCCATTTTTTCGGCTACATGTATTGAACACACGTTATAGAAAATAAATTATTGAATTTTAAAGTTACGGAGTCCTTTATGAATGTTTTATCATTATTATATCTTCTAGGAATTTAGGCCCATTTTTGCGCTACATGTATTGAACACACGTTATAGAAAATGAATTATTAAATTTTAAAGTTACGGAGTCCTTTATGAATATTTTATCATTATTATATCTTCTGGGAATTTAGGTCTATTTTTGCGCTACATGTATTGAACACACGTTATAGAAAATGAATTATTAAATTTTAAAGTTACGGAGTCCTTTATGAATATTTTATCATTATTATATCTTCTGGGAATTTAGGTCTATTTTTGTGCTACATGTATTGAACACACGTTATAGAAAATGAATTATTAAATTTTAAAGTTACGGAGTCCTTTATGAATATTTTATCATTATTATATCTTCTGCAAATTGAGGCCCATTTTTTCTGTTACATATATTGAACACACGTTATAGAAAATGAATTATTGAATTTAAAAGTTTCGGAGTCCTTTATGAATATTATATCATTAATAATATTTTCAGCGAACTTCAGCCCATTTTTTTCGGTGACATATATTAAACGAATGTTATACAAAATCAATTATTAAATTTTAAAGTTACAAGATCCTTTATGAATATTATATATATTTTATAATTTCCACGAATTTCAATCCTTCCCCCTTCCCCGACACCATATTTATTAGATATATTGTATTAATTGAATTTTAAAATCATGGAGTTCTTTATGAATATTATAATATTTTTATATCTTCCGCGAATTTCGATTCATTTTTTTTTCCGTTACATATATTGAACACACGTTATAGAAAAAGAATGATTGAATTTTAAAGTTACGGAGTCCTTTATGAATATTATATCATTATTATATCTTCATCTAATTTCGATCGTATTTTTTCGGCTACAAAAAATGAATTGATATTATAGATAGTAAATTATTGAACTTTAAAATTACGGTGCTCTTTATGAAACACTTGTTATCAATTACATTCATTTGTGTCTCACAATAACTTAAGATTGAAAAAAATTATACTTGTTTTAATTGAACAAAATTACTAAGATAATTTTAAGCACTTTTATCTGATCTTAAAAGTTCTGTTCTAATAAATTTGTACAAAAGATTAACCTGGAAACAAAATATATATCTATTTATTTATTTTAATCCCTAAAATTTTAAAAATTCCCGCACAGAAAAAAAAAAATAAAATAAAAATGACGAATTAAAATATTAATATGATTTCGAGTAATCTGTATACAAGGCTGTTTGCATCCTAAGGAAAAGTCTTCACAAATATTTTTTTACTTTTACTTTCATAGTCTGTAATCATATTTCAAAGTTAGCATAGAATGAAAATTCTCTACGACATTTGCTCTTTTGGACAGAAACCGAAAGAAAAACTTTCTTTTAGAATACAGCTAAAAACTGAGAGCTCGCTAATGGAATCTGTCACTTAAAAAAACAAAAAAAAAAGAAAAGAAATACTCACATTATTCTTTTGACATAAGAAATTCACAATTTTCATAAACGAAGTAGAAATATTTTATTTGACTAGTAGGGGTGTTGAGCCACCTTTATATGATTTTTTTCCAGATGAAAAAATGACAACAACAATAAAATCCGTTAGTAACAAAAACAGTAAGTACATTGGGATGTGTTCAGTGACTTAGATTGATTATTAGGTTACGCCGAACAAATTTCGGCTCAAAAACATTACTAAAGAAACAAAAATAGAATGAACTATTTCTTGAAAACAGGAATTCGTATCAAACTGCACCACATACCGGGAACATTGATATATGCACGGGACACTTTGATTCATTATCTGAAATGATACTTATAATTGGAATTGGTTCCGAAAGTGAAAGTATCCTCAATTAAAAAAACTGGAACCAAAATCGTAAAAATGAAAAAATGACCAGGTTAGATTTCGTTTGAATGATACTTATAATTGGAATTGGTTCCGAAAGTGAAAGTATCCTCAATTAAAAAAAACTGGAACCAAAATCGTAAAAATGAAAAAATGACCAGGTTAGATTTCGTTTGAATGATACTTATAATTGGAATTGGTTCCGAAAGTGAAAGTATCCTCAATTAAAAAAACTGGAACCAAAATCGTAAAAATGAAAAAATGACCAGGTTAGATTTCGTTTGAATGATACTTATAATTGGAATTGGTTCCGAAAGTGAAAGTATCCTCAATTAAAAAAAACTGGAACCAAAATCGTAAAAATGAAAAAATGACCAGGTTAGATTTCGTTTGAATGATACTTATAATTGGAATTGGTTCCGAAAGTGAAAGTATCCTCAATTAAAAAAACTGGAACCAAAATCGTAAAAATGAAAAAATGACCAGGTTAGATTTCATTTGAATGATACTTATAATTGGAATTGGTTCCGAAAGTGAAAGTATCCTCAATTAAAAAAACTGGAACCAAAATCGTAAAAATGAAAAAATGACCAGGTTAGATTTCGTTTTTATATCTCTTATGCAAAAAAAGGTCTAAAGCTATTGGAATGCAAACGAGAAATTTGAAAAGAACGCAGCCATTTGTTTAAGAGCCTACACTAGTCACGGGAAGAAACATTCAAGCTAATGTTAAGTCTATGGGAAGGTTCTTTACAGATATCTCGCTCGCATTTTAATGTTTTTAATTAATTTTTTTTTCTGCATAGGATAGCTGAGGTCGATTTCTAACGTTGTTAGTTTTTACTTTTTTGATTTGGTTACAGTTTTTTTTATAAGCGGACATTTCCAATTTTGGAACCGGTTCTGAAAGTGAAAGTACCCTTATATAAAAAAAGAGGAACCAAAATTGAAAAAAGTAAAACCTAACAACGTTAGAGATCGACCTCAGCTACCCTATGCCAAAAAAAAAAAAAAATCATTTAAAATGTTAAAATGCGAGCGAGAAATCTGTAAAGAACCTTCCCATATAGACTTTTGAAATTGGTAGGGTGCCCATTGATGTTTCAAATGTTTTTTTAAAAAGAAAAAAATGCTTGACTGTTTTTATTACTGTTTACTCACCATGGTGCGCTTTTCACCCTGTACTTCTAAAATTACCCTTTCATTTTCGATATCTATTTCTAACAAACAAAATATGATTTTCGGGTGTAGAAAAAGTACCTTAACTAACAAAAAAAATGAATTTTGAAGCGGTTAAAGCGGTTTTACTCCTTAAGAATCTTGTTATTCCTCAAGTAAAAACATAATTTTTAGGATTATTAACTTTTGCTTATACATTTTCTTATTTAATCAATTTACTTATAATCAGAATTTGTTTATTCATCATGACAGAACATTTATTGGTCTGTTTATCTAACTCAAATTATATTGTACCGAAACTAATTATATTTTACTTTCTTTAATATAAAAACTAATTAACCCTATTTTATTTTTCATCTAACAAGAAAATTCAATTCATTAAATTAATTGGCTTTTATATCCGGAACTATTTCGAGCTGATATACAACACGCTTAATAAATTCTTCATTATCTGGAATTTTGTTCAATTAGATCAATTTGTGTGTAGGCAATTAAATTAAATTTGGAAAGGTTTCTTCATAAACAATAAATTTGAGTGAATATATTATCAGTTTTATGTCTTTCAATTAAGAAAGTAAATCAGAGATAATTTAATAAGAGATAATATTAATAAGAGATGGTATGATTTAAAAAGTATTAGGGGTAAATTAATTAACAAAGAACAAAGTTATATTTTT
Source organism: Maratus michaelseni (assembly GCA_963931845.1). NCBI lineage: Eukaryota > Metazoa > Arthropoda > Arachnida > Araneae > Salticidae > Maratus > Maratus michaelseni. The sequence continues at coordinate 315,976,628 of OZ007590.1, read as the reverse complement.
TGAGCAAAGTTATTTTTTTGAACAAAATTATATTTCTAAAAAAAGCATTGCGCTCCTAACTCTTTTTTGTGAATTTTCGATTTAAAAAATAGAACTTTCACTATTGATTTGTATACTTCTACGTTCTAATTAAAAGTAGTTATGTGATTCTGCTATAGCAAAACGCCACATTTTTAAATGAAGCCGTACAATAAAAAATCATAAAAATGAAAAAACAAGAAAAAATGAAATATCGATAAAAAATTAATTAATTAATTAATTAAAATACATATCCGGATGCATTTTGATGCAACGTATTTTTTAACCAATTTTATTCAACCAATTTAACCAATTTAATTCAATTTGATTTTAATTTTATATTCAATATAAAATGAAAATCTGTCTTTTCGGTTGACATATTTTTATTTTAGCGCCAAAGTGCGGTCGATATCTCATGGTTAATCTGTTTTTTTTTTTTTTTTTTTTTTTTTTTTTAATTATTATTATTAATTTACGGCAGGAATTCAATTGTCAATTGTGGTAACTCTTCCAACAATTATTTTACGTTATTGTAGGAAATAAATGTTCTTTGTTCAGATAGATTTAAAAAATATATAATGCTTGAGAATTATTTAAAAAGGTGTAACAATTCGCTAACTTGAACTACAGACAGCAAACAAATTTCATTCGAAAGTGCATTTCTTTTTCCTGTTTGATGATGTAAAAAAATGAAATTATACGAAATTCATAAGTGATGTATGAGTGGTGGAGTGCCGCGGAGTACCTCTTTATTTAGCTGCGAGTGATTCCAAACCTGTGATGGGCGTAACAGCTTGAAACCTCTCCTATTTTATATGGAACAATATTAGTTTTTAACTTTATTGTAAATTTTTTTTGCTTGACTTTCTTAGCTTTGTTTACTACATTAACTATCCCATGTATAATAAAAGATTTTTTACCCCCTCCAGAGGATAAGAGTTTCTGAATTAAAAACTACTAGACCTTAGATTGTAGATCTGGATTCGTAGGTCGAACCAATGTCGCGTTCGTCACGCTAGCCGTAGTAATATTCCGTACCTTTTTTAACCTACTTATCGCTCCTTAAGAGGCCACTCATGCGAAAACACCCGCTCGCTAATGTTAATCCTATGGAAGATTTTTTTTTAAATATTTCGTTTGCATTCAAATATTTTTAAATGATTTTTTTTGTTCCCATTGGATAACTGAGATCGATCTCTACAAAGGTCGTTTATTTATTTTTTTGATTTTGCTTACAAGTTTTTTTTTAATTAAGATACTTTCACTTTCGGAACCGGTTTCAAAAGTTAAAGTATTCTCATAAAGAAAAAGAAAAAAAACCTGTAAACAAGATATTTATGCAAACGAGATATTTTAAAAAAATTCTCCCATAGGATTAACATTAGCGAGAAGGTATTTTCGCGTGAGTGAAGTAGCTCCTTAAATTGGTTAGCGGCATAGGTTCCCGTAGAGAAATACCGATGGAGGGCTCACCCCCCTCGGCCAATATTGTACTGTCCTCTAAAAATCCCCCATTTTTTTAAATTTTATTTTCTATATAAAATCTTGCAAAAAAATTAAACATGGCTAAATTGTTACAGCTTGTTCTAAGATTTTAATGCTGAGCATTTTTCATTTTATCACTTTATTACAAAGTGGCATCCAATTAAGAAAGAATTTGAAGAAAAAAAAAACACTTTTATCAAAAAATGACCCATGTTACCAGTAAAAAACCCATACCTGACATAATCAGCTGAAAATGAAGCATTTTATTTCATATTAATAGTTTAACATAAAACAATTGAAAATTTATGTAGATCATTCTAAAATTCTATTATAACAAGAAAATCTGTAAAACTGAAGCTCATGTTTTGCCAGAATTCTGCTATTGTTAGTTTAAATTATTTTAAAACTAAATAAGCACTCCTTAGGTATATTTAACTATTTTTATTATTCTAAATGGTGCACAAATCAGAAAAAAAAAGACCAGTGAAAAATTTGAGGAATTACTAGAGTGGTTTTTATTTTAGGAAACATTTCACTCTGGGTTTTTTTATGGGACAGCACAATATAGCACACGCATATATAATCGGCCGTAACAACTAACAAACACCATCTACACCATATAATGAAAGGGATTTGAACCCGTTGAGTATTAAAAACCTTACCTATGTGGCTGAGTTGAAGGAACGGCAAATAACATTAATAATGTCGGAAAACATAAGAAATAGTACGTTGAAATATAGAGTAATTCTATTAAAGTATAAAGAAAAAGTATTAACGTGTAAAATCCATTGATAAAACTCAGCTCCATACTAGGTTCAAGGATTTCATTTAAATGTCTAAGAGCTGCGTTTGAACATTTGCTTATGAAGATGAATAATGTTTGTGAACTTTTGAGTTTAACTTTAAAAGCAATTAATGTGGTTTAAAATTACTTTAATGTTGCTTTTATTTATTGTGAAATTAAGTTGCTATTATAAAAATTAATATAAGTGTAAAATGTGAGATAAAAAATAAAATTCAGAAAAAGCCATTCAATTAGTTTGAGTCGTTTGATTATTTTATTTAGCGAACCTGAAAACATGAGACGGGTTTTATAAGAAGGAGGGAAGAGAACTCATGCATAAGAAGTTTAACCCCTTGGGGACGAACGACACGTATACGTGACGCATAAGATGCTCAGAATCCTCGATTATTCCCACCAGTTATTTTTTGTTGTAAGCTTTGCTTTATTTAATCCTATCATTTCTGCCATTCAATTAGGCAAAAATTTCTGTTTTGAAAAACCGGTGGTAAAAGATTAAAAATTCAGTAAAGGACGCTCGTCGCTAAGGGGTTAAGTAAGGGGTACGGGCGAGAAGATAGGGTGAAGAACACTGCCTTAGTTAATAAACATTTTCATAGTATTTGGCAATTTAATGAGGGTTAGAACATATAAATTCATATTTAACTTTTAATGTGCTGCATATCAGAAAGCTAAAGTTCAAAAGTAAATATCAATAGATTGTGTTATTAATGTTTGAAACAACTGAAATTTTGTAAACTGTATTTTCTTATATAAAAATGTTTTTACGATTCAGTTCCGGAACTAAAAAATATTTTCAGTTCAGTTCAGGAACTAAAACTAAACAAACAAACAACAACAACAAAAAAGTCTCGATATTTATTCCATCAGATATGCCCCCCCCCCCCCCACACACACACACACCCGCTGTTTTATTTTTCGTTTCTAAGCCTTTTGTTTGAAGTCGTTAAAATTATTTTTTCTATATAATAATGATCCCAAGCAAAAGGAAGGGGTGGGGAGGGTTATTGCCGCTCACTGGATTCTCAAATTTAATTAACTGAATTCTCTTTTTGTCGCATGATTTTGAAACAAAATAATAAAATTCATTCTTCTCAATTGATTTAACACAAATAAACAGACAGTAAAAGAAACTGATTTTTTTTTTGTCAGATAGGTTCCGCTTCCACCCTCACTCCACGCCCCCCCCCCCCCCCACTCCACCCCCACTGCACCCCGCGCTCCGTGAAACACCAGCAGAGGACAAGTTTTAGTTCTGTTTTCCTTTTACTTTCATGTATTAAAAAAAGTCTTAAACAGGGGTTCACATAGACATTGTTGCCTTGATGGAAAAGATTGCAAACTGTTTCAATTCATGTTGAAAAAAACTGGTAGAATCTTATTTTTGGATTTTTCATATCTTATTTCTTATTTTTCTGTATTGTTTTTATGTTGATATATTTAAAAATTGGTTTGTAATTGGGATTCTGATAAAAATTCTTAAGCAGCTTATTTCCTGTTTGTATTACCAATAAAAAAAAGAAAGAAAAACGCAGCCTTAGCTACGGACTACAGTCACATTTGTGTTCCAAAATCTTGCCCCTCCCTGGAATTGATTCTGCGGATGCCCATGTTTTCTATGCTTACATCTTTATTATGAAATATACTGCCAGGTTTTTGTTTTGTTACAACTTTGCGAATAATTAAGTAAAAGAGAAATATCGTCTGCATGCCAATTATGCAAATGCACAACTACCATGAGTATCAATTAGTCCAATGTTTTACAGCAGGATACATGCGGGTTGGTGCTGTTTCAGAATCCCTCCTTTTTTTTCCTTCTTTTGTTTGTTTCATTATGCTACACCTTTCTTTTAGAAGCATATTTTTTAAAGTTTTCACGAATGATGCATAAGGAAAAAGGGATAAAACTGTAAAACTTACTTTATTGACCACTGCTTAAATGAGGTGGGTAAATAAGACTCATTTTTGGCTTTCGACGTGTGAATTTCTACTTCACCCCCCCCACCCCCCTTTTTATTTTCTAAGATGTTTTTTTGTAGGATCTATATTTACTGTAAGTGTTACTGACTTCTGTTTGAAGATTGTTTAACTGTGTTATTACAAGATTAAAATTACAGCTCTATTTAGCAAATTTTAACGTATTTTAGTTATATCACTTTGATTTTATTTCGACTTAAAACGCGCTAAACGCCTTTTTTATTTATTTATTTTTTCTAATGTTAATATGGGTATAAAAAGTTTAAAAAATATATAAAAACTACGATGGTGGTTTCGAGGCATCAAATTAGTCATGCGTGGATCGGGTATAAGCAAATCCGAACCCGAAAATTCTATTTAAAATCAACTCGAAACCTGATTCGAAACCCCTCCCCCCCCCAAAAAAAAAAAAAAAATAAAAATAAATAAATAAATAAATAAAATCGTCAACTCCAATCTCTGCCCGAATTTGACAGACCTCAACCCGAAATACTTAAACATGAACCAGAACTGAACCCAAAATTACAGAATATTTATCCCGATTTCAATACAATTATGGAAAAATAGTCCACAATTATATCTGTAATATCAATATTATTATAAAAATGTGGCTGATACAAATCAATTAGTAATAACATCTCCTCATTAATAATATATTATTAATTGTAATATAAGTGGCAACATTAATAATATATTATTAATGTTGCCACTTATATTGTGCCACTTAAATTTAGCTTAGTGGGTCGTCTACGTATAGAAATTGTAACAAATTTAAATCTTTCTATACCAACAGCTAATATTGACACCATATTTGGATTCTTCGGTACATTTTAACCTCGGTTGCTGAATGGGAAGTCATTTGATTTAGTCTTTTAGGAATTATGCATATTTAAAGTTTGGAACTCATAATGTTAAATTTATTTTTAATCGTTGCAAAACAGACTGCAATGCGGGCAAGTTTTTTAACCATTACTCAAAAACTACCTGCAAATTGAACTATAATTTTGGATTCGCATATTTGAAGAACTAGAAAACGATTTCTGATAATAAATTCATACTTTATAATACATATATTTTAAATATTAATTTTAAAAATATATGTAGTTGAACTTCGGAATACTACGAGGGTAAGTAAGTCACGAATGTAAGTCACATTAACTAAGACACAAAAGATAATTAAATAATAACTTACAATGATATTCACCTCAAAACTATTTTTATTTCTCAACATATTCTCCAACAATATTTATGCACTTATATCACCGTTTTATCTTTGCCCCAACACCAGCTGCATAACATTCTTTGAGTTGCTGTCTCAGCCACATTACGACTGCAAGTTGAACCTTTTCATCATCTGTGAACATCATCTTGCAACTTCTGCAACATCTACCATACAGCTTCAACTTAGCCCCAAGCGATTTTCATGTGTTTAGTCCACTAAAAAACCATCTTGGAAGCAAGATGATGTTCAAGATGATTAATATATATATATGTATTGGAAAATTGCGTAACTATTGTATTTTTAATTCTTACTTCTTGAAGAATGATTAATCTACAATTTAGCTACTGCAAATATATTATTAACAACAACAACAACAAATATCGTTTCTGATTTTCCTGGAGAAAAAAACTAGTCGTTGGGAGCCCGTAATACTTTCCATCATGGATATGCATACTATAAAACATTAAAATAAAAAATGTGTAAACTACTTATAAAATGCACTGCAATTCGAATAAAATCGCGGCTTGATGACGTCCTAAACTTTAATGGCTCGATTACTGAATTGCTTAAAAGAAACATCCTTATAACTCCAAAAACAATAATCCTATTAACGAGCGGTTTACTGCATCTGATTAAGCGTCTCATTTCCAATTGAAATATGTCTTTGAATTGAAATTTGGTTGAAATACAGGGTCATGAAAAATCGAAGCGTGTGAAAATAGGATTACGAATATCTCGGCAACCCATTATCCGATCGACTTCATGCTTTATTCAAAATTTATGTTTTTTATTGTCTTTTATAGTCACTCTTTGCAATAAACAATTTCGAAAATTTTTATATACCTTTTATCAGAACGAATATTTCGAGAGTACGAAAAAAATAGTTCCGGATCATCGAGGTGACTGAAATTCAATAAGCTTCTTCCTATTATTATATACTAAGTACATACCCAATTTCAAGTCTCTTTCTCAATTTGTTCGGTTGATAGAGCGTTTACAGACACACAGACGGATGGCAAATTTTTTTTTCTAAAAATATGTTTTTCGGAATCTCCAGTGTCTGAAACGTGTAAATCCGTCAAAAAATTTTTTTCGATTTTCAAAACGATTACAAGATTTACACTATACTTCGTATGATGGGTAAGTAAAATGATGGATTTCGTATTGTTTTCGAATATTGTTTACAAATACATACATTCTGAAATTGATATTCGATAAAAAATAAAATCTGTATCCTAACCTACAAAAATTTTAACTGAAGTCGATTTCCAGAAGCTTCAAATATGCAAAACGATTACAAGACTTACCCTATACCACGTATGATGGGTAAGTAAAAAGGAAAAAAAAAAAAAGGATTAATGTCAGATGTGTCACACGTGTTTTCTTGCTCTTGTCGTCTCCCTTACCACAACATGCAATAAAAAGGAATGGATGCGATAGTCTAAAATATAATTTGAAATATGCATTACAGAAAGTCATGATAAAGATCGCGTGAGAGATGGCATTGGAATACCTGTTTCATTTGTAACAGAAGTCACCTGAAATTGAGATAAAATCTTCACACTCAAAGATCTGAACTTTGATACTTAGCTGATTTATCACTTCAATCCAGAAATCTGTCGGTTTTCAGATGACTGTCAAAGCTCGATGAAAAAATAACGTCTGTAATATTTGTCAGAATATTTATGATTTTTATGTAAAACTCGAGGAGAGGTAATGTGTTTAAATTCTGGCATGCAAATAGCCTTCAGAACACCAAACTATTTTTCAAAACTAAAAGTTCATTTTTTTTTGCTTAGCAGTTTTAGATTCTTTATTTTATTCTTTTAGATTTTTTAATCCTCTCATGCATTCTGCACCATTCTATACTGGCTTTTTATATATTATGGTTTATAAAAGTACTGAATATTTGTTTGATACATCACAGTTGTTTTTGTGTGTTTACTTTGTCAGTCTCCATTCTCTCGTTTTTAACACTTTCCAACCTAGTTGAAAAGTGTTTATGACTTCGGTTTATCTGCCGTATGGTCGTCTGGTCGTCTGGCCGTCTGCCGTCTGCCGTCTGCCGTCTGGCCGTGCTCTGACTCCCGTAAATATGCTCGGATTGCCCTGCAATTTTTATACGTTATTGTCGCTATCAATAGCATGTTCCCTATTTCAACGGAAGTGTGTAGCACTTGTAGTTTTTTTACAGGGACACTCAAAAGAATTCCGTTACATTACGGTCTATGGGGAAAAATCATTTGCGGTTTATTTTAATGATGTTACACAATTTCAAAGACATTGTAATTGATATATATCACTAAGGTGCATTACAAGAAACTTAATATGGAATAGAATGTGCATAGCACTTATAGTTACTTTACAGGGACAGTCAAAAGAATTCCGTTACATTACGTCTATGGAGAAAAATCGTTTGCGGTTTATTTAAATAATGTTTCACTGTTTTAAACGCATTGCAATTTATATATATCACTAAGGTGCATTACAAGAGGCTTGCTACTGAATATTGTGTGATAGCAGTCATCGTTCATTTACAGGGACACACAAAAGAATTCTCTACTGTCTGTTAACACTAATTCCTGGAAGTGCGTTTTAAGTTACTAAACGCGATTTTAATTTTAACTCGCTTTTTGTCTATTACGTGGTGTGTATAAATTCTATAGATACTATACAAGGCAGCAGAAAAGTTCGCGAACACATTTCCGTTTATTGACAGAAACTCCAGAAGGAGAATTTTAAATTGTGCTACGCGTTTCCTAACTAAACTAAAATTTAGCATCCTATGTAGTATATATACAAATCTATAGATCATATACAGGGCTGAATAAAAGTATTCGCATATTTTTCCGAATATTGTATATGTTTTGGAAATTCCTGAAATTATGTTTTTAAATATGTTATGCATTTCCCAAATTGTTTACTTAGATGTTATCTTTCAGCTTATTAAATGGTATGATTTGTAAAATTATTTTGGAAGCGTTGGAAAGTGTTACATAATCTATGCTTGACGCATGATTTTTCGTTCTTGTTTAAATTTTAACTGAGAAAAGGACTCTTTTCTGAAGCTTTAAAACAACGACATATACCGGGGTGCAAAATGATATGAACGGGCATGTAATTGACTAAATAATATTTTTACGGATTTTGTAAATAGTTAGTGTTTGTGCTTAAAAAGAATGTAAATAGTTCAATTAAGCTCTATTCATAAGCCAATATTAGTTTTCGTTGCATTAAAATATCTCAATTCGTTGATTTTCTGCAAGCAAGTAAATCCTATTGGATTACAATGGAAGTGTATGGGAATTTGGCGAAATATTGGTGAAAGCGCCAGGTTGGCGTCATAAGTTGGAGACAAACTTGGTGACATTTGGCGACAGAATGCCCCCCCCCCCTTATAGGTACGAAAATGCATTAAATGCTGTTCCATGTTTTTCGATTGGATTTCGAAAAATTCTAGCTCAGAAAATTGTGGAACGATCTCGAACATTCTCTTGCTCCTATGTATATGGGCCGAGGAGCGGAGCAGAGTTAGTTAATCGCATTTCTGAATGCGATACGTTCAGAGCGATTTCCTGTAAAGCGGGTTTGCTTGACTTTGCAACTTATTTACGTTGTTTTGCATCTGTTACTGTGTTAAGACGCTGTGTAGAGAGTCTCTGTGAGATATTTAAGCTGTATTTGAACGCTTGATTTGTTCGGTTATTGGACTGTTTCCATAGTTTTTAGTGTTAGTTGTGAGTTACAAGGACTCTGTTGCTGTGAATAGTTGTGAATAAATTGCTTCGCTCTTCACTCTTTAAAGACTGGGGTTCATTTGAGCCTGATACACCGTAAAATCGAAAGAATCCCTATATACGCTACAATATGATTATATTAATCTATAAACCATATTTTATCAAACTAAATAGGCAATATAAACACAAAGAAAACATTGTAAAACGATTATTATTTTTGCAATATAATAAATTGTATTTCCCCTGGATATGCAGCAGGAGCAAATTAATAAAAATGGAACATTTTTTTCTAAATTATAGAAATATTACATGTCAATCACGCTTCCTTTGCGTTTAATAAGTTCAATGCAGCATTGTAGCATAAAGTTTACAAAATTTCGAGCTTAACGACGTGACAGATGACGTTATGCCTCACAGATGGCAGTTTTTAATTCTGCTTTCAAATTATACTGGACTATTTGACGATTTTTTCTGTAAATATTGCGCATTATAATACCCCCAAACGTTCTCCATGGGATTTAGGTCCGCACTATTGCCTGGCCAATCAAGTATGGTAATCTTTAGTATCTTCAAAACACTACTTTGGCTCTTTTGCAGAGTGAATTGATGCATTGTCTTGTTCAAACATATAGTTAAGGCCGACAATCTTTTCAGCTTGGTTCAACATTTGGCATTTTAACACGTGAATACAGGTCTGTCTATTTTGTCGTCCTTCTAGAAAAACCCAAACCATCGTGGAAAATACGCCCTTTTTCCTTACGAAGGTCATGCCAAATCAATGAATAACATCCAGACCATCGAAATTAAGCTTCTTTTCAGCATTGGAAATCATTTTAGACCAATTCCTTTGTTGTTTCAGATGTTTCTCTGCAAACAGAATGCGGCCTTTTTTTTATGGGCAGGTGTTAAACGCGGACATCGGCGTGTTTTTACATATTTAAGGATTTCCGACCTTTTTATTGCTCTTCGTACAGTCCATACTGATGTTGGCGTCGGTCGTCGGTATCTGACTTTCAATTCTCTTTGCTTTCATTATTTTGCATGCCACCGTGCTAACAATCAAACTTTTGGATCGTTTCGAAAGAATTCTCGGCCTTAGTGTAGAATTTGCATTATCATAAGTAGTTGGATTCTGTAAAAAAATTAAAATGACAGTCTTTGAACGTTTAATTTTATTAGAAATTCTTTGACGTAACATTCCGATGTTGTTATGAACTAGAATTTGGCCTCTTTCGTAGTCAGAAAGCATTTTTCCTCTCCCCATCGCCAATTTTTTTTGTTTTTTTGCGCTCAGAATCTTTTTAAAATACTTTATTAAATGAAATGCAAAAACATCCGCCAATCACAAGCCGCGGTTTCGAAATATTTATTGCGTTTTTATCATTTTGCTCCAACGTAAATTTAGCAAAATACATATTTTAAAATTGGTTTTAAAATATATATACAATATTTTTATAAGATTACTTTAATATTAATTGAAATATGATATATTTAATTTTAAACAAAGATTTTCATATTTCTTTATTTTTGTGTCGTTTCTATCATTTTGCACCCTGCTGTATTACATTTTCTGGTATGTTGTATGCAATAGTGTAGTTCGTATGTTAGGTTGCTATTCATTTAAAATTCTGTGGTTAAGGTACTCTTTATGGTTAAGGTACATAAGCCAGAGAATATGATTATTATTTTTTTTTACTTTCCAGTTTAGATCCAAGAGCAGAATTTCTTTGAGAAGATCTTTTCTTATGCACAATAGAGAAAAACTTATCAGAAAAATTGTTTCGAAAAGAAAATGGTTCTGCCATTTGTTGTTATATTTTACTTGAAGTTTAAAAATCATATAAAATTTATATGTAACTAGCTGTGTAGCAACCCATTGTGTTGCATTTAAATTGCATGAGGTCGTTCGATTGTTTAGGGAGAAAAGAAATCCCGTTTCATTATACATTTCAAGTTTCTAGCCCTAACAATTTCATTTAGAAGGTTTTTAGAATGTTTTTATTTCACCTTTTGAAATTTGGAATTTTTTAGAAACCGTTCTTAGAGAGCATTTACATCTTAAAAATAAACACCATGCGATTTTTCAAGTTTTTAGTCTCACCAGTATCACAGAAATCGCTTTTTTAGAATTTTTGTTTTGTTTCTGCACCTTTTTACGCTTCGAATTTCTTAGAAATTGTTCTGTTGCAAGTATTCACGTCTTAAAAGTCACATTTCCAGTAGAAACAAGTTTCTAGTCTTAACAGTTCCAAATTAATCGTAATATAGAACGATTTTAGAACATTTTTTCCTCTTATTTCGCTTTTTAAAATTTTGAATTTTTTAGAAACCTTTCTTTGGGAACATTTACATCTTAAAAGTAACTACCAGGCAAAATTTTAAGTTTTTAGATCCAAGAGTATCACGGAAATCGAAATTTTAGAACGTTTTTATTCCTGCACCGTTTTACATCTCGAAACTTTAGAAACTACTCTGTGCAAGCATTTACGTTTTAAAAGTAACAGCCATGCAAAAATTTTAAGTTTCTAACTCCAACAGTTTTAAATAAATCGTAACTTATAATGTTTTCCGCTCATTTTATCCTTTTAAATTTCGAACGTTTTGAAGCCGTCATAGCGAGTATTTACATCTTAAAAGTAACCACCACACAAAATTTGTAGTTTCTAGTCCCAACAATATCACAGAAAACGCAATTTTAGAATTTTTTTTGCTTTTGCACCCCCATAAGTGTTGTTGTACCAATATAAAATATACCCTGTGTTGCAGGAGAGATGGTCACCGTCATTTTGCCACTATTATTTTTTAAATCGGCTCGGTAGTTCCAGAGCTCATCTCATATAAACAAAGATGCAAACGTTACTTCTTTATAATATTAGCATAGATAAAGGAGTAAAAATAAACAATGCGCAATCCTCTATGGGTTATTTTACAACACAACTTCACACGAAGTTATCGTGCATGAGAAGGTTAAAACAAAATCTGGAGTGACTCCATTCGTCTTTCTGAACACTGGTGTATCCCCCCCCCCCTCCACCAAAAAAAATCTGACACACGGGAATTTGCTGGATTCGAACGCAGGTCATCCCGTTTTGAAACTGGAGACGTTATTTCCGCGCTGCTAAAGTATGTCGCAATTTCTATTCCATTTCCGCTATAGAATCGCTCGCAAAATGGTTTGAAAATGGATTAAATACCTAATACGTCGGCTTAATTTTAAGAAAATCTGTACAGTTTTTATAAAAGTGGTCTATAACATATTCAGCAATTGGAAGTTCGATCGGAAGCACCACTTGGGAGTTATCGTGTCCATACACACACATACACAAATCATGATTATATGAATAATACTTCCTTAGTCCTCGAACTATATATGTTAGGAAAGAAAACAAAAAAATTGCCTTCGACAAACATTTATTCTCAGCATACGCGAGAATTACATTCGTATATGTAGGAAATATTTTCGTGCTTTATTATTCTGTGGTCGAAATAGGGAGACTAAATTCTTTTGAAAGATTTGTGGATATTTCTTGGAAGATATTAATATTTATCAAAAAAGTGTGTCAATAATGTAAAAGAAAGAAAAGGACTGAAATGATAAAACTACTTTGAAAAAAATCTCTAGCATCCGATTCGATTTCTTTCACGCATAAACTACCACTATAGAATATTTCTGTCAAATTACTGTTAGTTATTTAAAGGCCTGTTGCGGAATCGCATGTAAAACAGCTAACATTGATTTACTGTTTCAAGGAAACTGCTGAAGCGATTTCAGTGCTTTCTTAAAAAAAAAAAAATTTGGCAATATATAAGCTATAAATTGGAGGTTCAGCAAGAAATAAAAAATACCATAGTTATGTTATTTTTCTTAAACCTCTACGTTTCTATTGTTTGCAGATATGCGTAGCATTTGAATTTTTTATTTTTATTTCTTGCTGAACGATTAGCTTATAGTTTACCAGCTGTTACCCGTGACTTCGTTCACGTAACATTTAAAGAATAAATGCCTTAATTAAACAAAACATTTCACTCAAAATAATTGAAAACATAGATAATTACACTGTAAAAAGTTTTGCAGCAGAGTAACAGGTCAGTCGACCGTTTTTATAGAAAACGGTCGAATGACCGTACGTAACCGCATATAATCGTAATTTAACGGTATTTTGACCATAATATTGCTCATATTAGGGTCAGTACACTGTTAATTTACGGTTATATAACCGTTTTTTACAAAAACGGTCGACTGACCTGTTACTCTGCTGCAAATGTTTTACAGTGTAACCAACGCTTTATCATATTTTATAGTAGAAAATACTTCTGATGATCCTGATTTGCATTATGTTTATATATACAGGATCAATTAAATTTCTTCCATGAGTTTGAAATTTCATACGCTTTCTCTAAGATTAACAGCCTGCATCAGTCATGCGAAAAACCGCTCAAGCTAATGTTAAGTCTATGGGAAGGTTCTAGCGCGATTTCTCGCTTGCATTTTAATATTTTTAAATGCTTTTTTTTTGCAAAGGATAGCTGAGGTCAATCTCCAACGTTGTTAGTTTTTACTTTTTCGATTTTGGTTCTAGTTATTTTATATAATGGTACTTACATTTTCAGAACCGGTTCCAACCGGTTCCAAAATTTAAAATACCCGTTTCTAAAAAAACTGCAACAAAAATCGAAAAACTAAAAACTAACAACGTTGGAGATTGACCTCAGCTATCCTATTTAAAAAAAAAGCATTTAAAAATATTAAAATGCGAGCGAGAGATCGCGCGAGAACCTTCCCATAGACTTAACATTAGCTTGAGTGTTTCTTCCCGTGACTAGTGTAGGCTCTTAAGTGTCGAATAAACTTACTTATTTGTTATTCTATTTTATCATCTGTATCTATTCTATATAATAATAATAATAATAATAATAATAATAATAATAATAATAATAATAGTACTAAACGAAAAATATGTTTATTTATTGCATTTGTATTTCATAGTGCCACATTGTTAACAATTATAGATCTACCAACAATGTAAAAATGTTTATTACGCTCTAGAGACTCTCAAAGTCTAAATGCTTATTTGTTAAGCAATAGACTTGCTTATTGCTGTGAATCTCAAAAAATGGAGGACAAATATTACCTTGCAGAGATATTTTCAACTATAGATTTAGACGTTTTAAAAGTTAAGAGAATTATACAAGTATCAGAGGAGGATAACTGATTAACACCTGGAATTTTTATTGGTTTCTCGTTTACGATTTTTTCTAATCCAGGTGTCTTAAAATAAAGGGAGGGATGGAGGTAAAATTTCGTTCTTAATTAGTGGCATCGGCTTTTCTTTGAATTTCATATGAACGATATCACAGGCAAACCCTAGTCTCCAGTTAATATTAAGCGCTCACAATTTTTACTTGAGCTTTAATATAATTATTAAATTTTATTAAAATCAGGATTATGGAAAATTGTACGGTAAAATGACATTAAACCTGTGCATATGCGGACAATAAAGTCTGCGAAAATTACGCCACTTTGCTTACTTTCAATAAAGTACTAATATTTTCTGAATGAAAACCAGTGCATGATTTAAAATATGACGACACTTTTTCCAGATATAGTTTTTTCTATGTACTAAAACTTGTTTACATAAAAAAAAATTATTCCACTTCATGAATCATGTACAAATATGCATTTCTGTTTTTCTTTTTAACATGAGAGCGCTTAAAAATTAAGCTTGTATGTCAGTATTTAAAGAAAAAGTTTTTTAAGCCTAAATAAAAATACTATCAGTAAGTCACTTTCTCACGTAAAAAAACCATGCATTAAAAACTTAAAATTTAAGGAACGGTTACGAAAATTTCAATTTCATCTAAAAATGTAGCAACAGGAAAGAAAATGAAGCGAATTCATATCGAAGATATAAAAAAATGGCGTTAAAAATAAAACTAAATATTCCAAATAATTGTAGACATTTAAGTAAATTATCAAAATATGATTAAAATCAACATTATCTGCTTATCATAATGTCACTTTTGACACTAAAAACTTTTCTGTACTTATTCATATTCATGTTATTTGTATTATTAAAAAAATATTCGAAAATGTCTGTTTTATTTCAAATGTGACTTCACATTTTTTCCCAAGCGAAATATCTTGTTAATAATATAATTTTTGTTCATTTACTTTTCCTGTTAATCACGACTTGATTTTTGGCAGAAAACTCTGATCTGTTTGTTACTGATATTCATACTCAGTAATCAGTATCTGTAAAAAGATATTTCTATTTGTGTCGTCAATCGTCAACTACATGTATATTATATGCACAGTATGTATTACCGTCCGTGTTTTCTTTTCCTTGAAATATCTGATACATTTACATTTCTAATTTGATGTATGGTCCTCACTCCCAATGTTCAAACTTTAATTAAGCATTACTTTCACGGGCAAAGTATTTATGTTTCTAAAATGTTGAAATCATTGAATCACACTGGGATTTAACAACAAATTTATATCGAAATAAGTAAAAGCTTTATTCAATGGTTGGAGTATCACAGTTGAAATTTATTACACAGAGCGAAAAATGCCAGGGCCAGGACTCGAACCTGGGTACTTTGGCAGGATGGGTACAGCAGTTTCCGTGTTATTTCAGATTCATCATGGTAAAATGCTATAGTTATAGCTCGGATGAATGAAATTAGCGATGCATTTCGCAGTCTTGCCTAACAAATAATAGTGAAATATGCCAGCCAGGATATCGTTGGGATAGCTCCGTAGGGAGAGCGTTGGCATGGCAAGTACCCAAGTTCGAGTCCTGGTCCCGGCATTTTTCCCTCTGTTGGAATAAATCTCAACTATGATACTCCAACCATTGAATATGACTTACCTAGTTGAAAATACTTTCCTCTGTTCATTATATAAGTAAAAGCTTTTCTTCACGTATATTGAATGCCTAAGGGGGGCCACTCGGCCCAGCAAAGCCAGGCCGTAGAGCGTTAGCACCTCCCCCGGGATGTTCCCCGGCACGCGGGGATTCGTTTTGGGTGATTCCAGCCACCGGCGGAAGGGAAGGCACGACGCCGAGACCGCCAGCGCACGCGCAAACGGCCCAAACAACAACAAAAAAGAAAAGAAAGAAAATACAAACTAGGCCAAAGGCCGGCACTGCCAGGACAAGCCTAAGCGCGACAAGGGGCAGGCAAGAAAGCTAAAAAAAAAAAAAAAGAAAAAGAAACTGAAAAAAGCCTGAACCGCTGGAGCCTGCACTCCCTCGCGACAGACAGCGGCAGGTGCAGTGATGAAGAACTTGTAGGTGAACAGTCCTTAACGCTCCTGCGTCATGACACACAGTTCGCGGCCAAGGCGGTCCTTGGATAATAATGATGCGCCGGAATCTGAGAAGCTCAGTTCCCACGCGACAGATGGCGCCACAAGTTGTTGCGTTGGAGAGATGAGGCCGCTGCTAAAGACTGCGAAGGGAGCACAGCAAGGTGCTCAAACACTGACAAGGTACAGCCAAAATAAGGAAAAGTCAGGAGAAGGAGGGTAGGAAGATCAATTACAGTACTGATTGGTGGTGAAGAATTTAATATGTTTAGTTAAAAATTTGATAAAAGCTAGAGTTGGTTACTCAATTTGTTAAGTTCGATAAATCCATTAAGAAATTAAAAATATTTTGTAATTTTTTTAGTAAGATTGGTCTTGTTAGAATATTGGTTAGCCAAGAGGGTGGGGGAATTTCGGGAGATCTGAGATGCCAGGCAACGGTCAGTGGGCAGTCAAAATAGTAATGAGAAGGCAAGCCCCGCTGGCCACATGGACACACATTGGAGGCTGCACGTTTATAATATTTGAGGTAAGTAGGGAATGGACCATGTCCTGTGAGGAACGCTGAGGTGTGGGGGGCGAGGTTAAGCAGGTTTAGGGAGACAAAAGGGAGCAATTTGTGGGTATGTCGACCTTTATCCGAGTAATCCCAGTGGTCCTGCCACTGAGGAATGATTTTAGACTTTAAAAACCCTCTAATGTAGGATGGGGGAACAGGGAGGGAAAGATCAATATTTGTGCTTCCCGTAGCTTCTTTTGCCAATTTATCAGCTAATTCATTGCCAGCAATGCCAATGTGTGCCTTCACATGGCCCAGGGCTACTCGCCGTGCTATAAAAGCAAAATTTGATTCCAAAATTCCGGTTTCATTGTGGCGTTTAGGAATTAAACTTAAGTGGGATATATTATATCCCACCGCCCTTCAAGGAGTTAAAAGAAAAATGTATATGCTTAAAGTGATAACAGTATACATAAAGGCTTGTAAATAGCTTTTAATAAACACATCAACAAGTTCCGTGCGTTCAATCGGCAACATTTTCAAGATCAATAATTATAAATAAACTATTAAAAAAAAATTGAATATGAACTTGATAAACAAAAACCACGTGATCAGACGCGTAATGAAAGCAGGTACGTTAAAATGGTCAACAGTAAACGTGAAAATTATTTTATCTCATTACTTTTTTAATCTGTAAAGAATTTCGTGCCAAATTTTAGGTAACTCAAAGGAGGCTGATTCATTGCATATGTTCTCGCTGCGCATATAGATTTCTGATAATAGATGGGAAATAAAATCTTGATCGATAAATTATTATACAATTAATTATTTTTTTTTTTACTATTTTAAAATTAATTTGCAAAGGCTCCATGCCATGTAGTCTGGCTGAAGCTGTAGTTATTTTGTTGTATTTGATATCTGCATGTTATTTTATTCTCGTTTTAAACTTTCTATTTGTCAATCCTATATAATGTTGCTATGTATAACTGTGTAAGCATTACTTTATCAGTTTTAAAGAGATGCATAGCTAAATTTTTGTAACAATCCTGTTTCCGTAGGGGGGGAAAAACACCAATTTTGTTAATAAAAATTTAAAACGTGTAATCTGTAGAAAATTAACATAATTAACATAATCTCATTTCTAACCTTATTTTGAACACATTTACATTAGATAAAGCACATTTCCACCTTTTTGGGACATCCTGCATGAAGAACTTTCGGTTAAATATATATTTTTTGAATTTCAGTAATTTCAAAATAGGTGATTATCGGATTTTGACGGAACTAAAATAACAGATATCAACCCATTGTTTCAAATATCAAAGCAAGGTCGCCACTTTATAAAATTGTAGTGTAAATGGTATTAATTGAAGGTTGTCCATTAGTTTAATCGAGGATGTAGGATTTCCTTTTTTTTTTTTCAATCAATATTTCCTCACAAATGGCAATCAATTTTAATGTTATTTCTTGCTACGAAATGATTATCAAGCCGGAAGATTTACAGATGTATCTACATTAAATCTGCATTGATTATGGAGGTCATACAGGTGAATGCAGTATTTAATCATGTCAGAATGGAGATGCAGGTAAACATCTCTGTCTAAGTTAATAGAGACTTTCTATTGCGTTATTTAAAAGAAAAAAATCCTTAATGATAAATCTTCAATACTCAGAACACATAATGAAGATTTGGGAGGGATTGAATTATCCAAGGTTTAATTTATTTAACATCTGTCTGGTTAAATTAATTATTCCAATTGACTTTTGACATTGCCTATGATAAATGTCATTAGAATCTTATATTCAAAATAAAAGAAATTAAACAACCAAAAGGTAACCTAAAATTTTGAAAAAGAAAACAAAGTACTTTTTCGTTATACGCACACCATTGTCGCGCACCATTACGCACACCATGCGCTGTGTATTGCTTTAAATTTAAAATTTGTTAAAATCATTTATTTCTTCTATCTATGCCTATAAACTTTTCTAGCATTCCTCACAGAATAACTTAAAGTTCCTTCAGCAGCTTGATATTTAAACTAACAATTAAAATATTTATAAAATTCTTCAACTTACAAGGTCAAAATAATTTTAAAATTCATTGTATTTATTTCTTATATTCTCCTATAAGTCTTTCCCTAGTATTAAATTAATTATTAAATTGATTATTAAACTGAATCCGTAAAAAAAAAAAATGTTAATATGATATATATAAAGTACGAGGTATTTTTGAAAAGTAAAAATACACCTCAGATAGCAAAAAAGAAAAAGTTTTAAAGAGCACGTTGACAACACATATTGTAACCTTGAACATTTGAACTTTCCCTCGCAGTCATTCGTTGTCTTTACGGTGAGTCTGTTTCGTGTAGCACGTGTCTATAATGTCTGCGTCAATTCAGAATCCCGCCAAATGTGAAGTACGTTCCGTTATACGTTTTCTTCATGCAAAAGGTGAGCGCCTAGCGGAATTTCACAAAGAAATTGTTTCCATCTATGGGAACAATATGAATCGACAAAACGTAACGAAATGATGTTGTGCTTTCTCTGGAGGTAGAGCCAATGTTCATGAAGAACCATCACGGAACTTGCACCCAGTGACTACCACTTACTCCTTTACCTGAAGAAACATCTTGCAGGACAAAACTTCCATGACGATGATGAGATTAAAATCGAAGTTCAAATGTGATTTCGACAACAGGCGGTAAACTTCTGCAACTGTGGGATACAAAATCTTGTACACAGACTTAACAAATGTTTGGACAATGACGACAACTATGTCGAAAAATAAGGGATGTATCAGTAAGTAATTTGTAATGGACATTTTATCAATAAACAGTTTTTTGAATGAGTAGGTGGCATTGTATCTTCACTTTTCGAAAACCCCTCTTATTCTGATTCACAAACTTTTGCAGGAATTTAATTAAATGGAAGTAATTCGACCGAAAAACTCAATGTAATATTTCAAAAGTATTCCTCATAGACTGCTGACCTTTTGCTTTAAAATCTCCAAATAATACTGAAATTCACAACAATATTCTAACCTACATATTCCCAAAACTTACTAATTTATAATTTATCCCCATTTTGAAATTTTAATCATATAAACAAACCTTCGACCTTATTTCACAGTAACACTGGAATAGTAATTTAACCGTTAAATTTAAAATGGAGAAAGGCATGAAATGACAATAAATGCATAATTAAGAAAGTTTATTGAGACATTAAATTATTTATAGCTATTACTCTTAACTATTTCACCACTTAATCTCAAAATTATGCAATAAAGGTAGTCTAGCAATTTCACCAGACAATATCTGTAATTTAAATCCATTTTCATTTTCCGCCGTCATTCATTTTGTCCGTCTATAACATATTCGTCAAATAGGAGCTTAATAGGAACTACTGTTTGGAAATTCACACAGAAATCATCATTACAATTCTTCCCTCATACTATGTGTTCGGTAAGTAAAAATCGTAACTAAGGGAGGCTTACCTTAGTAACCATCAACATTTCCTTACATGATTTTTTAATCATTAATTTAAGCAACAAATGCAAATTAAAATATCATTTAAATTTCTAGTTAAGCAGAGTTATAATCGCTTTTGTTGTTAGTGTATAGTGTTATTTAATCGCAAAATAGAAGTGGAAACTCTCATTATTTTGAAATCTTTTTTTTTTTTTTCCAGAAGTTTTTCTTGCATTTCTACAACAGACAGGCTTATAACAGATTATTATTATTATTTTTAATCTTTACTACATAGTTATAACAGTTCGATTTCTTTATATTTTTGTATAAATAAAATACCTTAAATATGTTCATATTAATTAAAGTTTTCCTAAGAATAAATCAGAACCACATCTTAGCACATGTTCGGGATTTTATTTGTTTCCCTTCTCTCTTTTTCCCTCTCTCTTTCTCTCTCTCTCTTTCTGATGAGAGAAGGGGGGATATGAAATAGGACTACAGCATACTCTCTATTACGACACACTCGGTTAAACGACACCCCTCACATATTTCATCATAAAGATGTTTGTGGCTGTATTCTAAAATCTTGGATGAAACGATCTCACATGCAAACACTACTAAATTTTCTAACTCCCTTTGGCTAAGGTTCCTGTAATACGGGCTGACTTGTGCGCCATTTAATTGCTCAAACGGACGCCTGGCTTGGCGTCTTATCGCGCAAGGTGGCAAGGGAATTTAGTTATTTAATCACATTCAAAAATATAATAATACATATTTAAGACATATAATAGTGTCATATATTAAAAAGTTTAAAAAATTTTTTTACATCCAATTATGCTTTTGCGTAATTCCATATTAAAACTAAAATTTCATTTTTACCAATTAATATTTATTGATATGTTTTACAGGAATAATTAAGAATTGCAATACAAATTGCACTAATACTAAATTTGATTTAATGTGACTATATATATTCGTGACATATACTTATGCATTGGAGATCTATATTTTTATTACTTGACTATGAAGTTATGATATAATATATTATTAATTAAAAAAAATCTTAAAATTCTAACCTTAGTAGTAATATTCTATGGAATAAATTATGCTTTATTTAATATATTATGCTTTTTCTAAAATGTTTACTTAGGTATCTTATTTTCCTTATTAAACAGCGAAGTTTTCTTAAGCATTCTGGAAGTGTTGGAAAGTGTTTCATAATCTATTCTTGATGCATGATTTTTCTTTCTTGTTGACAGAAAATCATCAGTTATCAAAAGCGAACGCACACATGTTACTACAGTATGTGCAGTGTACGTGTAAATGTGTACGTGTATGATTTTCCAACAAAACAAACAAAATGGTCAGAATAATAATATGTTGAAAAGTGTTTCATAATCAATTCTAGATGCATGATTTTTCTTTCTTGTTGACAGAAAAATCATCAGTTATCAAAAGCGAACGCTCACATGTTACTACATTATATGCAGTGTATGTGTAAATGTGTACGTGTATGATTTTCCAACAAAACAAACAAAATGGTCAGAATAATAATAATAATGAAAAAAATCCCCAAACATTATCCAAATCGGAAATAGATTTTTTTTAATGTAGAGAGAAATTTTGTTTTTCTTTTATTCGATTTTTCAGTTTCTTTCAATAAAAAATATTTTATATATGTCTTTTGAAATACGACATTTTTCAAGTTAGCTCAATCTCTCAGAAAACATGAATTATTATTTCAATGCAAATAAATAAATATTTCAAAGCATCAATATTTAGAGTAGTCACTTGAGAATGAAAGCTACATTTTAAAATAATCCATTCGCAGTTTTATGTTTATGTAATATTTAAACAATTGTATTCCATTGTGACATTTAAAGAGAGGTTCTAGTCTTGAGTCATAATAAAATCGATTATTTTTATTTTTGTATTTTTCACTTCTTGAATGTATCAAAAATACATATTTTAATGGAAATTCTTAAAATTACCGATGTTAGAGATTTTTAAGGGCCAGCTATTTTTAAGCTAACCCTTTAACTTTAAATTCGATTTTCTCGAAACATTATTTTTTTATTTATTGCGATAAGTATCTCACAAATTAAGGGATCGATTTTAAAATTTTTATAAAACTAAAGATTACATATTTTTTCGCTGGCAGTGAAATTTTTATATCTTAACATTATGCAAATTTACTAATTTTTAAGCAAGTAGAAATGAGAAAAAAAAATTAATTAATGTTAGTTTTTAAAATGTCAAATTTTTTTTTTTAATTTATCTTTTATTAAAGCTTTTTTTAGATTAGCTGCCTCATCAATTTGATACAGTTTTAAAATGTTTTTTATTCCTTTGTTTACGTGCCAATTTCTTAGCAGCTATACGTACCTCCGTCAGAAAGGATATTTTTATGACATCTGCGAAGAACAGTTTTCATTCCTTAAATATTAAGAAAGCATTAAATAACTGTACCATTGTTTTATTTTAATGCATATATAATCAAATATGAAAACGTTAGATTGAGATCGTCTTTAGTTTATAATAAAGAAAATCCTAAATATATCCTACGTTTTATCAATATAGAACAGAACTGACGCTCTTAAAATACTAAATGTTTTAAATTAATTTAATCTAATTTGTATTAAAAATAGTTAAACAGGAAAAAACAAAATATAAGCTAGTTATTAGTTTCGAATAAACGTAATATTTTATTTATCACTTGATATCTGTTTAGAATAACATGAAATGTCTCACAGCACTATTAGAATGAATATTTTATGTATTCTACGTATTTTAAATCAGAAATAAGTAAAGAAAATATACCAGGGGCAAATAATATTAAGTATTTTCGTCTCTTTTAAACGAGACAATTAAAAATTCCGCTTCTTTGAATGAATACTTTATGTATTTTAAATCCGGAAATAAGTAAGGAAATAGATTATTCTCAAATACTATTAAGTATTCCCGTCTCTTTTCAACAAGCAAATTAAAAATTTAGTATTCAACTATCCGTTTTATTTTAGACGAGATTATCGCTATGCTACAGTAACAAAATACAATTAATATTTTCATATTTATTTAATTTTCTTGCTCCTTAGATACAAAAGTAACTCGCTATTTCAAAAACTCATTTCATACAAAATGATTAATGAGAATGTGTCATTACTTCCGTAATCACTTAAGGGAAAATTAATTTGGTTTCAACAGTTAATTAACTTGTAAGGAAGAATAAATAAATAAAATGTACGTCCAATTTAAAATGAAACTCTTTATCAGTTTTGCGTGAAGCTTACTAATATTTAATAATTACTTTTTTTTTTTTTTTTTTTTTTATAGGTTAATATTGTGTTATTTGGAATCTACGATGCTTATTTATTATGATTCAACTGTATATTTATTCTTCATAAAGCATTCTCTTTACGTAAATGAAACCTTCAAAATAATAAAACACTAATTCACTATAATAAATTATAACACCTTGTAATAATATATTTCTTTTAAATGCTAAAAGGTGTAAATTAACAACATAATACAAATTAAAATAACTTTCATTAGGTTGTTTTACATATTTCGACTCACTCCGAGTCATTTTCAAAAAGATACATTTATGGAATATTCTCATTTGTTTTTGAAAATGACTCGGAGTGAGTCGAAACATGTAAAACAACCTAATGAAAGTTATAATATATTTCTTTTAAATGCTAAAAGGTGTAAATTAACAACATAATACAAATTAAAATAACTTTCATTAGGTAGTTTTACATGTTTCGACTCACTCCGAGTCATTTTCAAAAAGATACACTTATGGAATATTCTCATTTGTTTTTGAAAATGACTCGGAGTGAGTCGAAACATGTAAAACAACCTAATTAAAGTTATAATATATTTCTTTTAAATGCTAAAAGGTGTAAATTAACAACATAATACAAATTAAAATAACTTTCATTAGGTAGTTTTACATGTTTCGACTCACTCCGAGTCATTTTCAAAAAGATACACTTATGGAATATTCTCATTTGTTTTTGAAAATGACTCGGAGTGAGTCGAAACATGTAAAACAACCTAATGAAAGTTATAATATATTTCTTTTAAATGCTAAAAGGTGTAAATTAACAACCTAATACAAATAAAATAACTTTCATTAGGTTGTTTTACATATTTCGACTCACTCCGAGTCATTTTCAAAAAGATACATTTATGGAATATTCTCATTTGTTTTTGAAAATGACTCGGAGTGAGTCGAAACATGTAAAACAACCTAATGAAAGTTATAATATATTTCTTTTCAATGCTAAAAGGTGTAAATTAACAACATAATACAAATTAAAATAACTTTCATTAGGTTGTTTTACATATTTCGACTCACTCCGAGTCATTTTCAAAAAGATACATTTATGGAATATTCTCATTTGTTTTTGAAAATGACTCGGAGTGAGTCGAAACATGTAAAACAACCTAATGAAAGTTATAATATATTTCTTTTAAATGCTAAAAGGTGTAAATTAACAACATAATACAAATTAAAATAACTTTCATTAGGTAGTTTTACATGTTTCGACTCACTCCGAGTCATTTTCAAAAAGATACATTTATGGAATATTCTCATTTGTTTTTGAAAATGACTCGGAGTGAGTCGAAACATGTAAAACAACCTAATGAAAGTTATAATATATTTCTTTTAAATGCTAAAAGGTGTAAATTAACAACATAATACAAATTAAAATAACTTTCATTAGGTTGTTTTACATATTTCGACTCACTCCGAGTCATTTTCAAAAAGATACATTTATGGAATATTCTCATTTGTTTTTGAAAATGACTCAGAGTGAGTCGAAACATGTAAAACAACCTAATGAAAGTTATTTTAATTTGTATTATGTTGTTAATTTACACCTTTTAGCATTTAAAAGAAATACACTAATTCACTGTTTCTTTCAAGATTTATTAAACAAGATGAAAATTCTAGAAAAAGATACATTGTTACAAATTTGCAGCAAAATGCCCAGTCATGTCCCTGTTTTTATAGAAAACTGTTACTTAACCGTAATTTTATTCGTTCCTGACTATAATATGGTCAATAATATAATCATAGTAGCTTTGAATTATTGTTAAGTAACTGTTTATTTGCAAAAATTGTCGAAGAACTGGACAGTTTGTGGCAGATTTTTAACAGTGTAGATATAGATTAACTGACATTTCTTGATTTTTTTTTCACCTTTCAATTCGCATTAGTGCGGAGTTTACTGGTTAATGTATAAAAATATACTATACACAATTACTCCTGTTCATAATAAATTTAGTAACTGTAAGCGCTTCAGTAAAATTTGCGACCATTAAATGTTGCACATCAAAGAAATTCACTGCATTGTTACTCTAAAGTTGCTCTTTATCATGATTTATTCAGATATAAAAATGTTTTTTTTTTTTTTTTTTTTTTTTTTTTTTTTTTTTTTTTTTAAAGCAGAGGGAAGGCGAAGATGCTTTCTGCATCAACCATTGAATTTCTTATACTAGATATTTTAATATTTTTTTCATTTTTATGAGTACTTGTATCAGGCTAAAAATAAGTTCCGCTCGCTTTTCTGTCAAATATTCATATCAGCAAAAATACAATGTAACAATGTATTTTGTACAAGACTATATTGGAAAAATGAAATTTAAAAAGTTATTTTAAATTGTCTTTTTGGTACTGTTTTTAGCAGTCTTCAACACAGGAATTTGTGAGCTGTTTTCCCTCTAAAAACGACATTTTAAAAATTGAGCAAAAAATTCTCAAATCTGAGTATGTCGCATAGTCAAAATGGCTCCGAATCAAAATTACTCAAGTTTGAAACATGTATACACTCATTTCTGAAAACATGCACACACTCAAGAATAAAACATCATGTGCTCATATTTGAGTATGTCCATGTTTCAAAAATGAGTATGAACTGACTTTTATGTGCTCATTTTTGAGTATTTCCATGTTTCAAAAATGAGTTTGAACTGATTCTAATCATTTTTGAGTATGTCCATGTTTTAAAAATGAGTATGAACTGACCTCTATGTGCTCAGTTTTAAGTATGTCCATGTTTCAATATTCTGAGTATTTCTGGTATTTCAGAATTGAAAGCATTGGGTCTTCCTATTTGAAACAAAAAGTTTCATAAAAAAATGAAAACATCGATTTACTCAGATTTGAAAGTATCATTTTTTTCAGTACTTATAACACATTAATAAAAATGAGCAAAGTAAAAATGTACTAAAGTGATAATTCACATTCTTTGTATTCTTTATACATAGTTCTCATTTAAAAAAATAAAAATGTTGATAAATTTAAATAGGTGAACGTCTTGTGTTGAATTTCATAGATATAAAACCAGAATATATACAACGCAAAACAATATATGAACCCCTTTTTTAATAAAACGTGTTTGTACTTTAAGCATTGCTTATTTAAATATTCACCGAAAATTTTCTACGTTTTTATTACTCTAATTGCATTTTTATTATTCTATTTTCATTCAATCTGTAATTTTTTTTTTATTATTATTTCTTAGGGCATTACAAGCAAGCTCGATAAATACGTGAGACTAAAGAAAATTCTCTGTTAGAATTTCAACTATTAAATTCACACGTTTTCGAAAAGTAGTTCAGAAGGCTCGTAACGCGCCATATATTTCTGAGGAAAACCAATTTTAGGACGATTGATTAAAACAAAAAAAGTTTTGCTAATAAAAAATTGAAATACCTCAAATTTAAACTAAAATAGTTTTATATCTTTTTTTTTTTTTCGAATTACTTATAATACTAGAGAAAGAATATTAAAAGAAATTCCTAATTTATCGGAAATTTTATCTACTAACTATTTTTTTTATTTAAAAGTTTTATAAGTTTTACGATTGTACAGTAGAACCCTGATTATCCGAAAATCGGCTTAATCGAAAGACCTTAAAACTCTTTTTTTTTAATGCGAAAAATATTATTTTTAAACAAGAAGGAGCGTCAAACTTACTTATTTGGACTATTTCGTAAATGCAGGCATTTTATTGCATAGACATATACAGCACTTCTTTTCTTTACAAAATATGTTGTGTTTTTTTTTTTTAAACTTCGCATTTCTTCAATTCTGCCTTATCACGCCCCCTTTTTAAAGAACAACGAATCTGACGTTGTTGCATCTTTCTGCACTTCAATATATTGAGGTGCCAATACCAACTTTTTCAAATCGTTGAGCTCTTCATGCCCGTTATAAAAACCCGTTTGTACTTTAAAATATTACTCATCGTAAATAAAGTTTGGAGGAAATTAAAACACCCGAAAACAAGAAGTCGAAATCGAACTGAATACGGACTCCTGCAGCATCTATAAGCACGCTTTACCTGACTGTGGGGAAGTTAGAAGGGTGAGTAGTGTCATCTGGTAGAATAAAATTAGGAAGCCTCCCGGTTATCCGAAAATTCCTATGGAACCCCGGTTAACCGAAAATACTTAGGTCCCATGCTTTTCGCATAACCGGGGTTTTACTGTATTTATCAATTCTCCCCATCTGCAATGTTTTTTTCTCGAGAATTTTAGCTTACTTTCGATGTTTTAATTTCTTATTTAAATTATTCTTTTCCAATCAAGCTCTAGACCTCCTTAAATCAAAGGCAAGTCTATAATTGATATGTTAGAAAAAATAAATAGATACAAACCAGTACAATATCACTGTTTCCACTCTTTGACAGTTTCTAGATAACTAATATACTGTGTCCGTGTGTCCATCACAAAACTTTCTTCTATCGTATTATTTCTGTTGTCAGCATCCCTTTTCTTATCAAATACAAAACGCAGAACTATAAGTGCGATAACATATGAAATGATTTTAAACAGGCTTCTGGCATAGTACACTCATATTTCGTTAAAATGTTTTTTTTTTTAATAAAAATTGCAGTTAATTAAAAATTAAATCGGCATTGTTTTTGTAAATGAAATGAAAGGTTTTTCTAAAAACCTTTTCTAAAAAAGGTTTTTCTAAATCTATGCCACAAAAGTAAAATATCGCATTATATCGTGCTCAAAAATTATTATAAAATATAAATAGTACAATAAAGATAAAGTGGGACTGTTGCTGCACGGGTTTATTTTATATCTATGATTAAAAAGCAAATTTGAAATCCAAATGCTCAAAGGCAGTACATATTTGCTTCCGACGCGATACGTATTTCAGGTATACGTTTAACTGAGATACGTAGATATATACGTATAATACGTCGGTATAAAATACGTGTACCTTGAAGTATACGTTTAATCGTATCCGGATACGTATAATCGCATATTGGTTAGACGTATAATTCGAGTATGCGTATTTACTTTTAATACCAATGGACCTCATTAGTCTTACGTCACTGAACGGAGAACAAGCTAAAAATCGGTGACGTTCCCGTAGCAATCTACATAATATGTTCCATAATATGTCAAAAATAAAGCTTATTGCAAAGTGTCCACTCCATAAATTAAAAGAAGCTAAGTGCGGGTATTACAGACCTGAAAAAGCTAGCTTCAAATCTACCCGCTACTCATAGTAAAATATTGCATAATAATAATGAGCTTATATTAGCTCATAGCAGCACTAATAGCTTAGTGCTGAGGGAAAACAACAAAAACCTAAAATGAGGGAAAAAATGTTCTGATTTTTATTATTATTTTTTTTAAAGCATCCGCTATCTTCACAGGAGCAGCAAGTCAGGTAAACCCGGGGCGGGGCCATCGTGGTTCTTTGATCGAGGAATCACGATGGCCCCTGTAAACCGCGAGAATGTTTTTCAATGTATGTGATCCGCAGACCAGCAGGAGAAAAGAATCTTTTTTCACGCAATGAATGAAAAACGTTTATGCGTTTAACCGCTGTTGTAAGCTCCGTATATACGCTGTACCGTACAGAAGACCACATGGTCTAACTAGTGGAACAAGAACAAAAAAATCTTTTCTGTACGATCAACATTACCGAGTTATGATACTTTAAATTTTACGAGTTTTCTGTGCCTTCGGTGCCGCGAAAAATGGAAAAAAGCAATTTTTAAGTCGGAAAACACCGGGAATGAATAAATATCAAAGTATCGAAGTTCGAAAGGTTTTTTATTTTCTTCTTTTTTTTTTTTGTAAAACCATGGGATTCATTTTTTACTTGTTAGAGTAAGAATAATTTTTTTTCTAAGTATAACTTATAGGAACTAAGAACGATTTGAAAATTAACATTTCATAACTTTTAGAAAAAAAAATAACAATTTTGACGTAAATGGTTTTTAATATGAAGAACAACATTTGAAATATTTTTGTAACTGAAACTGTACCTCTATAACTAATAGTTTCAGAATTAACTATTGGTTAGCTATAAAAGGAAACACCCTATATATAACTAGGATGTTATTCCTTATTGGACTATAATTTAAAGAAAATAACCTATAAGAACCATTTTATATATCTAATCATGTAAATTTAAATGTTAGCATTACTTTTGTTACCTGGTGATTAAACAAAAATATGAATTTCGACTTGGTACTACATCAGTCTAAATTTTTGGATACACTAAACTAGACCATGTTTGTGAATTTATACATTTATGAAATAGCTCATATTTTAAAAATCTTGAGATAACAATGTTTAATTAAAAACTGTAAATCAGAATCATTTGAGAGTTTTCCAGATAAATATCCTACTTCTGGCAGTATAACAGAGTATAAGCTTGCTTTAACAGAAAATCCCAAAATTAAAGTTTAAAAAGTAAAAAAAAATAGTAGTTCTATAAAAATTTATACATATGAATATGCTATATCGAAAGATTTTTTTTTATCTAACTAGGGGACTCTGTTCTCGCCAACTACCGTCCGGATATAGTAGGCACTAAAAATACCCTAATTTGCTCTGATTTAAGAATATTACCCTACACTGTCAAAAAAAAAATCCTGAGGTTACTAAAATATTTTTAGTGTATTTGTATTCCACAGATTTTTTTAGTAACCGGTACTAAAAACCGGAATCGTTGCTAGATGTTCTCTAGTAATGTTACTAGGTGATTTCAAGTAATTCTTACAGATTTTCTTGTAACTGAGTAAGAATACAAAAAATTTTTTAGTAATTGCAAAAATCAATGAGAAAAACTAAAATTTTTTTAGTAGATCGACCCATTTTTTTTACAGTGACGGAAGATTAAATGAAATTATCACGACAAGTTGCGATCTTCTGTAATCGGGTTGCCTTTCTTTTCCTTTTTATTGGGGGATTTTTCGGTTCTTGAGGCCAAATCAACCGCTATCGCGGTAGCTGACGGCTGTTTTTGTGATTGATTAAGTAATATCAATAACACATGTGAAAAGAAGCTTGTATAAAATGGTTACGTAAAAGATGTCGCGAAACATTTTAAATTACTTACTTAATAAACGCCTCTGGGATCCAATTAAACGGTGCAGTTAGTTTCGTTTATTAGCTTTAGTTTCGATGCAATAAAGAACATCAGTTAAAGTTCATAAAAGAGGTGAATTCTCTTTCAGCATTTGGCGTTCAGAAGATTTAACGTTATCTTTTTGTGCGTAAAATGTAAAATATTCCCACAACGAACAAATTATTTTTATAATTAATCCTTATCATAAAAATATTGTTCAATCAGAGAAAATTTCATTTATTTTTATTTTTGACTATTTTTTTAAAATCACGTACTTAAATCGTAAATTTTCTTAACTTTGAGTCTTAGAGTTTGAAATGCCTCAAATGACAAACAAAACGGCTTTAAAGATTTTTTTAGTTGCGTTCGTAATTATATAAATACGTAGCACCTATAGTCGTCGTCTGGTCCGTCCGTCCGTCTGTCCGCATATAACAGCACAAAAACTACCCATAACCGAATGGTTTGAAATTTAATGTACATAATCGTTGCAGAATTTTGTCGAGTCATTTAAAATTTTATGAAAATAGAATCAAAACTTAAAAAGATATTAATAAAAGTTTTCTTTATTCAATTAAATTTTATCATACGTAATCTATATAATATAAAAGCGCAAGTCAGGTGACTGAGGTAAACAAATACGGGCTAACCACATCTTTTTCCATATGCCTTTTTGCATAGGATAGCTGAGGTCGATCTCTAACGTTGATAGTTTTTACTTTTTCAATTTTGCTTCCAGTTTTTTTTTAATATAAGAGTACTTTCACTTTCAGAACCGGTTTCAACCGGTTCCCAAATTGAAAATGTCCGCTTATAAA
This sequence comes from Maratus michaelseni, assembly GCA_963931845.1. Classification (NCBI taxonomy): domain Eukaryota; kingdom Metazoa; phylum Arthropoda; class Arachnida; order Araneae; family Salticidae; genus Maratus; species Maratus michaelseni. The sequence continues at coordinate 315,944,892 of OZ007590.1, read as the reverse complement.
AAAACTGTAACCAAAATCAAAAAAGTAAAAACTAACAACGTTAGAGATCGACTTTTAGAGAGGACCATTTCTTTTTTCATATGCCAGGAGGCCATTTTTATTCAAAATTATTTTTTCGAATAAAATTGCATAAAAGTTACATTTTTACAAAGATCGTTCAAAATAATTATTTGCTTGAGTGATGAGTTACTTTAAAAAATGTATAGAATCTGAGATAACTTCAGTGGAATTAGGTTAACAGCCGAATATCTCAATCCATTAAAGTAAATAAACAAAATATTCATTCATCTTGAGTCATAGAAATATTAATCATGGAGGTCGCAAAGCAACATCTCCATGGTGAATTTAAAGCGCTGTCTGGTGTCGAAAAAAGAAATTTGCATCTATGTAAACATGGCATACGTAATAAGGAAAAGAAAGACATCCACATTTCGTTCATAGCAGACGATATAATTTATTTCACTGAAATAATAACGATGATTTTTTACATTGTAAAACTAGTTATAGCACGAAACGAACGCACCTCATTTGTCACGTTTAACGTACAATTTCCAACTTGTTTTTTTATAGCGTAGTTACAAAACTCGTATTTTCACAATAATGATTAATTATAAAAATAATTTGTTCACCGTGGAATTACGATACATTTTACGCATAAAAAAAGATAACGTTGAATCTCCTGAACGCCAGAAGCTGAAGGAGAATTCCACTCTTTTATAACTCTTTAACTGATGTTCTTTATTGCATCGAAAGTAAAGCTAATAAAGGAAACTGACTGTGCCGTTTAATTGCATCCCAGAGGCGTTCATTAAGTAAGTAATTTACAATGTTTTCTACTGAAAATTTATGCTTGTGAGTTAATGACATCGCACCGACGTGGGAAAAAAGGATTAATTAAAGTCAAACGTGCGACGCATTTTTTCCAATTTAGTTACATAATTACTTATTAGTATGAAAACATGTGATATAGTAGTTAATGGCGTTTTATTCTGTTGGTGTTTCCTAGATTCTTTTAAAAGTTACATCACAATGTTTCAGATACCGTAATTTCCGTATAATCCGTATGATACCGTATAATCCGCGGATCCAACAATCATGTTTCGACGCAGAAATTTTATTTTATAAAATGTAACTTACTAGATTGCTGTAAATATTTGACTTCAATTTTTGAAAAAAAATTCTGGGTTGAAACAGAATTATTTGATCCGCGGATTATACGCCAGAAATTACGGTAGACACTAAAAAAAGTAAAGTAGTTTTATAATTAACCACTCTTTTAAGTCAGTCTTCGCATTCTAATGTTAATCTTGAAAATCACGCCAAACTTTTTGACTTCAATTGGCTGTTTTCCCCCAAAAATTTCCGCTACAATGCATTAATTAATTTAGCATGGGCACCGAACTCGAGTATGAAAAAATCACTGTTTTTTTTTACTCTTGGTAGAAAGCCTAAGCAAGCGAATTTATTAAAAAATATGTAATTTTTGCTCTGTTTCTTTTTTAATATAAGATAACAGGGAAAAAAAGGGACACATTATTTAAATTATCTTTTTAGGATTTCGAAATTCATTTTTCAACGCATAATTATAATTTAATTAATATGAAACTGTTAATTGATTAAAACGTATTTTAAAAAACATATTACACTCTTCATTTTAGGTAGATTTCGTAAGAAATACTACCTATTACATTCTCACCTAAGTTGGAAATTTTGAAAAATTTTTGCAGATCTACGCCGATCATGACTCCCAGAACCCAAAACCACCCCCAGTTCAAAAGTTTATATATCTATCTATCTATCTATCTATCTATCTATGTCACTTTTTTCTGACCACGATAACTGGAAAAATTCTGCATAAATCTTTTCCAAACTGATACATAAAATCAAGGGTCATAAAATCTCGGTCAAGTTCGTTAATGGGCAAAATCGAACCAAGGGGGGGGGGGGGGGAAATGGGGTGGCTTTTTGTGAAAACAGAAAAATCCACATAATTTCTTTATTATTATACGTATCGAATCCGTTTAAAGTTATTATTACTTCTAGGAAAAGGGCCGAAAATGTATGTATGACAGATTTTTGATATAATTAAAAATGGCCCCAATGGGGGGAAAAAAGGGGGGTTTTAGAAGAAAAAAAATCATAGCTTCGTCAATTCACAAGATATCAAATCCGCGTAAATTTATTATTAATCCTCTTAGTATTATCTAAAACTTTTATATTGACATGTTTTTTATAGGACCAACCATTATAGCAAAAAAAAATTAAAAACAAAACAAATCCCTGCCGGCTCCGCCTGCAAACAAGTTATTTTTCGAAGTAGGCGGTTCCAACTCCCGCATCTTTTCGAAACTGATACATAAAATCAAGGGTCATAAAATCTCGGTCAAGTTCGTTAATGGGCAAAATCGAACCAAGGGGGGGAAATGGGGGGGCTTTTTGTGAAAACAGAAAAATCCTCATAATTTCTTTATTATTATACGTATCAAATCCGTTTAAAGTTATTATTACTTCTAGGAAAAGGGCCGAAAATGTATGTATGACAGATTTTTGATATAATTAAAAATTGCCTTAAGGGGGGGAAGGGGGGTTTTAGAAAAAAAAAATTCATAACTTCGTCAATTCACAAGATATCAAATCCGCGTAAATTTATTATTAATCCTCTTAGTATTATCTAAAACTTTTATATTGACAAGTTTTTTATAGGACCAACCGTTATAGCAAAAAAAATTAAAAACAAAAAAAATCCCTGCCGGCTCCGCCTGCAAACAAGTTATTTTTTTATGTAGGCGGTTCCAACTCCCGCATCTTTTCGAAACTGATACATAAAATCAAGGGACATAAAATCTCGGTTAAGTTCGTTAATGGGCAAAATAAAACCAAGGTAGGGGGGGGGGGCTTTTTGTGAAAACAGAAAAAAAAACCCATAATTTCTTATTTATGATACGTATCGAATCCGTTTGAAGTTATTATTACTTCTAGGAACAGTGCCAAAAACTTATGTATGACAGATTTTTGATATAATTAAAAATTGCCTTAAGGGAGGGAAGGGGGGTTTTAGAAGAAAAAAAATCATAACTTCGTCAATTCCCAATATTTCAAATCCGCTTAAATATATTATAAATCCTCTTAATATTATCTAAAACTTTTATATTGACATGTTTTTTATAGGACCAACTCTTATAGCAAAAAAAAAAAAAAAATCCTTGCTGGCTCCGCCTGCAAACAAGTTTCGTTTCGAAGTAGGCGGTTCCAACTGCAGCATCATCGCAAAAAGGTCATTTCTTCCGCAATTCCCGACAAACAGGCACCCCACGTTCTGCGTCTTCGAAATCTACCTGTGCCTGTAGGCCGAGCTGTCAGGGATTTTTTTATTTATATTTTCTGTTTTCTCAGTGTTTAAAATTGTTAAACTTTCATATAGGATTTCTAAATTGATTTCGCAATGTATAATCGTAAATTAATTAATATTAAACTATTAAATTGATAAAAGCGTAATTTAAATATTACACTCTTTATTTTAATAATTTATTTTTTTACATTTTAGCCTTTAAAATGTTTCATTATTGAAGTTACACAGTCATTTGGCATATTTTGGCAAGCATGTATTGGCGGATAATTAAATTCATTGTTGTTTCAACACGTACACAATTGTAGGAGTTACTGAGAATGTTTGGCGATTTATAACCTGCGGCGAGCTAACGAAAAAAAATGCCTTAAAACTAATCCATTAATTTATAAGTAATTTCTAAAAATTTTTTAATTTTCTATTGTGATCGCAAAGACACCATTGTTACATATTTTTTTATAGTTCTAACATATCAGGAAGTCAGGGAAAAATCAACTACAAAATTCCATCATTACGCACAAAAGCCAGGTTGAGTTTAATTAAAGAGTGTACAAAACTAGTCGTTGGGGCCTACCGTAATACTTACCCATCATGGATATGCATAATATAAAATATGAAAATGAAACATGTGTAAACTATTTATAAAAGTCATTGCAATTCCAATAAAATCGTGGCTTGATGACGTCATAAACTTTAAATCGAGGCTAACGAAAAAGACAGGCTACCGCGGTGTATTCCACTTATCTTTTTTTACAGACCGCTCGAGGCTAACGAAAAAGAAAGGCTACCGCGGTGCTTTACGCATATATTTTTTTACAGACCGCCGGAGTCACGTGATGCTCAAATCCACCAATGCAGGTGTACGAAAAGAGTACATGTCACTCTAGCGGTCTGTAAAAATAGATAAGTGGAATGCACCGCGGTAACCTGTCTTTTTCGTTAGCCTCGCAGACAGCTAGAGTGACGTGATGCTCTTTTCGTACACCTGCATTGGTGCATACGAGCATCACGTGACTCTGGTGGTCTGTAAAAAAAGATATGCGTAAAGCACCGCGGTAGCCTTTCTTTTTCGTTAGCCTCGCTTTAAATGCTCTATTACTGAATTGAGTAAAAGAAACATCCTTATAACTTCAAAAATGTTAATCATATTAACTAACTGTTTACTGCGTCGGATTAAACGTCTCATTTCCAATTAAAATATATCTTTGTATTGAATTTTGAATGAAATACAGGGTCATGAAAAATCGAAGAGTGTAGAAAATAGGATTGCATATATCTCGGCAACTCATTATTCGATCGACTTCGTTCTTTATGCAAAATTTATATTTTTTTATTGTCTTTTATATTAACTCTTTAAAATAAACAATTTCGAAAATTTTTACATACCTTTTATCAGAACGGATATTTCGAGAGTCCGAAAAAAAAATAGTTCGGGATAATGGAGGTTACTGAAATTCAATAAACTTCTTCCGATTGTTACATACTAAGTACATACCAAATTTCCAGTCTCTAGCTCAATTTGTTCGGGAGATAGAGCGTTTACAGTCACACAGACAAACGGACGGCCAAAAAAAAAAATGTTTTCGGAATCTCCAGTGTCTGAAACGTGTAAATCGGTCAAAAATTTTTTTTAGACTTTCAAAACCAATACAAGACTTACCCTGTACTACGAATGATGGGTAAGTAAAAATAGAAAACAAAACCTTGAAAATATGTATTTTCATTATTATGAATAAATAGAGGAGTAGAATTAACTATCAAAAATGCAAATGCGACGTCATTTTCCTAACAGCTGTTAGGCCGTAATGGTTGGAAACACGTATTTAGGGCTCTTCAAAATTTCAAGGTATGGTATGGAGTTAAAGTGAAGGTAACTTGCAATTTCAATAAATGAGTAGGAAATAGTACAAAAGAAAAATTAACATTTTATGCTAACAACTCATTATTTTTATCATAATGATAATTTATCATAAAATATTTTTTTTTTCGCCGTGGAATAATTTCTTACGACTTTTTATAGAAAATGACTAATGTGTCTGGATCTTTGAAAGTTAATTTAGAGATAATTGAAACCAGAATTCTTTGAAAGTTCTTCAAATAAATAGCCTCCTCCAGGTAGTGTAACAATATATTTTGTCTTATTTAACTGTTTAATACTGATTTTTTTTATAATGCCCCCTCCCTCCCTATTTAAATATTCATTTATTTATATTTATTATTCTGCACTGTTATAGAAATTTTATTTATACATCGTTTTAAAATTAATTTATAATTTAGTTATTATCTTCTCCTCCTCCCTATTTATTTATTTATTACTTGAATTTTCTCAATTTATATTGACTTAAATTGAGTTAATTTTTTCTTACTTGTTAGCTTTATCCACATATATTGTGAATTAAATGGCTTATTTTGAATTAATGTCTTTTATTTCCATTTAAAATTGTAATTTCTCAGCTGAAAAAGAAGCGAGTATTGTAGGAAAGCAAAATAATAACAGCAGAATACTCATTGCAATGAGGATATTAGAAGTGGTAAAGTAACGGCATGTTCAATCTATTCATTCAAATTTAAAATGTTGCAGGTTCTCGTAGAGATAGAGCTTAAACTGCACTTAGATGGTAAATAAAAACATTTTTGGAGCCTTTAACTATATTTTTAAATATCGTATTTTAATATTGTATTGCACTAATACATTATCATCTCTTTGCAAATAGAGAGAGTCGAAATTACTTTATACAAACACCTATGCTTTTTTAGCTGCAATTATTTCTCCAGTCAGTTAATTTGAATTATCTTCTTTAAAGAAATTTCATATTTATGAATATGTGTGTACATTCACCTTCTACATATACGTTATGCACATCGTATTGTTAATACATGTATCCTTTTGTTCTTTGAAATGCTGTACCACTCTAATTAAAATTTTATAGAACGTAACTCCTTTTTTAGTGCAGAGAGATAGACTCTATATTCGCGAGATTTTCCTCGAAAATAATACTCGCGAATGTTAAGGGATTAATTACTGTGTATTAACATTTCCTATTAATCTGATTTTGCCGATTATTCTGATTATTATTTTTTTTCCACCCAATTTCTCTTCTCTAAAATTTCTGATAACGTTATATACTGTTTACTCAAGTAACCAGTTTAGAGAAGTACGCAAAAAAAAATTTGAAGCAGTATCATAAGCTTATTTTCATTTTTTTTTCTCCCTTTCAGGAATTGTTATTTACCAAAAGTAATGAAAAATAATGTTCCAAAACGTTAGAATCTGAAATTCAATTTAAAATCTTCTCACAAAATTTGTTTTTTATTGGTTTACTAGGATTTGTTTTCGTCGCGTTTCATCTTTCCTACAATATTTTAAATTAAATTTTGGATTGAAAATTCATTTTTTTAACAAAATTTTGTGATAGCGTATATAAATGTGTGTGTGAGTGTGTGTGTGTATTCAACCATGTAAAAAAACATGTTTATGATATCTTTGGAATGCGTGAAAGGGAATACTTTAAAAATTTCTTTTTCAGTTAATACAATTTACATTTAAATGCAATTATTTTTTTTATTTTTTTACACTTTTTTATTTAACTCAACTTGGTTTTTGTATGTAAAGATGGAATGCTGAAATTGATTATTAATTCATTTTATGATATGCTAGAATTATAAAAATTATATACAAAGGAGTGTTTACGATGACAATGCAACATTTTTTATATTTTTAGAACCTAATTATAAATTAATAACATAATTTTTAGACATTTTTCCATTTAGCCCACCAAAGACAATAAATCGCTATATAATATTTATGGCTACAATTGTATACGAGTTCAACAACAATGGATTTAATTATGCGCCAAACCACGCTTGCCAAAAAAGTCCACCTTGCATTTTTAAATGCAACAATGCAATATTTAAATACTAAAAAGTAGAAAATTGAACAAAAATATAAAATAGAGAGTTTAATCTATATATATAATAGACGTGTGTGTCTCTATATTTTACTTTACAGCCACAATTACCCAGCCCAGACCAATGGTGTTTGTGTGTGGTAGTAGCCTCGAGTTTCCCATCGTGCACTATGGTGGTTGCATGTCGGTAGCTCTGGGTGTGTGGGATATATAGTGATTGAAAGTGGTCGACCTAGGACATTTTCATATATCGACCATATTTCATATATCGATAAATGTTCTAAAAATGTTTGGAATCTCCTTCAACTGGAATTGGATCATTCAACTTAACACGAACTAATTAAGATATAGATAACTAAGTAAGACGATTTCGCGCCCCCTAGCGATGGAAGTCGAAACTAAACGATATTCCAGCGCATGCGTAGCACTCCTGCTATACAATGCCGTAGGCAGCGGCGACAAGTGCCGGAGTTACGTTCCAAAAGAGGTTTGGTTAGAACAGAATGCGCGTCGAAAATGACTATTTTTATCGAAATCGCAAAAGAAAATTACTGATTTCCGGGCAACATCGGACGGATCAGCTAGTAATAAAAAAAAACACTTTTATCAATTAACAGTTTAATATTAAATAAATTATGATTATACGTCGAGAAAACAATTTACGAATCCCGACTAGCTAGTTTAAATGATACACAGAAAACCAACGTTTAAACACACAATATCCAAATGAAGCACTATGAAAACGAACAGGCGTATGTTTCGAGAGTAACTTTGGACTCAAATCATCAGTGTCGATAAAAACAAAAATGACAATCCCTCAAAAACATAAAACTGAAAGTCGAAAACCCAAATGTCAGCAAACAACACACGGAAAGACCATCATGTGTAATGAACAACCAATGAGATTAAGCCAGAAGTGGTGCACTGTGGCATAGTAAATCAACTAAGAAAGGTGAGATGTAAGGTCACACTCGAAAAATCTTTGACCAGGGAGTTTCTAAATTTATGAATATAGACTGCTTCAAAAAAGTCTAAATCTGAAGGAGTATTGCATTTCTTAATAATAGTGACCGAATCAAAATTAAAATTGTGTCCCTCGCCCTAACAATGACAAGCAGTAAGGGATTTTTGTAGTTCTTCTTTCTTAACATAGTTTCTGTGTTCCTTGATTCTGTAACAGAGTTGTCGTTTAGTTTGTCCTATAAAGGACAAATCGCATTGGCATTGGATATTGTAAGTACCCTATAAAGTATGACAATATCCAATGTCACGGGAAAGTATGACAGTATCCAGTGTCATGAAAACTCCTGTATGCCATGTAATTAGGTCATAATCAGGGGTCGGAAAAACTATTTTTTTATTATAGCGAACTACAACCACTTTATATAAAATGTAGTTAACTACAACTACAACTACTTGTTTTAAAAAGTAGCGACTTCAAACTGCTTTTCAAAAGTAGTCACTACTTCGCTACTTTTAGATTTTGTCAAAGAGTTCAATTTACACTAGAAATTGAAGGCAAGGATTAAAAAACAAAGCGACCCCTCATTATATCGTTTCAACCGAGATACAATTAAATCAATGTGACATAACTGACGACATTAAAAAATTAAGAAAGATAAGAAACAAGAAAATGTTTTGTGTTTCCCTCCAAAATGTTAGTTTTATAAGTTAGTTTACAAATTTCGTAGCAAAATTAAGATAGCTAAACTATCTAAAGATTATCTATTAGAATGTACTATCTAAATTATAGATAGTATAATCTAGAAAATTACTGAAAAGAATACTGCATGCAAACAATAAATAAATCTGTAAATAAAGCAATTTGTTATAATAAGAATCCCGGCATTGAAACATGAAGACCTAATAACGAGTAAATAGATAAATGTTGCCAGAAAGAAAATTAATTCCTTTGGTGGGTTCGTATTTGATTTTAGCAGCATGTGTTGATGAGAAAAATCTATGACTTCATTCTGTGCATTGCTAATACGCTGCAATTGACATTTGCCGCTGAGATTCGCAAATTGTTGAGCAGAACAAATTTTGCACAAAAAAGCAAATTTCGGCCCCGTCATTTGCAGAATGGCACAGTTTTTTTTTATTTATGAAGTAGCGTTAAAAGTAGCGACGGTTTTCGCTACAAACTACTGATTTTTTGTATCGCTCTACTCTCTATACCGCATTGTTCAAAATGTAGCGCAACTACACTACAAACTACTCTAAAAAGTAGCGACTACTGTATAGTTTCGCTACTTGTAGCGCGCTACTTTCAACCCCTCGTCATAATGATGTTCTTTTTGTAAAGAATTGAAGGAAATCGGTCATCATTATGACGTAATTCCTATGGTATATAGGAGTTTCCATGTTATATCATACTTTCATCTTGTAAATGCTATAGTTATAGCTCGAATGAATTAAATTAGCGCCGTAGTTTGCAGGCATCTCCAACAAATAAGAGTGAATTATGCCAGTCAGGATATCGTCCAGATAGCTTAGTAAGAAGAACATTGGCACGCTAAGCCAAGGTACTTAGGTTCGAGTGTTGCAATAAACATCAACTATGATACCCCAACCATTGAAAATGATTTAGCCAGTTGAAAAAACTTTCCTCTCTTCATTATGACCACTGACATCATTTATTTCTGTCTGATATTTAACTTTTAATATAGTTGGCATATAAAAAAATATAACCCAGAAATTATATATCCTCTGTCGGTGTAATTTGTGTGTAGTCCGTGTCAGTATAACCTAGAGGATGTAAGATTCTACACGGGTAAAAAAAAAAATCTGTTGACTTTAAAAAAACACCTGCCAGTCAGGATGCCAGTGAAAAACTGTTTATTTTAAGGAAATAATCTGTATTTATTACGAACTTTCTGTTGTTTTAACAGATTTTGTTCGTAAGTTCAAAATAAATACAGATTATTTCAGTAACACAAACAGTTTTACTGGCGTACTGGCTGACAGTTCTATTTCTGTAAAGTGAACAGATTTTTTTTACAGTGTAGGGTCTCGCACCGGCCAGGTTATACTTACCCGAACTAACCACACACAGGGGATATATAAATGTTGAGTTAACTTTTGACATGCCTTGTATAACAAAAGTTAATATCAGACAAAAATAAGCAATGTCAATGGCTTGTGTTGAAATATATTTTTTTAATAGTTGAAATTTTATAAATTGAGTTTTTTTAAATAAAATGTTTTTACGATCCAATAGAATCAACAGATTTTTTTTTTACAATGTAATGTAAACAACAATACAAGATTACTAGAAAAACAGAAAAGTGAGAAACAATCTCTTGAAATCAGTTTTATTTTTTGTTAAAAATTACTTGTTGTTGAGTTGCAAACATTCATTGTTATCCATATTCCTTTTTAACTTTATTATTGCAGGTATCGATCATTTTGATGCGCAATTGAGAAATATATGTTCAAAATTTTGACGTTTTCTGTAAAAAATACAGTAGCAATATTAATAACAAAGCAATACAATGTCTAATTTTAAAACGCAAAGTAATGCTGTGTACTTTCGGGGCGATTGGTCAAACTTTACGAAAATTAAATTCTTGAAAGTCTAAAAAAGACAAGAAAAGGCAAACATATCATTTTTGTATTATGGTGAAAATTATACGAGACCACCACCAAAACAAGCCTTTTCCCAAGGCAAAAACAAGAACGAAAAATCATGCATCAAGCATAGATTATGAAACACTTTCCAACACTTCCAGAATACTTCAGCGTTTAATAAGGTTAAAGATAATATCAATTAAACAATTCTGAAAACGCATAACACATTTGAAAACCTAATTTCAGAAATTACCATCTATAGTCGATAAAATAACAGAATTATTTTATGTACCATTGTTTATCGTCTATAGAATTTTTACACACGAAGTAATAGGCAAAAAATTAATTTAATTTAAAAACGCGTACGACAACTTAAAACGCACTTTCAGCAATTATTGTTAATATACACTACTGTAACCGAATTATGTTGTGTGCCCCTGTAAATGAATGCTATACACACCGTATTCCATAGTAAGTTTCTTGTAGTCCACCGCAATGATATATATGAATTTCAATATGTTTGAATAGTGTAACATCATTAAAATACACCGCAAACGACTTTTACCCATAGATCGTAATGTAACGATCTGTCGTATCTTTTGAGTGTTCATGTAAATGAACTATAAATGCTACACATTTCATTTTCAATAACGACCATGCCCTATTGAACCTCAATAACATAACAATTGCATGACAATCCGAGTATATTTACGCGGGTTAGGGCACGTACAGACAGACAGACAAACAGAATTCATAAACATTTTTCAACTATCTAGGGATATGTCAAAAATAATTATATATAGGATATTATAAATAGGAGCAACTGTTCAAAAGCTATGCGTGGACATATATTGAAAAAAAAATACATACAAACAAGTTGTATAACCTATTTTTGTCGGAAGCTGGTTAAAAAAGTTTACATTAAACATCATTAGTTTACTTGAATTGCTACAATACTTTATATCATTAACTAGCTACTCGCCCGGTGTTGCCCGGGCCCGAGATAATAACAATCTCAGAGCAAGGCATTAACCCCCTCCCTCCCCATATCCGCAAATATAACTAATAATTTGTTCAAGAAAACCACCTTCACCTACATTAACGCGATCATTAAAAAAAAGAATTACATTTTTCTGATAATTAGAACATAACGAAGACGCTACGCTAAAATAGCCGGCAGATGACAACACTTCCCATCCTCAATTTCAGATCTATATCTTAATTAGTTATCTAAATTTTTGTTCATTAGTAAAAATTTGCAATTATTTCCTTCCATTTTCGCAAACTAAATGGAGGGATCGGCCAGAGAAACAGATCTCTTTGTAGTTCAGTTTTTAATGAAAGTAGATCCCTGTCTGAAGCTTTCTCGGATTTTTTTCACTGGTGCCGGCAGATTTTTGGCAGTTTTTTGCATAAATTAAGAAAAATTACCTCATAGTCGGATGCAGATTTTTTTTTTTTTTTTTTTTACGTATGTTCAGAAATTTTCAAATTGATATCTTAATTAGTTTTTTTTTAATTCACTAATTAGTAAAATAATTTCGAATTCGTTCATTTCTGCTTGTAAATCCACAACAGCAGTTTTTTTTCATTAGCCATTTTGATTTTAAAGATGGCATTTTCGATGCGATGTTTAATGATATTCTAATTAATATCTTGAGCAATTATCAAAATATTAAAATTCTGAGACTCAGATGCACATGGTCAAACCTTGGACTATCCACACCTAAATTTTCAGACTTTTAAGTAGGCTACATTTTCCTAGCCATCGCCAACAGACACACACACAGACACACAGAGCGAAACTTTATTTTATTAGTATAGATAGATATGTGCGTTTATTTTTTTACTCTCTAAGCATATAAAATTATTATTCAATATTCCATGCAAAATTTTGAAAATAAATATTGAGATAAACATATAGTATTATTATTCTGTAGTTGTAAATTCCATGACAAGGGCATTAAAGATTTACAGATTTAGAAAAAAGGAATGTTTAAATAAATTTCCTCATCTGCTGCTAGCTATAAAATTTCGCTACCGTTCAGGGAAAAAAAAAACACACTGGTTTGCTTATCTAGCAAATAATTTAAATTTTTCGCTGTCGTTGCGAAATATCAGATACAAAACAGAAACAAAACTAAAAGCACTGTATTTTATGCCACTGAAAGTTGCAAAATACAGCGTTAAATTAATGAAGAATTGTTCGGAGAAAATAAATTAGGAAATTTTATTTCCAATTAATTCGTATAAAATATAATGAAAGTGGTAATAAAATTTTTAATTTATGGATTAAAATCTGACAATTAATATCAAATGAGTTTTGAGATTGAGAATAAATGAAGAGTTTAGTGAACGAAGTCGTTACATCACAAAAAATAAATTTGTTTAAAAAAATAACTAATAATAATTTTTGGAAAAAAATAAGTGTTTTTGTTTTAAATTAAATAAAAGATATTTTTTGATTTAAATTTTATTGTTTTTTTTTTCTCTTTGGTAGCATGCATTTGAAGTGTTACCAGGTGGTATACTGTACTCTTTCAGATAAACTTATTAACATTTAATTTTCAAATATTAAAAAAAAACACTGCTCAAAACAATTAAAGGATATTTGAAGTTTTATATAAAATAAAGATATAAACGAAATTTTTTTTGCCGAAAATAGAAGAAGAGAATCACAAATGCAAATTTTTCTGGTTTTCAAACTGTGGAGTATGCAAATTTTGAGTTCGACGTCAAAAACGTCGCTTCAGCGGCAGCGAATGAAATTTGACTTTCAACTGGATAAAAGAGAATGAAGACAAGGATGATCGGCATTCAGTGATTGCTTTGTTTCGATGAGTACGATGTCTCAGCGAAGTCATTTGACAGATTCAGAAGCTTGGAGAATTGTTGGTAGGTTAAAAGGGGGCCAAACTCAAGCCGAAGTAGCGCAAGCCATTGGAGTGTCACAAAGTGTCATTTCCAGGATCTGGAACCGTTTTTTGGAGAGTGGATGTGCAGGCCAAAGACCAGAGCAAGGTCGTAGACGGGCAACAACGCCCAATGAAGATCGGTATTTAGTGTTAACAGCTCGGAGACACCGAAACATGAACGCTACTCTTCTCCAACAACACCTTCGCTCGGCTACAGGCACCACGATTTCAACTCAGACTGTCCGAAACCGGCTCCATGCTGTAGGTCTGTATGCTCGCCGACCGATGGTATGTGTTAGATTAACATCAAGGCATCGTCGCGACCGCAGGGAGTGGGCAACCGAGCATGTCAACTGGAGGAGAAATGAATGGAGCAATATTCTGTTTTCTGACGAGTCCCGTTTTTCTGTGCATCCGGATAATAGGCGTATTTTCATCTGGAGGGACCGTATCAATAGGAATAATCCTGCGTTCGTGCACGAAAGTGTCAGATTTGGCGGTGGAGGAGTGTTGGTGTATGGTGGCATCTCCATTGACGGGCGCACTGACCTCTACATCATTCGAGATGGAGCTCTGACTGGTCGCCGATATAGGGATGAGATCCTCAGACCTATTGTAGTCCCTTACGCTGCAGCAACCGGAGATAACTTCATTTTAATGGACGATAACTGCAGGCCACATCGTGCAAACCTGGTGGAGGATTTCCTTTTCGAGGAAGGAATCGTTCGAATGGAATGGCCAGCGTGTTCTCCAGACATGAATCCAATCGAGCACGTTTGGGACGCTCTAGGAAAACGAGTTTCTGGCCGCCAACAACCCCCACAAACTCTCCAAGAACTGGAAAGAGCTCTTCTGGAAGAGTGGGGCAGAATACCCCAACTCGTCATTAATAGCCTCATTGAGTCCATGCCTCAAAGGTGTTCAACGTTGCTGGCCGCACGTGGAAACCATACCCCCTACTGAAAATGATTTTCTTTGAAGAAAACACCTTTTCTTATTCTTTTTTTCTCATATGCACAAATTGTGTTTTTTTCCTTTTGTACACAAATGCGCAATAAAATGCATTTTTTCTGCCAAACATGTGTAATTTATTCTCATATAACCTACTATGTCTGTCGACCATGTATCAATCAGCTAAAAAGTTTCCCAGATACAAAATCCACCTAAAACTGCAATATCCTTTAATTGTTTTGAGCAGTGTATATTAATATCATATAATTAATAAAATAAAAAAGATAACTATTTAAAAATAGTGTCGCAAATCTTCAAGACTAATTAGAATCTTATACTCTCTTCAAAATGAAGAGAGAACTTTTTACAAAAGCTAAAAAAAAAAATGGCTAGTGCGAGTACCTATTTGCTACACCTGATTAATTTGTTTTAAATTAATTAATCTTATATTAATTAATCTTATATTAATTTGTTTTAAATACTCACAATTAACAAAATTAGCATTTTGTGTTTCTTGCTTAACTTGTGGTCACCCATAGAGTATAGTAGCAGTTGAAGTTTATTGTTCACTGTACAATACACTTTCTCCTCCAAAAAAAAAAAAAAAAAAAAAAAAAAAATATATATATATATATATATATATGCAATCCCTCAAGCAGATTTCACTATAACAAGATTGTAAAAAGTAATAAAACAAGAAGCTTTGATTCAAACAGATTTGTTCGTTGATTTTTAGAATTCGAGTAATGGCAATAGTTTGATTTTGTTTTGTGTGTTTGTGGGGGGTGGGAGGGGGCGAGGGTACTGTACATTTCTTTTTATTATTAAAGTCCGCTAACAGATAAAACACTTTCATACTTTTTGTAAAATGTAAACAAAACAAGAAAAAAAATATTATGATAGGCAACAAGATTTAGAACCCAATTTTACAATACTATCTCTATTGCTTTGCCTTTTCATTAAAAAAAAAAAAAAAAAAAAAAAAAAAACTTTTTTATGGTAACAAAGAAGACCTTTCAGTTCATGAAGTATTTAATATTTTTAATGAAAATATCGATATATATATATATAGATAGATAGATATTAATTGATATTTATAAAAGAAAGCTTTTAACGTTTTTTTTTTCAGCTTAAAATCTTTTAAAATAATTATGTAACTTTACAACAGGGTCATTCCATGTCAACTGGCCTAGAGGCTCCCACTCGACCCCTTTCAAATTTTATATAATTGATACAGGAAA
This sequence comes from Maratus michaelseni, assembly GCA_963931845.1. Lineage (NCBI taxonomy): Eukaryota > Metazoa > Arthropoda > Arachnida > Araneae > Salticidae > Maratus > Maratus michaelseni. The sequence continues at coordinate 315,928,961 of OZ007590.1, read as the reverse complement.
TACATATAGGTATAAGATGGACATCTGCAAACTGTCAGTGTCAGAAATAGTATAGTTGGGGCGCTATGGGTATTTTTGTAAAACTCACTATTTCATGGTCACAGAAAAAACGAGGAAATTACCAAGTTTGCCATCTTATTGCTCATGATACAAGAAACCTTACTTATTGAAAACAGGTAATCTAGTACAACTTTTTGTGCTAAAAAATGTAACTAGAGTATTAAAAATCGCAAATCAATACCTTTGTCATTACTTGACCTCAAAGTAGGCCATACGGCCTGCCGCGATGAATTTTACACGTACTTTAACATGCTGTAACTACTGAAAAAAGTTATTTTAAAAGTTTGTCACTTTAACAATGAATTGCCTATAAAGATGTCATACAACTGCTGGAGTTGTTTCTTTCCTGCTTATATATTCATTAACTTATTCAGCTGTAAAATCTTCTAAAAAATCAAAATCATCATTTCCACACAATTTCAGAAGCGTATATCTCAAAAGGGACACTCCTGATATGATTACAGTTAGTATCACTGAAAAGAGCACATTTTAATCTATAAGGAAAAGTTTATTTCATTTTGGGCTTGTTAAATATAGGGAAAAATAATAAAATTCAAAAGACCTATTTTACGCGATATTTTTTTCGCCGATCTTCTCTTTCAACAAATTTAACACAAATCTTTTTATTTACAATGATGAATGTATAGATAATTATCTCTTGTTGTGGTCCATGGTTGCTTCTGCTCTACCATTCTGAATGATTGGTAACTGCGTCATCAAGGGGTCACGCCCGATAGCCATGAAAGACTAGCTCCTGGTTGAGTTTCTTTACTACATGCTCACAAGCCTAAATGTGAGTATCTAACAGGTTCCCAAGTTTATTATAAAAACTTCGATGATTCTAATCTTCAATTTGGTTGCTTCAGGATTTTCAAGTCATAAAGAACATCTACTTATTGGTTCAGTTTATCAAATTTCTTATTGATTGAGATTACAAGAGTTTTAGGTAAACTGTATTGCTCACTCATTGTTGTTGCTCTTGGAATTGGAACCGTAGCTATTATATGCTATTCTGGAATCTAACAAAGGTCTTGTCTAGTGGGCCAATGAAACATTTTGGCAGCTCTATGAGGGTGCATAAAATTTCTTAAGACATCGTGCTCTCTTCAAATGATATATCACGTACATTTCCAATCCACCAATTTCTGTCATAGATACAGGCAATATACTGTCTAAGCTGTATATCGGAAACGAATGCATAGTGAAATGCCGTCTTAGCACTTTTATCAACATGTGTTATAAAGAATGGTGCATCATTTGTTATTCTACTGACACGAACTTGTTTTTTATTTACGGGTACAAAATAATGATGATGTTTTATTGTGCCAGAAATTGTGCATCCGCTTTTGAAAAGCTCTTCTTGGTCAGCTTGCACTGCTTCAATATATATATATATATTTTTTAAATGAATTTAATTTCCTTTATGTTCTTTTCACAGAATTTATATAGATCCGTCGGAGTTAAAATTTGGTCTTTAATTGTTCTTAGAAGGCTTGCTTTTGCAGCCATCCGCTTTACAGTTCCTCCTATTACGTCACAGGTTCATTTTCCACGGCTTGTACCAAACAAATTCCACTCTGCAGAGATTCCAAAGTCACTCTGTTGATAACAAAGATTCAAAATATTTTTAAATTCTTGAAGCAGATTCGTCACTAAAAGAATGTATACGCAAAGAAAAAACTCCATTCATAAAAATAAATTAATTTTCATACAAATAAACATATTTTCACAGTTCGAGAGCCTTATGTAAGAATTTTTGGGATAGACATTGCTCAACAGTCAAATCTTTTGAAAAAGAGAAATTTCGGAAAAACAGTGGAAAATAGTTTTTTTTTAATTTCATTTTTTTTCACTATATCTGAGAAGCCCAAAATGAGATAGAGTTTTCCTTATAGATTAAACTGTGCTCTTTTCAATGGAACTAACCGTAATCAAATCAAAATTATCCCTTTTGAGATATACGTTTCTGAAAATGGGGTAGAATTGATGATTTTAATTTTTTAGGAGATTTCGCATCTGAATAAATTAATGAATATTTAAGCAGGAAAGAAACAACTTCAGCAGTTCTGTGACATCTTCATAGGTAATATATTGCTAAAGTGACTAATGTTTAAATTAATTTATTCAGTAGATACAGCTTGTTAAAGAAAGGGTAAAATTCATCGCGACAGGCCAAATGGCCTACTTTGAGCCCAAGTAATGACGAAAATAATGATTTGCGATTTTTAATACTCGAATTATGTTTTTTAGAACAAAAAGTTGCACTAGATAACCTATTTTTAATAAGTAAGATTTATTGTATCTTCAGAAATAAGAGGGCAAAAGTAGTGATTTCATCATTTTTTCTGCGACCATGTAATAGTCAATTTTACTGAAGCATCCCGAGGAGCTAGTCTTTCGTGGCTATCGGGCGTGCGCGTGACCCCTTGGTGACGCGGTTACCAATCATTCAGTATGATAGAGCAGAAGCAACCATGGACCACAACAAGAGATAATTAGCTATACATTTATCACTGTAAATAAAAAGATTTGTGTTAAATTTGTTGAAAGAGAACATCTTCGACGAAGAAACATCGTGTAAAATAGGTGTTTTGAATTTAATTATTTTTACCTATGTGTAAGATGCCCAAAATGAAATAAACTTTTTCTTATACATTAAGATATGCTCTTTTCAGTGGTACTAATTGTAATCATATCAAGAGTGTCCCTTTTGAGATATACGCTTCTGAAATTTAGGTGGATTTGATGATTTTGATTTTTTAGAAGATTTCACAGCTGAATAAATTAATGAATATTTAAGCAGGAAAGAAACAAGTCCAGCAGTTGTATGACATCTTTATAGGTAATTAATTGTTAAAGTGACAAACTTTTAAAATAACTTTTTTCAGTAATTACAGCATGTTAAAGTACGGGTAAAATTCATCGTGACAGGCTGTATGGCCTACTTTGAGGCCAAGTACTGACAAAGGTATTAATTTGTGATTTTTAATGCTCCGTTTTTTAGCACAAAAAGTTGTACTAGATCACCTATTTTCAATGAGTAAGGTTTCTTGTATCATGAGCAATAAGATGGCAAACTTGATGATTTCCTCGTTTTTTCTGCGACCATGAAATAGTGAGTTTTACAAAAGGACCCCTAGCACCGCAACTATACTATTTCTGAACTGACAGTTTGCATAGATGTCCATTTTATACCTATATGTATGTCCTGTATCAATTATATAAAAATTGAAAGTGGTCGAGCAAAAATGTCAAAATTTAGGCCACTTGACATGGAATGACCCAACAATATTATGGGTGAAAGAGCTGTGAGAAGACGAAATCTAATTTTTTATAATGAAATAGAAAGAACATGCTAATATTTACATCCTAGTAATGAAATATACGAATACTAATTCAAATGTATATTATAGAGTAGGTATCAGCAAGTGTTTTACTGATTCTTCATGAATTGTTGTTTCTGAACAACTAATTTCAACATAAAAAAAAATAGTCTTTTTAATAAATCCTGTTAAAAATCCGTGTAAGAATGAAATCAATTTTACATGAGCTTTCAAGATATTTTTTATCCTTTTTCTTAAATAAAGGCTTTACTGAACAATAGCAAATATTGTTTAAATATATATATAATCTTAAAATTCAATTTTAAACTAAAAAGTTCAAATTTAAAATTAAAAGTGGCATTTATAGAAGAACTATAAATGCTACTTTTTCTATACTCTACATCAAGCATTTCGAAGTCCACCTAATTGAGCTATATCAATGTAATTATGTTTCAATTATCCTAACAAGATAAGCACACCCTGTTGATCATAATGCCATGGATCACAGTGTAATGAAATTATTTTATGTGTCCCTGTGTAAACGAATTATAAATGCTACACACATCATTTTCAATAGAGAATAGTAAACTACAATAACATATAAAAATTACATGGCAGTCCGAGAATATTTATGAGATTTAGGGCTCGACAAGACGGCCAAACAAACCGATTTTATAAACACTTTTCAACGATACACTGTTAAAAATTTGCAGCAAACTGTCCAGTCATTTGACCGTTTTTGTAGAAAATGGTTACATAACTCTATTTTGACCATATTATGGTCATAATAGAGTTATATTATGGTTATTTAACCGTTTTTTACAAAAACGGTCAAATGACTGAACAGTTTGCTGCAAATTTTGAACAGTGTATTGGAAACTTTTAAAAACGGGTAAATGAACACGATTGTGAAAAAAATAAAAGAAAGAAAGAAAATTGTTTTAAACTAAATACTTATTTTATTTGACAGGAAAAAAACTGGTATTTATAATAATATTAATAATAAGATTAAAGCAAACTTCTGAGTATAACGAGAAAAAAGAATCTTAATACGGGCGAAAATTTGATTAATGGTTTTTGCCAATGGGCAAATTTATTTCGTATGCTAATCCTTCATCGAAATATCTTTTTTGATTGAATCTTACACGAGCACAAAGAGCTTAACTACTTAATAAATATTTGTCCTTACTTTTCTTGTACATTTTTAATGAAGGTTTATTGCACTCATAGAATCCGTGTTGATATTTATCATTGCGCAGTTTCCAAATATGGAATAACCAATTTATACGAAAGAAAAGCTCCTGTCCGATTGCGTTTTATGTTTCTTGTCGAAGTCATAAATATTTAACAAACCGTGGTACGCAAAGACGTAAAAAATGTTTTATGAACCAAACATACAAGTCTTTGACATGCAAGCTGAAAAAGTAAGTGCTTTTAAGAAATTAGTAAAAATTAGAAAGAAAATTATTTTAAACTAAGTAGTTTTTTTTTTCTGACAGAAAAAAACGGCGTTTATAATAAGGTTAATACCAAGTTGAAAACTGTACGTTAAACGTGACAAATGAGGTGCATTTGCATTATAACTAGTTTTACAATAATTAAAAAAAAATCATCCTAATTGTTTCAGTGAAATGAATTATATCATCTGTTATGAACGAAATGAACATGCCTTTTTTTTCCCTTATTAACACTTTCCAACATTAGTTGAAAGGTGTTTATGAATTAGGTTTGTCGGTCTGTTCATGCTCTAACTCGCGTAAATATGCTCGGATCGTTATGCAATTGATATATGTTATTGAGGCTGACTGTGGCATGTTCGGTATTGAAAAGAAGTGTGTAGCACTTATAGTTTTTTTACAGGGACACTCAAAAGAATTCCGTTACATTGCGGTCTATTGGGAAAAATCATTTACGGTTTATTTTATTGATGTTATACAATTTCAAACATATTGAAATTGCTATATATCACTGAGGTGCAACTACAAGAGACTAATTATAGAATGTGGTGTGCATAGCACTTATATTCCCTTTACAGGGATACTCAAAATAATTCCGTTACATTACGGCCTATGAAGAAAAATCGTTCGCAGTTTATTTTAATAATGTGTTTCATTATTTCACTCATATTGAAATTGATATATATCATTAACGTGGATTACAAGATGCTTACTATAGAATATTGTGTGTAAAGCTTTCATCGTTCATTTACAGGGACACCCAAAAGAATTCGGTTTAAAGTACTGTTTATTAATAATAATAATTGCTGTGAATGCTTTTTCAGTTCCTGAACGCGTTTTTAAATGTAACTCATTTTTTGTCTATTACTTGGTGTGTTTAAATTGTATAGATTGTATACAGGGCAGCACAAAAGTTCTCGAGTGCATTTCCGTTTAATGTCGGAAATTGCAGAATGGAAATTTTAAACTGTGCTACGCGTTTCCTAACTGAACTAAAATTTCGCATTCTATTTAGTATATATACAAATCTATAGATCATGTACAGGGTTGCACAAAAGAGCTCGGATATTTTTCCGAATATTGTCGGTAATTCCTGAAATTGGATTTTTAAATATTTTTGCGTTTTTAAAATTGTTTAGTTAGCTATCATCTTACACCTTTCGGTAAAGATTTGCAAAATTATTTTCGAAGTGTTGAAAAGTGTTACATAATCTATGCTTGACGCATGATTTTTCGTTCTTGTTACGTATGCCACGCTTATAGATCCGAATTTTGTTTGACACCAGACAGCGCTGTAAAATTCACCATGGAGATCTTGCTTTGCGAATAATTACCTCCATGGTTTAATATTTCTATGACTCACTATGAACGAATCTCTTGTGTTTATTTACTTTAATGGATTGAGATATTCGACTGTTAATCTAATTTCCACTGAAGTTATCTCAGAATCTATATACCGGGTGATTATAATTAAAGTTACGATTTCAAAAATCGATAATTTTTAAACTACTGGTCAGAATGACTTGATATTTTAGCAGAACAATCGTGAGGCAATGGAATTTTGTTTGGCGAAGGAAAAAAAAATAGTTCCAAATTGTGCCGATAGATGGCGTTGTCAGGGTAATGTCAGGGGAAAGACCAAAAATGTATTCTTGAACCCTTTCCGGCGCGGAGTAAATTTGTTTGCAAAATGATGAAATAATAGACTGACACCGGAATTTACAAACGAATCCATTAGTAAAAAGAAACTTGATTATTTTAATTAAATACCAGGTGATTATAATTAAAGTTACGATTTCAAAAATCGATAATTTTAATTAAAACTACTGGTCAGATTGACTTGATACTTTAGCAGAACAATCGTGAGGCAATGGAATTTTGTTTGGCGAAGGAAAAAAAAAGTTTCAAAATGTGCCCATAGATGGCGCTGTCTGGGTTCACATTGTCTGAAGATATGCAAATTACTAATACGTGACATGCGCACCGCAGACATAGCAACCATAAAAATGCAGAGCAGCAGCTCTTTGCCTGAATGCTTCATCATGACTCTGACTATGAAGGATCGCGCTCTGCTCTTGAAGCTTTTTTATAAGAACGATGACTGTGCACTTACAGCTATTAGGAAGTTTCGGACATTAAAATCCATAAAAAAAGGTCCAATAACAACAAATGGTCTGCAAAAAATGATTGCTAAATTCGAAGAGACCGGTTCATTTGACGTTAAACGGGGTAGAGGAAGGAAACCAGTTTCAGCTGCGGCAGTGGAAGATGTGGCTACAGCATTACAGGAACATACTGACAGTGATGCTGGAATCAGCAGTGCAAGGGGGATTGGCCGAATGCTGGATATGCCGAACAGCACGGTGCGTAAAGTCCTACGGAACGTCTTACGCTGTTATCCGTACAAGATAACTCATGTGCAGGAGTTGCTACCTGCTGACCTGGAAGCACGTCAATCTTTTGCACTACAATTTCTTGCCCGGATGGAAGTGGACAACGGATGGCCATGGAACATTCTGTGGTCTGACGAAGCCCACTTTCATTTGCAAGGTTCTGTAAATACGCAAAATTGCAGGATATGGGCGACCGAGAATCCGTCCCAGCTACAGCCATTACCTCTTCAGTCTGAAAAGGTCACTGTGTGGTGCGGAATAACGGCAGCGTTTATCGTCGGTCCATTTTTCTTCGAGGAGATCACACCTGCGGGTCCCGTTACTTGCACAGTTACTGGCAAGCGGTATGAAGCACGTTTGCGTAACCATGTTCTTCCGGCACTTCAACAGCGTCAGTGGGTGGATCGCATAATATTCATGCAAGATGGCGCTCCTCCGCACATTGCTACTACTGTGAAGCAGCTACTGAGTGATAATTTCGGAGATGATAGGATCATAAGCCGCCATTTTCCAACAAGGTGGCCGCCACGTTCCCCCGACTTAAACCCGTGTGATTTCTGGCTTTGGGGGTACCTGAAGAATGTTGTTTATAGCGGGCGGATTCAGAATCTAGCCGACTTGAAGGCAAGCATCACACAACACACCCATTGCATTAGTACAGATACCCTCCGATCTGTTGTGGAGCATGCCGTTTTGCGCTTCCAATTAGTAGCGGAACAAGGCGGAGGGCATATTGAGCAACTTATGCCTTAATAATCAGTAAGGTGTTTGTTCCATGAAGCTCTTTTTTTTTCATTTTTTGTCATTATCGCTGTCGTCGCTGTAAACACGTAGTCTTGTCTTTTCGCTAATAAATTTTTAGTAAATCTCTGAACTCTATTTTTTTCCTTTTGGCAACATCATTCCTATGTTTAACCCTTTAACGGGTGGTGGTCACAAAAAAGGACACCCAATTTTAATTCTAAAACTGACAAACGGCACCAAGAATATTTAATTAAAATTTTCCTTTCATTAAGAACCAGAAAATAAGCAAGTTTCTTTTTACTAATGGATTCGTTTGTAAATTCCGGTGTCAGTCTATTATTTCATCATTTTGCAAACAAATTTACACCGCGCCGGAAAGGGGTCAAGAATACATTTTTGGTCTTTCCCCTGACATTACCCTGACAACGCCATCTATCGGCACAATTTGGAACTATTTTTTTTCCTTCGCCAAACAAAATTCCATTGCCTCACGATTGTTCTGCTAAAATATCAAGTCATTCTGACCAGTAGTTTTAAAATTATCGATTTTTGAAATCGTAACTTTAATTATAATCACCCGGTATTTTTGAATGTAACTCATCTCTCAAGCAAACAATTTTTTTGAACGATCTTGTTAAAAATGTAACTTTTATGCAGTTTCATTCGAAAAAATTATTTTGAATAAAAATGGCCACTTGGCATATGAAAAAAGAAGTGTTTGCTCATATTTGTTTTTTTTTCAGTCACATGACTTGCGCTTTTATTATATGAGGGGGTCGGGGCAAGAGAGTGCTAAGCCACAGTTTTGAACTTCTGAGATGTTTCACTTCGAAAATCTGATCAAATATTCAAATCAAGATATATATATAACATAAAGTTTTTTTGGCAATGCCTTAGTAACATTTGAGATATTTTGAGTAACAATATGGGATTACTTTAACGATGTTACTATTATGTTTTTTGTAAATTAGCTATCTTCATTGGGAGCATAAACGTCTAGGGCAAAAACAAAAGCTGGGACATATTCTGACACCAAGTGACATTAGAAACAAATTATATGTAGGATATTATAATTTACAATATTAAGCAACAGATTACAGTGTTAGATTTATTTCACCAAAAATGTGGCTTGGCAGTTTCTTGCTCCGACCCCCTCATATAGGTTATGTATGATAGGATATAATAGAATAAAGAAAACTTTTATTAATATCTTTTTAAGTTTTGATTCAATTTTCATAAAATTTGAAATGACTCGACAAAATTTTGCATCGATTATATATATTAAATTTTAAACCATTCGGTTGGGTAGTTTATGCGCTGTTATATGCGAAAAGACGGCCGGACGGATGAACCAGGCGACGACTATAGGTGCTACATATTTATATAATTACGAACGCATCTAATAAGACTAAAGCAAAATTTTGAGAATAACGAGAAAAAAAATCTTATAACTGCACTCAGGGGCAAAAATTTGATTCATGGTTTTTGCCTATAGGCAAATTTATTTCGTACGTTAATCTTTCATGGACATATATTTTTCAATTGAATCTTACAAGAGCAAAAAGAGCTTAACCACTTAATAAATATTTACCCTTACTTTTCTTGTACTTTTTTAATGAAGGTTTATTGTACTCATAGAATGTGTGTTGGATATTTATCATTGCGCAGTTCCCAAATATGGAATAACCAATTTATACGAAAGAAAAGCTCCCGTCCGATTGCGTTTTATGTTTCTTGTCTAAGTCATAAATATTTAACGAAGCGTGGTACGGAAAGACGTAAAGAATGTTTTATGAGTCTAACATACGAGTCTTTGGCATGCAAGCTGAGAAGCAGGAGATATTTTTTATCCAGACGATCAGCAAAATGCGATTGATCAATATGAATACGAAACATCGAAAATTCAAATTATAGAAAATGATACGCTTTTTAGTAATTGCATTAACTTTTCAATAAAAAGAGCTATCTTAATTGAGGGGGTCGGGGCAAGAAAGTGCCAAGCCACATTTTTGGTGAAATAAATCTAACACTGTAATCTGTTGCTTAATATTGTTAATTATAATATCCAACATATAATTTGTTTCTAATGTCATTTGGTGGCAGCATATGTCCCAGGTTTCGTTTTTGCCCCAGACGTTTATGCCCCAATGAAGATAGTTAATTTACAAAAAAGTAATAGTAATATCATTAAAGTAATGCCATATTGTTACTCAGAATATCTCAAATGTTACTAAGACATTGGCGAAAAAACTTTAGGTTATATGCATCTTGATTTGAGTATTTGATCAAATTTTTAAATTGAAATATCTCAGAAGTTAAAAAAAGTGGCTTGGCACTCCCTTGCTCCGACCCCTCAATTCTTTCAGGGCCGGTTTTCAACACTTTCCAACATAGTTGAAAAGTGTTTATGAATTCGGTTTGTCTGTCTCTTCCTCCTCTAACTCCTGTAAATATTACTCGGATTGTCATGAAAATCATATATGTTTTTGAGGTTTACTACGCTATGTTTGGTATTGAAAATGAAGTGTGTAGCATTTATAGTTAATTTACAGGGACACACAAATTAATTCTGTTGCATTATACGGTCTATGGGAGAAAATCGTTTGCGGTGTATTTTAATGATGTTAAACTATTTGAAACACACTGAATTAATAGATATGACCGAGGTGCACTACAAGAGGCTTACTATAGAATATCGTGGGCATAGCGTTCATCGTTCATTTACAGGGACACACAAAAGAATTCGGTTACAGTACGGTCTATGAACAATAATTGCTGAAGTGCGTTTTCAGTTGTGATGCGCGTTTTAAAATTTAACTAATATTTTACAAATTACTTAGTGTGTATAAATGCTCTAGATCATATAGGGGAAAGTCGTCTAAAACGTGGACGGATGGTCAAATTAGGACGTTAGAATTCTCACTGATAAGTGCTGCCATTGTATATCTAACATTATTATAATGCATGGTTGCCATATGTCATTTTGATTTGTGCTATTGAGAATTTTCATTGATATATCGTTCCATAAAGTTTTCAAATTAAGCTCTTTTTCTTTTCGATTTTCGTCGTTGACTATATTGGAACTGATCAAGTCATCTTTGAACATTCGATTTTGTTAAGTACAGCAATGATTCCTCAAGATTTAATTTACATTTTGGCATATTGCTTGATAAATTATCTTACATATGTACAAGGTGATGCCATGCTTTTTAACATACGTCATTGTCTGCTAAAACGGTGACATTAGTAGTACAGGGTACAAACACCACAGAATATGTTAGCGTATGTTTTAATTTTCGGACAAATTAGTGTTATTGTGTTTTTTAATGACGTAAAAACGTTTATTTGTGGATAATGCTTGATCGTAAAAGTTTTAAAAAAATTCTGGAGGTAAAACTGTAATATTTCATCTTCTTTTAAAGCAGAACTAGAAGCTATAGAACAGGAGAAAATTTAAAAAATGAATAAGAAAAAGGTCATTATTCAAGAAACCCAATAATCCTAATCCCACCTGAAGGTAAGAAAAATTGACAAACCAGTGATATCATGTATTGACAAAGAAAATCATAACGATGATACTTGCATCTTCTATAATCAACTGTGAGCAGTGGCGTAGCTACATATTCGGCGCCCTCGAGCAAGCACAATCGGATCGCCCCCTTCTCTACCGGAAAAGGTTGCCCAAAATTTGTTTTCAAGTTTAAAACATACACATATATAATGCACTAAAACTGTAAAATTAAAATCTGTCTAGAAAGGCATCATGCCATAAATGGAAAATTTTCATGATGCTGATAGAAGGAATGCCATACAATTATATCTGCTAAGACAGAAACATGCCTAAAACGGAATTTCTCCCAGTCCCTTGCAATTCCGCCTTAACAGTCTCCACTGTACTTATTTCAAATTAATACAATCGTTTTGCTATAGAACTCAAATTGTAATGCACATGTAAGTACTTTTAGTTGTGTTTTTAAACATTCTTCACAAATTCAGAAGCATAAAACAATAGATTTATAATGTCATCATCATCATCATCATCATCATCATCAACCGTTTTCAATCCACTGCTGGATGTAGGTCTCCCGCAGATTTTTCCATTGTTGCCTGTCTAGTGCTTTAGCCATCCAATTTACACCGGTCACTTTTCTTATTTCGTCACTCCCTCTTACTTGAGGTTGTCTTCTTGGTCGTTTTACATCTTTGAGATACCACTGTAGGGTGTTTGTGCTCCATCTATTGTCTTGTCTTCTCTCAATGTACCCAGCCCATTTCCATTTTAGCCGTTTAATTCTCTCAATGATGTCAAAAACTTTCGTCTGACTTCTTATCCAAGTTATTCTCTTTCTGTCTCTTCTGGTTATGCCTAGCATACATCTTTCCATACTTCGCTATGTTGTATGTAATCTTTGTACCACCCGTTTTGTTAGCGTCCAAGTTTCTGCTCCATAAGTTAGTGTAGGCAAAACACATTGGTTAAACACTTTTATTTTCAAACAAAGAGGCATGTTACTTTTCATAATAATATTGTTCTTCCCAAAAGCACTCCATCCATTTCTTATTCTTCTATTGATTTCATTCATGATAGTGTTGTCTGATGATATTTCTTGTCCAAGGTACACATAATTTTGCACTTCTTTAATCTCAGTGTTGTTGTAGACAATTTTCTTTTTTGATGCAAATGTATTGAACATCACCTTAGTCTTTTCCAAATTTATTTTTAATCCCACATTAATGCTAGCTTCTGCCAAATCTTTTAGCATATTTTGCAATTCTCCAGGCCTATTACTAAAAGTTAAAATGTCATCAGCAAACCGGAGATGGCTTAAATATTCCCCATTTATTCTAATCCCTTTGTTTTCCCAATCCAGCTTCTTGAAAATACTTTCTAAGACAGCAGTAAAAAGCTTAGGCGAAATGGTGTCTCCTTGTTTTACTCCTCTTCCAAGCTTAATCTTCGCTTTTCCTTTGTCCAAACGGATGGTGGCTGTTGCTTTCTTGTAGATCTTCTTTATGATATTGATGTAAGGTTTGTCTATACCAATGTCCTCCAGAGAAGCAACTACTGCAGATGTGTAGACCGAATCAAATGTTTTTTTCATAATCAATAAAGGCAAGGCAGAGAGGTAAATTATATTCCTTATGTTTTTCTATAACATCCCTTACTGTTTGAATGTGATCCATTTAATTAAATTTCAAATCATTTTAATGCTATTTTGATCAGAATAGAGAGTAAACAGAAATAGTCTTTTTCTATTCTGCATAGTTGCGAACTATTAATTTTTTGTTTTAACACTATTTCCTAATCATAATCCTTAGCTTATTTAATCGCAGAATTCTTCGATTAATTAACATTAAGATTAGACAAATGTTTCTATTTGGAAGTAGTAATAATTAAAAAGTGGAATAGTTGATAGCTAAGTATGCGCATATATATGTGTTTAATTTTTTTTATTTTGCTAAATAAAAAACAATGCTTTAAATTTTGAAAATAATGTATGAAATATAAATATACAGATTTGAGTGGCAGCGGAGTGGGGGGAGGGGTACGTTACGGGTGTTAGTACTGCAGAATATTAGGGGCTCCGGTACTTTTTTTCTTAGAAATTAAGCGCTGGTTATATTAACGTTTACTGAAATTAAACGAATGTAATTATTTTGCATACTACTAATATAACAATAGTATAAGGGAGGATTTTGGAAGGTTTTCGAAAAATGTTTATAATTGTATTCCAAGAGAAATAAAAAGACTTAAAAACTTTCGAGTATTTCTATATATATATATATATATACATGTAACTTGACAGTGCTCTTCGGTATCAAGATTTCAATGTATGTGGTCAGTTTCTTATGTTTCAATGGTTAAATTTTACTTAAAGTTATATATATATATATATATATATATTTATCATAACTTATTGGTTCGGTAAAGTAGCACATATTTTTAATTTAAAGAATGAAACATACGATTGAAATAAAAGTATCACCAGCAGTGCGAAGAGATTTAAGCAAATGCTTTATTACTAAATTCTGTGCATAAATAAAGTGATAATATTTTCTCGTGAAAAATCTTTTTAATCAGAACCTTTTTAGTATGTACTGGAAATAATTTGGATAATGAACTAGATAATATTCGTAGACAATATCATTAAAACGATAATTTCAATGGGATTGTGTATGAAAGTTTTTATTGTATAACTTAGATGACGTTCATTACATTCTTAGTAACACAAAATAAAATATTGGTTTTATACAAAATAGGAAATTATCCTTATTTTTGTTGTGGGGACATTTTTGGTAAGTATCAAATATTGCATTAAAAAATTTTTTTTTAAATAAATATTCATAAATTCATAAAATTCATAAAATGTTTGTCGTGGGGACATTTTTGTTAAGTATCAAATATTGCATTATTTTCGTCGTGGGGGCATTTTTCGTAAGTATGAAATATTGCATTATTTTTGTTTAAAATTTAAACTAGTCGTTGGGGGCCGCCGTAATACTTACCCATCATGGATATGCATAATATAAAATATGAAAATAAAACGTGTGTAAACTATTTATAAAAGCATTGCAATTCAAATAAAATCGTGGCTTGATGACGTCATAAACTTTAAATCGAGGCTAACGAAAAAGACAGGCTACCGCGGTGCATTCCACTTATCTTTTTTTACAGACCGCTAGAGTGACGTGTGCTCTTTTCGTACACCTGCATTGGTGCAGTCGAGCCTCACGTGACTCCGGCGGTCTGTAAAAAAATATACGCGTAAAGCACCGCGGTAGGCTTTCGTTTTCGTTAGCCTCGCTTCAAATGCTCTATGCTCTATTACTGAATTGCGTAAAAGAAACATCCTCATAACTCCAAAAATTTTAATTATATTAACTAAGAGTTTACTGCGTCAGATTAAGCGTATCATTTCCAATTAAAATATACCTTTGAATTGAAATTTTAATTAAATACAGGGTCATAAAAAATCGAAGCTGCATGATTTTACTTTCTTGTTTTTTACAGAGTGGGCAATGTACATTGCAAACGTGTTGAAAATGAGGTAAGAATTAAGATTTCTTGATGAAATAGCTCTGCCATTCATTTTCAAAAGTTGCACTTTTTAACACCTTTCCAACATAGTTCAAAAGTGTTTATCAATTCGGTTTGTCTGTTTGCCGTTTGCTGTCTGCCGTCTGCCGTCTGTCCGTGCTCTAAGTCTCGTAAATATACTCACCAAATAAAAAATGCCATGCAATTTATATATGATATTGATGATTACTATTGCTTGTTCGGTATTGAAAATGAAGTGTGTAGCATTTATAGTTCATTTACAGGGACACTCAAAATAATTCCGTTACATTACGGTCTATAGGGAAAAATCGTTTGCGGTCTATTTTAATTATGTTAGACTGTCAAACATTTTAAAAATGATATAGATCACTGAGGCGTACTACAAGATGTTTTTTAAAGAATATGGTGAGCATGGCATTCATTGTACATTTCCAGGGACATTCAAAAGAATACCGTTACATTACGATCTATGGGGAAAACCATTTGCGGTGTACTTTAATAAAGTTACACTATTTCAAACATATTTAAATTGATATATATATATATATATATATATATATATATACACTGAGGTGCACTACAAAATGCTTACTACAGAATAAGGTCTACATAGCATTTACTGTTCCTTTACAGGGACACACAAAATAATTCTTTATCAGTTCGGTCTATCAATAATAATTGCTGAGACAGTAATTACTGACATTGAGCTTTCAAATGTGTTATGCGTTTTCCATATTGTGTGCTTATTGAATTAGCGATGAAAGTGTGTTGGAAAGTGCTTCATAACCTATACTTGACGCATGATTTTTCGTTCGTGTTAGTTTTTTTTTTGTGTGTGTGTTTTACTCTTTTGTTTTTCTACGGCTGATTGGCTGCTGCATGCTGCAGTCAATGACCGAAACATGTGCGTAAGTACTTTTGAAGTAAAATCCAAACCTACTAAACAGCATACCCGTATAATATGTTACGAGCAGGGAAGACCGAACTATGCTCGGTTAAAATTAGCTTTTAGTTCAAATATCATGACCCATGACCAAAATGACCCACTAATCAAATGTCTTTATTTTTTTTTCTGGAACATGTGACCTAGCCTAATAGTCCTCTCGTTCCCTAAAATTGTAGGATACAAAATTTAGTTCAAATCGTCTGTGTCGTTTTTAAGATAAAAATAGCTTGACCCATAATGACCCATGACCAAAACGACCCACTAATCGAATTTTCTTGAACGTGTGACTTATCCCAACAATCTTCTCATGCCCGAAAACCGTACGATGCAAAATTTAGTCTAAATAGTCTGAGCCGTTTTTTAGATAAAATTAGCTTGACCCACAGTGACCCAAAACTGACCCACTAATTGAATTTTCTCGGACATGTGACCTAGCCCAATATTTTTCTTGTGCCCGAAACACATTAAATAGAAAATTTAGTCAAAATCGTTAAAGCCGTTTTTTAGATATAATTATCTTGACCCGTAATGACCCCAAAATGACCCACTAATCGAATATTCTCGAACATAGGATTTAGCCCAATTCTTTTCTCGTAATCCAAAATGGTAGGATACAAAATTTATTCAAAATCGTTTGCGCCGCTTTTTAGATAAAATTAGCTTGAACCTGACCCATTGTGACCCAAAATGACCTACTAATCGAATTTTCTTGAACATGTGACCTAGCCCAACAGTCTTCTTGTGCTCAAAAACCGTAGGACATAAAATTTTGTCAAAATCGTTAGAGCTGTTTTTAAGATAAAATTTGCATATATATATATACACTGTGATGAGTTGACATGTTTCAACTCCTCCCTTATTTGTGGAAAAAGGATAATCTCTCTGGAATGAAAATAATCTGACAGATTGATCTCTATTGACGAAAATTCTATCAATAGTGTGAATTTCATTTTCACTTTGAGATAAGCCAAGCTGCAATACATGCTTTGTATTGAATGATATGTTATCTGAATGGGTGGATAAGAAATGTGAATGGCATTTTTTTGGATACAATGGATCTAGCCCATATGAGTTGGAAATTCTAACTGGATAAGTATGAGATTAAGATAGCTGTCACTCATAGGAAGGCCAGAGGGCGTTTCTTTCCTTATGGAGAGAAAAATACCTGTTTTGCCGGAGAGGAAAAAATGCGAGGGGATACGAAAGACGGCAGTTGGATATGGAATACTCGAGAGTGAGGTTCCACTTTGAGCGGACGTCAGACTCAGAGTTTGGCTGACCATGTAAATTTACAACATGGATGCTTATCATAATTTTTCATTTTTACTTTTGTTTTGTTTTTTTAATGTGTTAATTTAAAATAAAGTTTTTTCGTTTCAAACGATAAATGAAATTTATTAATTATATATACAACGTCTCACGCTACCACAGCAATAGTATATATAATTAATTGGTGGCAGCAAATGGGATATGTAATCTAGAATAAATTAGATTACGGATCTATGTTAACCTGATTAAACAGATGATGAGCCAGTGGAAAACGGACAAGCAGAGTTGTGGATTCGTGAAGTCTAATTGGAGTCGTGGTTTTTTCTCGGAGTTCTAGCAAGCAGAGAACTGGTAAAAGAACTTTATCGACAAAAGCTGTGTAGTGTATGGACAGTCAACTATAGATTTGGTGATACGTGTTTGTGCTTCTTAATATATCCAGTGGAATGAAGATATGCGGCATACCATCTGAGTTGTCTACATACGGATCTGAGGTGAAATTAGTGCCTCATAAGCGAAACTAGTGTCTTCAAATCTTCAAACATCTGTGTGTGTCATCTTTAAAAGTGCTTGGAAGCCTGGTATCAGTGTGGAGGAAATATCTGCATCTGAAGGTAAGCTCTTTTATGAAATCTTCTATAGAGGTCTGTTTTAAATTGAATTTTGTGTATAAATTTTAATTTTGGGGAACAAAACTCTATGTGAAATTTAAGAATTCTAGGGAAGCTATTAATTTGGTATTTAAATTTTAGTTAGAATTTTTATGTTTGTTGATTTTCTGGTATCTGTTTGGTATAATATTGGGTTAAGAAAATTATATACTTATGTATATGTTAAAATTTACTTGGGGTATAGTAAATTGTTATTGATTAATTGAGATTATTAATCAGGGTATTTTAATCATAATTTTGTATAAAACTTTTGGAAATAAGAGTTTTGTTTATATACATTTTATTTCTTACAGTAATAAAGTTATAGCTTAATTTTATGGGTATACTGTGGATGATTATGATTAATGTTTCAAAATAAATTGATGTTATACTGTACTGTTGGGTATAAAATTTATTTTGGGGGATATACTCAGTTTGAAAGACGTCACTGTTGCATGAGAATTTGCTATATTAAAATTGTGTCGTTTTTGAATACATTATTATACGTATAGTGAAAAAAATTCTATTTCTGTATTTATTGTATTATTGTAAATTGAATATATCTGATATTTTGAAATTTATTATATATTTTGGGGGAAGATATGGCAGAATATTTAGGAAAATATAATAAAAGTGTCTTGCTATTATTAGCAGAGGAATTTGAGACCAGTGTGTCAAAAACGTGTAAAAATAAAGCTATAATTCAGGCTATCGTAGATGCAGAGGATTATGATGAAAGTTTCGCTAAAATTCGATTGCAATATTTTCTTGAACAGGAGGCGGAGCGGAAAGAGCAGGAAAAACAAATCGAAAAAGATCGTAAAGAAAGAGAGAGGCAAATTGAATTAGATAGGATTGCGCAAGAGGAAAAAGATAAGCTTAGGAAATTTGAGTTAGATAAACTTGAAAAACAACTTGAGGTAGATAAACTTGAAAAACAACTTGAGGCAGATAAACTCGAAAAACAGCAACAACTTGAATTACAAAAACTTGAAAAAGAACAGCAATTTGAATTAGAAAAATTGCGTATTCAAAATTCTGCGGATGTTGTTAGTGTTTCATCTAATGAATCAAATGTAGATTTTCATAGAACTCCTAAGGTAAATTTAAAGGATTTAGTTCCGCGCTTTGATTCTAAATTAATTGATATAACTCTTTTCTTTATGATTTTTGAAAGGCAAGCCGAGAAAGCTAAAATTTCTCAGGAAGATTTGGTCAGTCAATTAATTCCTTTGTTACCTTCTGATATTGCCGAAATTATTGTAAAACAACCAGCAGATAAATGTGATGATTTTCAACATGTAAAGAAAGTTTTGTTAGATAGGTTTAAGCTAAGTACAGGCGCCTTAAAACAAAAATTTGAAACTCATCAAAGAAAATCTGGTGAATTATGGGTGGATCTGATTTATGAGTTAAGGGGTTATCTAGATAATTGGTTAGAGTCGTTAGAAGTGAGGGATTTTGATTCACTAAAAGAACTAATGCTAACGGAACAATTAAAAAAACGTGTCCCTTTTGAGATAAAAGAAAAATTTATGGATGATTGGGAGGAAATACAGATTGCTTCTAAACTCGCGGAGAAATCAGATAGGTTTGAACGTGTTAGAAGGGAATTTGAGAGATTGGAAAGAAAACCTTGGGAAAAGAAATCTTTTCAAGAAACTCATGGGGATGACTTTAATTCTAATATTAAGAATAAAATTAAATCTAAATTGGACTTTGTAAATAGAAAAGATATTGTGAAAAATGATAAATTTAAGAAGGACCAGGCTTTTGAAAAACAAAGGCAAATTACATGTTTTTTTTGTTTAAAACCAGGTCACGTGAAACAAAATTGTGCGGAATGGTTAAAAGATAAATCTAATTATGAGAGTAGAAATCTAGGTTGGATTGTTACAAATGATGGGAAAAGTTTAAATAATACGGAAGGTGTGGAAACTGATTTACCTATGATTGATTTATGCGTAAATGGTAAGAAGTTAAAAGCGATTAAGGACACAGGGGCGCAAATTGCTGTTTTTGATAGATGCGATGTTCCCTGGAGGGCAAAAAAGGTGGGAAAGGTTTTTCTTATTCCGGCCCTGGGAGATAAACAAAAAGCGGAATTAATGTCTGTGTCTATTGCTTTGATAGAAGATGAAAAAGAGTATGTTAAAAAGAATGTGGTGGTTGCAGTTGTAAGAAAACTGAATTCTCCTCCGCTGATAACACCCGCTGTTTATAAATTGTTAAAATTTGGAAGTACAGATAAGCAAAATTCAGGGTGTAAACAAGTGGGGAATCAAAGAGAATTAAATGGGCAGGGAACCCTCAGATTATCTAGCGATCATGAGCAAAGGGTTGTTAGAAAAACGGTTGTGAATGAAATCTGTGAAAGGGATAATAAGTCTGTTAATGAGATAGAGATAAATTCATCGGGAGACGTGACTGATAGGAATTTGGAAAAAGGGTCTAAATTGATCGATACAAAAGATGATGCGTCTCAAATGGATATGGTTAAAAGGTCATGTAAGAGAGGTCAATTTCGTGAAAATAATTCTGAGCATGATGTAAATACACCCAGGTATTTTGTTGGTAGTATGGGATTCATACATGTTAGAAATAGAATTAGTAAGAAATTGAGTTCACCTATGACTGTGGCCAGTAAATTTAACTCTGGGATGAAAGATAATGATGGAAAAAATTGGGGGGCTAAATGCCAAGAAAGTGGATATGGAAATTCGAAGAATTCAAAGTTAAAAAGAATGGAGCATTCTGCTTTTAAAACGGATCATAAAGAAAGATTTATTAAAATCAAACAAGATTTTGAAAAGAAAAATTATGATTATGAAGTTGTAAAGCGAAATTTATTGTCGAAAAGATTTTATGATAGAAGTAATTTAGATATTGGCTTTCGGGAGAATTCTCTAAATTAAGTTTATTCTAAATTTGGGAGTACTCATTATTGTAATATCTGTATTGTGTTTATTTATCATTTAATGCTTAATATTATTTTCGTAATAGTAAAACTTCATTAATTTAATAATTGCATAATTCAGTATGCTTTCTTTTTGTTTGTAGAAGTGTCTAAATTTAGGCTTTTATGCAAGCGTTTTCTTGAGAGAATTGTTTTAGGCATTGTGTTATATATAGGTTTATACTTTCTTTTTATTATTATTTTTTTTTTGTTAGAATCATGTAAAGTGTAATCTGTATTTGGTATTATATGTATGTTAAGTATTTCAAAATTGTTTCTTAGGGCATCAATTGTATAAATTATTCCTGGAATTATACTTAGGTATTGTAGGTGAGGGAGTATAGTAAATCCTGTTGACAGTGTGGTCTATCAAATACTGAGTATGGGAATGTGTTTGTATTCTATAGGGATTTTTCATGTGTTATTCTAAATTCCTTTATACTTTAATGACCTCTTTAGAAATTGATTGAAGGAGCTTATTCTATTAATATATATGCCAAATTTCTTCTAGAAATTTTTTCTTAGGGGGAGGTGTTGTGATGAGTTGACATGTTTCAACTCCTCCCTTATTTGTGGAAAAAGGATAATCTCTCTGGAATGAAAATAATCTGACAGATTGATCTCTATTGACGAAAATTCTATCAATAGTGTGAATTTCATTTTCACTTTGAGATAAGCCAAGCTGCAATACATGCTTTGTATTGAATGATATGTTATCTGAATGGGTGGATAAGAAATGTGAATGGCATTTTTTTGGATACAATGGATCTAGCCCATATGAGTTGGAAATTCTAACTGGATAAGTATGAGATTAAGATAGCTGTCACTCATAGGAAGGCCAGAGGGCGTTTCTTTCCTTATGGAGAGAAAAATACCTGTTTTGCCGGAGAGGAAAAAATGCGAGGGGATACGAAAGACGGCAGTTGGATATGGAATACTCGAGAGTGAGGTTCCACTTTGAGCGGACGTCAGACTCAGAGTTTGGCTGACCATGTAAATTTACAACATGGATGCTTATCATAATTTTTCATTTTTACTTTTGTTTTGTTTTTTTAATGTGTTAATTTAAAATAAAGTTTTTTCGTTTCAAACGATAAATGAAATTTATTAATTATATATACAACGTCTCACGCTACCACAACACACACACTCACACACACAAAATTTGCTCGTATTAGAATATATGATTTAGTTACAAGCGCGTCACGTACGATTTTCAGAAAGTTGTCCAGATATTTTTATTTAATTATAGTGTTAGCAATAAATATGTAAAACGACGACCTGTTCAAATGAAAATAACAAAACATGATTGAATGAAATTAATAACAAAACATGATAAAATAAAATTTAACTGCTCCAGAGCTAATGTGATCTTTCAAAAATTATTTTGAAATTTATGACCCATAATTGCTGTGTAATTGTGGATTTTTGAAATGTTATTTAATATTATTTATATCAATTCCTATTAACTCCTGTTAATTCATTTCATTCATAGCAATTTACATTTTTAAAGGTTGGACTAAACTGGTTTTTAATCTGGAGTAATGTGAATTGAGACTCTTTTAAAATTCTTTTCTATTATTATCATTAAGAGCTTTAAAAGAAATTCTTGTGCGTGCTAATAACTGAGCACTTAAAAATTTCAAGGACTTCAACTGATATGTTGTTAATGTTATATTTAAATATTATAGTCGTTATTAAAATTATATATAATTATAGTTTATGTAGTGTTAGAGGGCTAAATGTAGTTGGTTACGATAATAATTTATACCTTTAATGAGTAGATTAAAAGTATTTAAAATTCTTAGATCGTTCAAAAAAGGTAAAAGTATAAACATCAGATAAATCATTTATTTAAAAAGAAGCCATTAACCGTTTTATTTTTATGGGCAGGATACTTATTCAAAATTTCAGCATGTTTTGCATTTTGTCTAAAATATTGTGTAACGATTTAATCTCTTAAGTTGAGTAGGCAGCATTACTAACAAGGTCAGATCAAAATTAAAAATTTAGCGAAGACATTTTATTTCCAAAAAAGGTAACAATGAAAAATATTCTAGGTTAAATTGAATAAGTAAACGTAAGGTGTGATTGCGTCACAATATTAACAGAATTCAGCAGCTATTTGGAGATAACAGTCTTAGGCATCTACACTTCCATATATAGATAGAGTATTGTCTGTCAGAGGATTTCTTACCGAGGTAAGTCTCTTACTAATATTTTCACTCGCTAGATGTTATTATTCTCAATCTGTATAATTGAGGTGGCTAGCGGGCGAAGTCCTAGTCATGGAAAAAGTCTAATTCGATGCTTGAATACAGTTCCTCAGAAATAAAGTTCTCGTTCATACTGTGTGCGGTCGGACTGTAAAGGGTTAATTCATCAACCCGTTTCAATCTACGTGTCATAGGCACTCAATCTTGTCGTGGCGACAGTTAGCGTGAAGAGTCTGAAGAAACACTACAGAGAAATTACACAGTAATTCTCTCTTTAAATAATAAGTTTATTAGTAACAATGATTTATGTGAAGCCTGACGCTTCTTTACTTGGTTCAGGGTGAACGCAACTAACTACAAGTCTTGCTTGGACTTAATCATTCGTCAGCGGCTGGTTGCACGAATTAACGCTCTCCCATTGATAGCCCTTACTTGAGAGATCTTCTCTGCAAGCACAATTTACATTCTCTTCTCGCTGCTCTTGTCTTAAACTTGTTATGGATGTCGTAAGTCCCCGGGGATATTTTTCCTCCTCTTCAGACTCAGTAGGATTGTGTCATTGCCAGCTAGAATAGGTGGCAATTTAGGCAGCTATATAGGTGGCAATGGTTGTGCCTTGATCATAAGAGCTTTCCATTGGGAGGTTGAACCTGTTTGAATACCTGTTTGAAAAATATCCAGAAAAATAATAAGATAAGAGCTTTCTATTAATTTTTCTGCTCTCCACAGGGATACAACCTTGATCCTTCGTTCCGGTCAAAGACAATGCCAGCTGCTCCTCGTGATCCATCAGGGACGTTTACCTTACTTGCGCCCCTATGTCCTGTTCTGTGTGAATAGTATCAAATTTGAGATGGAACATTTCACTTTGAAGTCGTCTCTGTGGGAAGAAGTGTTTGAAATCTTTTGGCCCAATTTCTCTTATACACAAAACCTATGGAAAACTTGAATTTGCTAAAAATTTGGCGCGAAGGCAAAACTTTTTAATTCACATTTTTATTGCAGTAAAGTGAAGTGGTATTAAGTAGTAATCTTATTTTTTTAAAGAGAAATAAAAAGAATATTAATGTTGTTTTTGGTAAGATGTTAAAGCCTATTTGTACATTCTGATTTAAGGTTGTTATATAAAAAACTCTTCACACTAGGCTAGTTTTTTTTTCTTTTATGACATCGTTTAAAATATTATATATATGTAATGAATTATTGCAGGGGCAGATTGGCATCATTATTTTACGTTACGTATGTGAAGTAGTTTCCGGGACCGGGGTGACGCCGTGTCGTGGTTGTTGAAATAATAATAGAGTTCATTCCTGGAGTCTGACTTTTTTATTCCTTTATAAATACAGTCTCTTTTTAAGCCAGACCCAGGGGTTTGTAGAGCCTATAGTTACGTGGACATCATGGACTTACAAAAATAAACAGCACATCTCGGAGATACAGCTGATTCAAAACGTATGCTTAACCTACACTGAAACAGCAAAAGAATTATTTTAAGCCTGAGACACACTCTCACAAAAAACGATAAACAATAACCAACATCCAGTGATCCATAATCTGTCCATGCTCGTTTCATGTCTGTTGCCACATAACTGCAGACATCCTTGTAAAACCGTCCAAAAAAGGCTTTAAGTGATACAAATCATTAACTGTCAATCATGTAGCAACTACTCAAAAATGAAGACTCTGTAAAACTAGTATATCTATTAATGAAATTCAAAGGTATGTTGTTTTTATAATACAAAATAATTTTATCTAAAAAACGGCTCAGACTATTTAGACTAAATTTTGAATCCTACAATTTTCGACCACGAGAAGACTGTTGGGCTAGGTCACATGTTCGAGAAAATTCGATTAGTGGGTCATTTTGGTCATGGGTCATTATGGGTCAAGCTATTTTTAATTTAAAAACGACTCAGAAGATTTGAACTAAATTTAGTAGCCTACAGTTTTAGGGAACGAGAAGACTATTAGGCTAGGTCACATAATCGAGAAATTTCGATTAGTGTGTCATTTTGGTCATGGGCTATTATGGGTCAAGCTATTTTTATCTTAAGAACGGCTCAGACGATTTGAACTAAATTTTGTATCCTACGGTTTTTGGCACCAGAAAATCATTGGGCTAGGTCACATGCTCGAGAAAATCCGATTAGTAGGTCATTTTTGGGTCATTGTGGGTCAAGCTAATTTTATCAAAAAAACGGTTCAGACTATTTTGACTAAATTTTATGTCCTACGGTTTTTGAACACAAGAAGACTGTTGGGCTAGGTCACATGTTCGAGAAAATTCGATTAGTGGATCATTTTGGTCATGTGTCATTATGGGTCAAGCTATTTTTATTTTAAAAACGGCTGAGAGGATTTGAACTAAATTTAGTATCCTACAGTTTTAGGGAATGAGAAGACTATTAGGCTAGGTCACATGTTCGAGAAAATTCGATTAGTGGGTCATTTTGGTCATGGGTCATTATGGGTCAAGCTATTTTCATCTTAAGAACGGCTCAGACGATTTTAACTAAATTTTGTGCCCTACAGTTTTAGGGAATGAGAAGACTATTAGGCTAGGTCACATGTTCGAGAAAATTCGATTAGTGGGTCATTTTGGTCATGGGTCATTATGGGTCAAGCTATTTTCATCTTAAGAACGGCTCAGACGATTTTAACTAAATTTTGTGTCCTACAGTTTTCGGGCACGAGAAGACAATTGGGCTTGGTCACATGTTCGAGAAAATTTTATTAGTGGGTCATTTTGGTCATGGGTCATGATATTTGAACTCAAAGCTAATTTTGACCGAGCATAGCTCGGTCTTCCCTGCTCATTATTCGTGAAGTGTAAACACGTCATTTTATTTTCTGGAGTAAGCATTGTATTAACGCTGTTTGCAAAGTTTATTCGATTTATTAATTTCTTTTATATACGTCGATACGTCACATGCATACACATCTAACGTCATTTATAATTCAATTAAATGTTCAACTCTTCGCTTTACTTCAGCGCCACCAAAATAATTAATCATTCCCAAATTTAATAGAAGAAAAAATAAACGTTTGAACTTATTCATTTAATGTGACGATTTGCATAAAAAAGATGTTAGTAATAAAATTTACGACCTGATCGTGCTACTTTGTTATAAAAACGCCCTATTATGAAAGGTACTTTTTTTTTTCATCCCCATAGAAACTTGTTTTTCCTCCATCACATCTACGAATAAAGAGCTATCTTTTAACAATGTATCGGATCTCTAATGTAGGTAGGTAGAAATTTTATTGAGTAACGTTTTTGTTATCAGACTAGATATACTGTCGACCCCGGTTAAGGCGCGTTTCAAGGGGCTAGACAAAAGGCACGTATCAAACGTGATTTGTATACTATTGCAAGAACTCTGCTTATTTGCACGTCTAATCGTTTAATCTAATACAGCGGTGTAGTCGAGGAGGGAAGCGGGGGGACGGCGCCCCCTCACTTTATTAGTTTATCTTAAGCGTTCCCGCACTTTTTATTTTCAAGGGGACGGTAGGGACGCGGGAGGACGCAGACTTTCCAAACTTCTTAATTTTTTAAAGGGAGAGGCACGCTAATCAATTAACAATTTTAAGAAATAAAACACTCATTTTTATTACTTTCCAACAAAGTTGAAATATGTTTATCTATTCGGATCGTCTGCCATGTCTGTCTATTTATCTGTTCTCCCTCTAACTTCTGTAACTTTGTTTGAATTGTGACAAAATTTATGTATGTTTTAGCGTTTATTTGCGTTATTATCACTACTGAAAATGATATAACTCAATTGTGTAGCTTCAAGTTACAGATTTGCATGGATCGATATTTTCAGACACGAAATAACGTTCTCAACTTTCCAGATAGGAGCAAGCTATTTAAAACAAGTAAAAAAACTTTCATTAAATTAAATTAAACTGTTTAATTTTTCAATTACTTTTCTCTGCAGTTCAAAATGAAAGGTAACATTCAGTATCAAGTTTTTGATCGATGACACAGACCCTATGTTCGGAACTATGAGCGTCCCTCTACTGTTTTTCCCAGGACTACTGCACTACACCACTGCTTCTAAATGAACTTCAGAGCTTTCATTCATATGTTTGCAGTCTAAAATTGTATCTTTTAGCATATTTAGATTAAAATTTAATTGTATTAAAGTTTAACTGGTTGTTTGCTTTTATAAAACCAATTGAATTAATAACTGACAAAATAATTAAATGTAAAAAATTAAAAAAGAAACATACTTTCATTAAAATTCACAAAAAAGTCAACTTATAAATGTGTGCTTTACTCAATGCTGACGTCATAATGATGCGGACAACAATGTGCTGAAAATGGATGAATGTTGCAACAATGAAGCTATTTTTTCAATTAAACAATCGTGACGTTATTTCTCTGAAGACAATGCAGGTTTTGGGCTGACTTGACCCCCTTTAGGGATCGAATTTTTAGAAACTAATGTCCAGTTCATGTATTGCCCTTAGGAATACATATATATTCCAAATTTCACAGCTCTACGTCAACAGGAAGTAGATGCAAAATGAGTCACAAGATTTGACTCATACATACATACAGTTAGAAGAAAGTATGTAAAAATGGATTCAAATATGATTTTATTGTCATTAATATGTTACAAACAAATTAATTAAAACAACAAAAGTAATTTTCTTCTAGCGTAATTTTTTTAACACAAACCAAAAATATTAAATTGTTGCAGAAAAACCCAGTTATAAAAATCATATTTAGTACTTGTGATAAAAAATGAGTAACCTTATAATCAGTTCTTAATTTTTGATGTAATAAGAAAGAGCTATCCTTGTTAATCTTCCTTTAAAAATATTGTTAGCATGGCAAAAAGTAACAAAACATAAAAGAAATATGCAACCACAGTCGCATTTATTCAGTCTTTTTAGGTGTGCGTTCGTAATTATATAAATATGTAGCACCTACAGTCGTCGTCTGGTCCGTCCGTCTGTCAGTTGGTCCTCATATAACAGAGTAAAAACTACCCAACCGAATGGTTTGAATTTTAATATATATAATCGTTCCAGAATTTTGTCGAGTCATTTCAAATTTTATGAAAAATGAATCAAAACTTAAAAAGATATTAATAAAAGTTTTCTTCATTCTATGAAATCCTCTCATATGTTAATTGATTCAATGCTATTCCATGATAGGCAATAATTCTAAATCGCCATGGTGGTTGCGTTACATTTAAGATGAAATCATATTATTTCCGTATTACTGAATTTAAAAACCGAATTTGTATACTAAAATTGTTTAATTATAGCAATCCTATAAACTACCGACAGTTTTTTGAATAGATTCCCGAAAACATACTTGTATATGTATATGGTTCCATGCCGATTTTTAAGTCAGTCCAATCATCTACTTGACGGTTAAATTGCTTTGTTGGGAACCTTTTTCTAAGCGTGAAGACTTTTGTTTGGCAACAAGCCATTAAAAGATACGTTCACAGCTCGATCTCGAATATACCAGTCAAACAATATCCTTTTATACGACATTGAATTTCTTGATTTTTACCTTCATTCTTCTGCCAAATAAACAACTGCAATTTTGTAATCGTGCCTCGATTTTTGTCTCGGAATCAAAGAAGAGTTGCAGTGTTTCTAATTCAGCGGGAGCTTTTTATTCAAATATCTACTACTATTTCTGATTAGTAATATTCGCTTTAATTAATCTGTCATTAAATAAGGCAAATATTATTATTCGTAAATATTGATAGATATCTGAGTTTTAAAAAAATGGCAATATCGTGAAGTCCCGATATATCATAATGAACATTTCTTCTTAAAAATTGCCGAGGTATAATGGTACAATGTGTGTGCTGCAATAATCGTAAATTCGTTTCCTAATAATTAATCCATACAAGAGGCATTAGATGAAAATAAGTCTTGTAATTCATAGAACTCCTTTTTTTTATTTTATTTGAACAATCCACACAAGAAAACACAGAGGGTGGACTTCGCTTACTCCACAAAAACTTACATCATTATTCGACAACAGCGAGTGGCGATCTGATCTAATTTTTCAGATTCATTGTCGCCAAGACATTAGTAGTAATATGCCAATCCTTACATTTCTAGCCAGGCTTAAAACCGTCAAACTTTTGACAGTTATGGATAAACCAATATTGAGAATTTTTGAATAAGAAATGAAAGGATGCCATAATTTGGCGGAACATCACTTTTTGTGATTTTTAACATACACCCGAGCGTTGTTTTGGAAAAGTTAGACATGTGTTATAAAAGCGAAGAAAAAGAGTTGATACCTCATATTTTTGCAGCATTCAATTTATGAAAACGACGCATAGTTTTAGCATAAGAAAGAAACAGGCAAAGGACAGACGCCTCAACGTATCTGAACAAATTAATATGCAGAGAGAGAAAAAACCACATAGCAGACTGCATCTGCATTAAATGCGAAGACAAAATAACTGCGTAGAGAATTAACATAGAGAAATTTTAAGATAGGAAAGTTAAATTTTAGAATAAAACATAAAATATATATTATTCTATATCATAGGCAACACTGGAGAAGAGAGAAGAAATCGGCATCTTGGCCGATGAATTTTCGTATTAAGTGAGATTTTGTGCCTCAAGGAGCTGAAACTGTATCGCCTATTAAGCTGGGTCGTGTGATAACCGTTCGCGTATTAAACGTGATATTTTTGCATTTATCTTATGAACGATGTTTAAGGGACCGGAAAAAATCCACGTATTAAGCGGAATCGCGTATTAAACGTTAGCGTTTTAACCGAGTCTGTCTTTTTTTTTTCAATCAAAATATTAAAAGTCAATGCTTATAGGTAAAGTTTTTAATCCATCTGTTATTTCAATACTGTTTGCGTATATTCCGATAGCTCATATCGGAATCATTTATATATTGTTTAGCAAATTGGAGTAAAAAATATTTTAAACTTCAAGACATCAAAAGTAAAGTTTAAATATTGTTTGTGTAGAGCATCCCTTCTCAACCCGCGGCCCGCGTTCCGCCATGTGGTTCGCCAACCTTTTGTATGCGGCCCAAGACACATAATCATTAATCCATATTTATAAAGATTTAAGATGCTCATAAACATTTTTTAAGACCTGCACTATTGTTTTATATATTTTTATAGAAAGATGAAAGATGTTATGCTATTTAAAATTCATTTAAACTTATGTTAAAATATGCTAAATATCATTTACTTTGAGAAAAGTTCTTTTTACGTAGAGTCCTTTTTGAGTTGAAGTAGTATATGTATTTTAAAATCTTCAAAACTAAACAAACGTAATTTAAAAATAGTTAAATTTGTACTGCTTTATTTTTCTTCTTTAAAAAGTAAAAAAAGCTTTTTAATGAGAAAATGTATGATTTCTTGAAAATCTTTTAATTTTTTATCTTTATAGACACACGTAAAAATGGATTAAAAAACTATGGGAAGTAAATTTTCATCTATATGCTATTTAACCCCTTGGGGACGAGCGACACGTATACGTGACGCATAAGATGCTCAGAATCCTCGATTTTTCCCTCCAGTTATTTTTTAGTGTAAGCTTTGCCTTATTAAATCTTAGCATTTCCACGATTCAATTAGGCGAAAATTTCTGTTTTGAAAAACCGGTGGTAAAAGATTAAAAATTCTGTAAAAGACGCTCGTCGCGAAGGGGTTAAATCAAGTAAAACTCTAAACATAAGGTATGAATGAACCATGTTTGATGTAGATGTAATATCCGTTCTTCTCAGAATTTCGAAGTTTACATTACATTTCATTGTCGTTAGTGAAAAACACTTAGATAGTTTACTTTACATGAATGGGAAAAATCTTTTTTTCGTATAAACTATAAATGGAAATTTGCATTAATTTGTATTTTCAGAGAGTGGGCAAAATGCATTCCCCCTCCTCCTGAAAATGTAGGCCCGGAGGCAAATTCACAATCACTCAACGTCCTACGCACTTGACGCCAACCTTTGTCGCCAAGCGCTTTGGCGAGAAAATGAACTTTGCGCATGCCCGGCATTTGGCCGGCAAAGTCAAAATCGTACAAGTACCGTTGAATAGATAGATGTTTTATTACAATTGTACATCCTACAACATACCTCCTACCTTTTTACCTCGAGTTTTATCGTCAGCATTAACATGCTTTAAAAATAAATGAAAGTTTTCATTTCAAGCTTGGTAGCTTAAGCTACCAAGCTCATGAAAATGAATCATATCCTGTTTTGTAAATAGTTGCATTAAATAAACAACAATTGTTTTTATAAAGTAAGCTTAAAAAGAAGTAAAAATACATTTTATAATACATGATGTTGTTTACATTTTTTACCTTTTATACTACTTTATTTAATCTCGAATGAACAGGAGTACTGATTTATTATATTTAGTTAAACGCTTTTTCACTTTTAAATTATTCCCCCCCCCCCAAAAAAAAAAAAAAATAAATAAATAAATAAATAATAACAATAAATAGAAAAAAAAATTAAAATATATTTTAAAAAATCTAAACAGTTTGTTAAGCATTGATAGAATGAGATACATTCTAAAGGGATAATACAGCACTGCAATAACCCTAATTCAACAAAATAATTAGGATCGTTAAGATTTTACTTTTCAAATTCATCCTAATTAAGTATATATATATATATTTAAATAAATTTGTTAGTAGATTAGAGAAAATACCTAATTGAACATTCCAGTAATGGATACCAAATCTTAAAAATAAATGAAATTTTGTAAATGACCATTAGTATAAAAAAAAATCCAGTTTTCTATTACTAACACCCCCCGGAACCCCCCCCCCCCCCCCCCAAAAAAAAAAAAAAAAAAAAAAAAAAAAAAAAAAAAAAACATGCAATTTTTGTAAGAAAACAAAGAAGATATAAATGAATTAAGTAATTAAGTAAAACCATTTCTTAGTTTGTTCAGTAAAAATTTTACTGAAAGACAGTGGAACTGTTAAGCAATATTTTATGCTTGACTAATTCAACAAGATATATTGAATATCAGATATTGAGATAAGATATATTGTATATTCAATAAGATATATTGAATATTATTCTCTATCCCTGGGTTTGAGTCTCGAATTGGTTCATCTAATGAAATAAAAGAGGGCAGCACCATACACTGATATGAAAAGAGATACGATTTTCCTCCTTACGGAAATGTATTTTGAGCGGCTGTAACTTTGAGGTGTGATGTCGAATGGTTTTTTAATGGAACAAAAGCAAAATGAATAAAAGGTTGTTGAGTTTTGTACGATTTTCACTTATCTTATTGAAATATATTATTTTCACGTGTTCTGAATGGCGATAATATAAGATCGGATAAATTTTTAGTTATCGAATCGCCGTCGTTTGCTATACCACATTATAAAACATGCAAGGAAGAGTGTTCTGAAAAAAAAAAAAAAAAAAAAAAAAAAAAGAATTTTTATTGGATATTTTTTTATAAAGCAAAAACTTTGAGTGGGAGTCCAAACTTTGAGTCCATTACTGTTATGTCACATTTACCCTATTATCAATCAGCAACAAAAAACTTATCTTAGCATTTCCTCAACAAGTGATTAAGGTAAATATAATAAACTTTCATCTATTTATTGTGATCATTTTAAGAAAGGTAAAATTATACAGCGGATCTAAAACATTAAATAATATATATATGCATGCATATGTATTATAATTAGTCAGAAATACTTCTTACATAAACAAGAAATGCGCGGTCGAAGTAGTTTAAACCGTTTGCAAATTCGTATAAGACACGCGAATGCGTGCTACAGTTCCTTTTCTCGCCAAACCGTTTGGCGTCAAGTGCGTAGACGTTGAGTGTTTGTGAATTTGCGGCCCGGAGCACGAGCCTCCTGTGCCCCTGTGATGATCAAGCCCTCATCCCAAATAGTTTAATTTGTAGAAAACTTCAAACACTTGCACTTTAATTACAGCTACCCTGTATTTCTCAGATTCGCGGCCATAAAATTCACTTTCAATTACAACATATCATTATCCGTGCGCGGATTATCCACGCTCATTCCGGACTCACAAAAAAATTAAAGAGAAACATTTCCACATGCATGTAAAATCGATGTTGATGTGAATTAGAATCCTGTCCGGTTTAGCTGATAGTATTGTGAAGTGGTGCACTGTATTTTTCTTAGCGGATATCACTGTTTACGCGAATAGGAAATGTTTCATTCACTCCCAATAGTCCTTTTCATTGTTTTATTCAACAAAACACTGTACCACGAATAAGAAATTTTCAGTGTACACTGCAAAAAAAAAAAAAAGTTAATTTTACGGTATAATACTGACATCCCAGCTTCCAGTATTATACCATAAAATTAACAGTAATAAACAGTAAAATAATCAGTAATACACTGCCGCGCGTGTGCTAGTATTATACTGTAAAATCAACATTTTTTTTTTTTCAGTGTAGACAAATCAGCACGCATCACATTATTGATGATATTGTTTTATCAGTTATAATAATATCTGCATACAGGCGTAGAGTGTACAGGCTCGTGAGGCTCAGCCCCACCAATAATTATAAAATGGACCTTTTTCCTCCAATAGAAAAAGAATTTTTTTTTTTTAATTTCTAATATTTTAGGAAATTTTAAATGTGTCATTTTTCGATAGATCAATTTTTTTCTTGAATTTTGTCATTTCCCCCAAAATTAATGTTTTTTTCCCCTTTATTTCTATTTTTTATTAAAATAAAATGCTAAACATTACATATTTTGTAACCAAACGGCCGTAAAAAATAAGAAAATAAAAAAATAACGAAATTAGAAAAAAAAAATCCATATTCCGAAAATAAGACTTTAAATTCAACATTCGTTGTGATTTTATTATAAACGATCTGCGAATATCAGAGGGTATATATATTATGCATCTGTTTATTCAGATTTTTACACATTCTTAACGTTTTATTTAACATGTGATTTATTTATCAGTATATGCGATTCTGTTTTAATTTCTTAAAAAGGGAGTTAAAAAAACAACATTAAATGTGTTATCGATCTCTTTTACACACACATGTGGTAAAGAGTTATATTTGAGTTGAGCCCGTCACCCAATAATTTTCAAAACTTTATGTCTATATGCCAATTCTATATACCAATATTGAAAAATGAAAATTGTGATAATACATGGTGGTTTTATTATTTCAAATTATCTTCCTTACGAATCTTTATTTTTTATCTTAATTTTCTTTCAAATCATGGGGAGCATAAAATACGCGTATAAATACGGTATATCTGAAACTCTTGTGTATCTCGTTTAACCAAAAAAAAAAAAAAATAAATAAATAAATAAAAAAAAAGTTTCTTAATTTAGAAAAATATAATATAATCACGAAAGAAAATATACTATAACTTACTCACGATTCCGAAAAGCGTTCTTTTATCTTTAGAAACTTCCGAAACCAATATATGTTTGAGATTTAAGGAAACATTCATAAAAACATAGTTTTGTTTTGCTGCCACTAATTTTCGGAAACGTTTCCGAGTATTTTTTTTTTATAGTGTGTTAATCAGTTTCTTCAACCTAAAACATTGGTTTTTTGGATGCTATCAATTCCTAAGTAAACATTTTCATGTTCAACAAACATGTTTTACAGCCAAAAATGATAAATTAACAGCAATAACATTAACATAAAATTCATATTATTTTGCTGCTCCTGCATGTTTAAATTCAGTTACGCAGCTGAAAATGCTTAATTGAGAATTGATAGCATCGTAAAAACGTATTTTCCGGGCTAAGAAAACTGATTAATACACCATAAAAAAATGCCCGAAAATCAGTGGTAGCAAATGAAACTTTGTTTTTATAAATGTTTTTAAAAACTTAGAAAATATACTGCTTTTTTAGGTTTCTTAAGTATAAAGCACGCTTTCTGTAATCGTTAGTAACTCGGAAGTGGGTATTGTATATTTTCGTTCGTGATTATATTGTTTTTTCCTAGATTAAGAAACATTCGTCTTTTTTTTTTTCAGCGTATACTGTTTATATAAACTAAATACGAAATTTATTTTTAATCACAAGTGCTTGATTATATAAAAATGTATTCTATATTATTAATTGCGAGCGAATTTCATGTGGATGATTCGGTAAGAAACCAAAAAACAATTTTTATTTATGTTTTAAAGATCACAGAGGTAAATTGTTATTAAAAAATCTAGAAAATATATCGCTATTTCTGCAACAATGCATTGTTTTTGCGTAAAATAGATATATTTGTGTTTTACACTTCAAAGATCTTAAAAGACAAAGATTATAATCTCCATAAATCACAAATAATAAATTTTGAACAATTATTTAAAAAGATAAAATAGGTACCTCTTTACTATAGGGTGCCAGAGCTTGGCACGGACTTCGAAAACTGAGATTTGTTATTAAGTGATATAAGCAGCTTCGAAAACAAAACTAATCAACTTTTATTCTTGTTTATGTATATATTTATATACATATAAGCATTTTTTATATATATTTATATATACGAGGGAAAGTCATTAAATATGTCACAAAAGATAATTAAATAATAACTTACAATGATATTCACTTCAAAACTATTTTTATATTCTCCTCCAATATTTATGCACTTATATCACCGTTTTATCAGTGCCCCAATACCAGCTGCATAACATTATTTGGGTTGCTGTCTCACCCACATTAGGACTTCAAGTTGAACCTTTTCGTCATCTGTGAACATCATCTTGCAACTTCTGCAACATCCACCATACAGCTTCGACTTAGCCCCAAGCGATTTTCATCTGTTTAGTCCACTAAAAAACCATCTTGGAAGCAAGATGATGTTCACAGATGATGAAAAGGTTCAACTTGAAGTCCTAATGTGTCTGAGACAGCAACCCAAAGAATTGTATGCAGCTGGTGTTGGGGCACTGATAAAACGGTGATATAAGTGCATAAATATTGGTGGAGAATATGTTGAGAAATAGAAATAGTTTTGAAGTGAATATCATTGTAAGTTATTATTTAATTATATTTTGTGACTTACTTAATGCCTTTCCCTCGTATATATATATATATATATATATATTATTGCTTTTCTGCATATAAAAATAAATAAATGGCTTCTTTTTCTTAAATAAATTGCATAGATATTGAAAAAATTGCTTGCGTATTATGAAACAGTGAAAAGGCTATCAGAAAATATGTTTCCAAATTTCCTTCTCTTACCAAAGCCATTTTATCTATAACGCCTATACTGACAAAATACCAAAAAATATATCACACTTTTATTTCTATCATCTCTAAAAACTGTTTGATTTATATATGAATAATTTTTGTACATGTGACATCATATGACGCATATCAGCAAATTGTATGTTGATGCGGGCAGTTTCTTCATCTAACAGATGAAGCTCCTCAAAACTTTATTGATTGTAAGCTACAGCTGCATTTTTATTCTCAGTCCGTTTTCCAAATACTACAAATATAAACATAACCAATATTTATTTAATCGTTCCACGAATTATACAAACAAAAATTCATGGAGGATTAAGCAAAGTTTTCTTTCATATTTATTTTAAAGATTTAGTGTTGCACATTCAACAGAAAGAGTTGTTTAAACCCTTTGAGCGTTAGGCTCGTACTTTTCTGTTACTAGAAGTCATGTTAAAATGGCTGTAGACAAAAATATTTTTAACAAAATAATTTTTTGAACCGTATATAGAATGAGGGGATATGAAAGATATTATAGCATCAAACTGTGATTAAAAAAATATATATATTCTGGGATTTAGAAGCATACTTATGAAAATATAGGAAAACCCCCAAACGCTGAAAAGGTTAAAAATTAAAGAAAACTGTAACTATTTAAAATATGTGTGATACATAATTTATTATTTATTTATCAGAATATTTTCATGATAAGTTTTAAATCACTGCATAAATCAAAGTATTTTTTCAGTTAATACACTTAATAAAATATATTAATCGTGTAATATATTTTCTGTCATTTATGCATAAACTCACGTTATACATAAACTCACGATTTTTCCACCAATATTTATGTTCATTAAATCGAGCA
The DNA here is from genome assembly GCA_963931845.1 of Maratus michaelseni. Classification (NCBI taxonomy): domain Eukaryota; kingdom Metazoa; phylum Arthropoda; class Arachnida; order Araneae; family Salticidae; genus Maratus; species Maratus michaelseni. The sequence continues at coordinate 315,891,842 of OZ007590.1, read as the reverse complement.
ATGCTGCGAGCAAAAATTTAACATTGCCTTCTTTTTTTCTTTTAAATTTACTTATTTATATTTTATTTTATTTATTTATTTATTTTGCAGATTATTCGGCAAAATGTATTCTTATGTACCTAAATCAAAGGGTTTTTTCTTTAAAAAAAAAAAAAAAAAAAAAAAAAATACAGAATATCTACAGAATATTTCATCTGTAGTGAATTAAGACATTAATTAGAAAATAGCAATCAAAATAAAGGATTTTAAAAATAAATTCACTTAATGTCTTCAGTACTTTGTTTATGTAACACACTTTTCCCCTGATAAAGTATTCCTTAAAATAATAATTTTAACTATAAAATTTAATTAGCAAATTATACATGAGGAAAATTTATTCATATCGAATAGTTTTGAACAAATTTATAATTAAAAAGATTCATTTCAATAAACTTCTTTCGATATATTTTAAATGCTTTACATACCAAACAAATTAATATAAGTTTTAAATATTATTTACTAGGAAATCACCATTAAAAAAATAAGTTATGAAATACAAACAAATTTTGAACATCAACATAATATACATAAATCGTTAAACAGATAGTTTCTACAGTTTCTAAAGTGAAGCATTTTAAAAATGTATCTTTAATTTAAAAATTTAATTAGTAAATTATATAGGAAGAAAATTTATTCATATCGAATAATTTTGAAAAAAAACTACAATTAAAAAGATTCATTTCATTACAACCTTCCTCTATATATTTTAAATGATTTACTTACCAAAAAAATTAAGATAAGTCCTAAATATTATTCACTAAAAAATCACCACAAAGAAAGTTATGAAATACAAACAAATTTTTAACATCAATGTAAAAATTGATGTTATAATATATGTTATAACATGTATATCTGTTATATATATACTGAAAATATCTGTTATAAATCGTTAAACATATATTTTCTACAGCTTTCTACAGTTTTTGTAACATAAATTTCTGCTGATAAAGTGATATTTTTTAAAGAAATATTTTTTTTAATAATAAAAGTTAATCAGTAAATTATATAGGAGGAAAATTTATTCAAATCGAATAATTTTGAACAAAATTATAATTAAAAATTCTCATTTAATTACAACCTTTCTCTATATACATTTAAATGCTTTACTTACCAAACAAATTAACATAAGATTTCAATATTATTTGCTAGGAAATCGCCATTAAAAATATAAGTTATGAAAAAAATTAATTTTGAGCATCAACATAATATACATAAATCGTTAAACAGATAATTTCTACAGCTTTCTATAGTTTATGTAACATAAATTTTTGTTGATAAAGTGATATTTTTAATATTAAAATTTAATTACTAAATTATATAGGGAGAAAATTTATTCATATCGAATAATTTTGAACGAAACTATAATTAAAAAGATTCCTCCATTACAAGCTCTCTATATATTTTTTAAATGTTTTACTTACCAAATGAATTAACACAAGTCTTAAATATTATTTACTAAGAAATCACCATAAAAAATTATGAAATACAAACAAATTTTTAACATCAATATAATATACATAAATCGTTAAACATTTATTTTCTACAGCTTTCTACAGTTTATGTAACATTAGATTTCCGGAGATAAAGTAATATTTTTTAAAGAAATATTTTTAAATTATAAAATTTAATTACTAAATTATATAGGAAGGAAATTTATTCAAATCGAATAGTTTTGAACAAAATTATCACTAAAAAGACTCATTTCATTACAACCTCTCTCGATATATTTTAAATTCTGTACTTACCAAACAAATTAACATAAGTTTTAAATATTACTTACAAGGAAATCACCATTTAAAAAATAAGTTATGAAATATAAACAAATTTTGAACATCAACATAATATACATAAATCGTTAAACAGATATTTTCTACAGCTTTCTACAGTTTATGTAGCATAAATTTCTGCTGATAAAGTGATATATTTTAACGATTTTTTTTTTAATTTTAAAATTTAATTAGTAAATTATATTGGAAGAACATTTATTCATATCGAATAATTTTGAACAAAACTACAATTAAAATGATTCATTTCATTGCATCCTCTTTCTATATATTTTTAAATGCTTTACTTACCAAACAAATTAACATAAGTTTTAAATATTATTCTCTCACCATGAAAAAGTTATGAAATACAAACAAATTTTTAACAGCAATGTTATATATATAAATCGATAAACAGATATTTTCTACAGCTTTTTACTGTTTATGTAACATAAATTTCAGCTGATAAAGTAATATTTAATTATAAAACTTAAGTAGTAAATTATATAGGAAAAAAAAAATTACCTCTCGATTGATTTTCAGAAAAAAAAAAAAAAAAAAACTATCGCCAAATTGTAACGTCAAATAAACAAATAGAAGAATTTTGCCATTGGAATCTCAAAATAAATAAATAAATAAAATACAAGAAATTCCGAAAAACCCCACTCACCAAAATGTCAACGATCAGTAAGTTTAAACAATAAAATTTACAATATATTAATGAAAACAGAAAAAACAATCTTGGGTATTTATTTACATTACTTTTCTTAATTACCCCTCTCGGCTGGTGAATAAATATTTGTGACGTCAGTTGAAACTTATCTATCGTGTGTAACTGTTTATCGCAACATTTTTCAATGCCTTTTCTTTTTTAATATCATGGCATTGCCGTTTAAGGACGCAATTGTTATTTTAATTAATGAAATAATTAATAAATCAGTAAAACATAATGAAAAATATATGTATATGTCGAATTAAAAACTACTTGATGCCATAACAGGCACATGTAATGCCTCTAACGTCAAGTGAATGTGACGCCACGATCATGCATTTTTGGTGTTAAATCCTATAGTTTGGCGATAGTTTTTACTTTCTTCTATGTTTACACGAAGAAAGTATTGAATTCATGAAAATTTTCGACTTCCGGTTTTCGACGGATTTATACGTTTTAGAAGGTCCTGAACACGACTTGACTATTTTTAGAAAATGTCTGTCTGTGACTCTGTCTGTCTGTATGTGACAAAAAATTTGTGGGCGCTCTATCTCAAGAACTAATGCTCGGAATTTAATAAAACTGTATATTCAGTTAGTCCCTGATATAAATTGGTGGTGATTAGTTTTTGGTAAAAATCGCCCAGCAGGTGGTGCTGCTATGCAGCATTTTTCGCGATTTCCGCAATAGCTCTATCTCAAGAACTAATGCTCGGAATTTAATAAAACTTTATATTCAGTTAGTCCCTGATATAAATTGGTGGTGATTAGTTTTTGGTAAAAATCGCCCAGCAGGTGGCGCTGCTATGCAGCATTTTTCGCGATTTCCGCAATAGCTCTATCTCAAGAACTAATGCTCGGAATTTAATAAAACTTTATATTCAGTTAGTCTCTTATATAAATTGGTGGTGATTAGTTTTTGGTAAAAATCGCCCAGCAGGTGGCGCTGCTATGCAGAATTTTTCGCGATTTCCGCAATAGCTCTATCTCAAGAACTGATGCTCGGAATTTAAAAAAACTTTAGATTTAGTTAGACCTTGATATAAGTTGGTGCTGATTCTTTTTAGTGTATGCGAAATCTGTGTGAGATAGAAGAAAGTTTCGGGATTGACACATTCGACTAGTTTTTTATGAAAAGTGGTCTACGGGATAATGGAGAAGTACCGTATTGTTAATGATATTTAACAATTTATTAGTTATTTCGGTATTTTAAAGGTAAATATTAAACGCAAAAATATAGTTTTTAATTGAGAGGAAATATTATTATTTACGCTGTTTTAAAATTTGCAATAATAGGTAAAAAAATTTGTCGAAATAAATTAATCTCTCGTCTAAATATGTGACTCTGATTGTCAGGCAAAACTTTTCATCACGCAATGATTCTTTTTTATCTCCTTAGTGGCGGATTAACAGAGATGTGATTTTTTTTTTCTTCTAAAAACACCCCCTTTTTTGTTTTTATTTATATATTTATTTGCTGTAAGAGTTGGTTCTATCAAAAACTTGTCAATATAAAATTTGTAGATAATATTAAGAAGATTTATAATAAATTTAAGCGGATTTGATAGCTTGTGAATTGACGAAGTTATGATTTTTTTTCTTTTTAAACCCCTATCCCCCCCCCCCCCTTGAGGCCATTTTTAATGATATCAAAAATCTGTCATACATAAATTTGTAGCCCATTTCCTAGAAGTAATAATAACAACTTTAAACAGATTCGATATGTATCATAATTAAGAAGTTATGGGTTTTTTTCTGATTTCACAACCCCACCCCCACCCCCCTCCGTGGGTCCAATTTTGCCCAAGACTTGACAGTGATTTTATGCTCCTTTTATTTTATGTATCAGCTTGGAAGCGATTTGTGCAGAATTGGACACAGAAATTCCAACATACGGGAGAATGTAATATGTAATACGCAGTATTTCTTACGAAATCTAGCTAATTGCCTAAGAATTTTATTTATTCATTTTTAGAAATGCTAAAATTCTTAAAATGCTTAAAAAAAAAAAAAAAAAAAAAAAAGTCCTAATCAGCTTTAGAACTCTCTTTAAAAATGCCATACCAACACTTGTATTTATACTGCCACTACAGTACTTTAATGCGCTCAAAACCAGAGGCCTTACGCTGTAAGGAGAGGCTATAACGTTAGAGATTTACTATAGCTTTACTTGAGAAAGAGAGGGTCAATATAATAATCGTTTTTATAAACGGAACTTCGTATCAAACGCAGACGATATACGGCGTATACTACCGTATAACCTCAACTAAGGCTCCTACATTATAGGAGGTATTATAGGAGCCCTACCCTCCACTAAGGTTGCTATATATATATTTAGTAGCTCTAGCTCTAGCTCTACCCTCCACTACTACATACCTAGTATATCGCTCCTAAATAGTTACTCCCTGATTTTTTTTTGTTTGCGCAGACGAAATGTCAAGAAAAAATACATTATGGGGCTGTGACGTTGTCTGGCTTCCCCAATCGAGTCCCTGTAGCGCAGTGGATAGCGCGTTGGACTTCTAATCCAAAGGTCCCGGGTTCGAATCCCGGCAGGGATGTAATGATGGTTTCAGACGGAAATTCTTTTTTAGTTAAATTAAAAAAAATTCTTTATAGGAATATGTTATAATGTTAATTTAAAATGTTTTATTTTAAAGTTACGTTTCATAAATATTGATAATTTTTTCAATTTTATTAAGAATAATGTTGTATATATATATTTTTTATTTGTATATTCGGGTAAAAGTCTCGTTAATACAAGTAGAATAAATTTTGTTGATATCACCAGATGACATCAAAAAGGTTTATTGTACTTTATTTATTTGTCGCCAGTTCTGGCTCCTTTTTACTACTCGATTTAGAAAACTATTGTAAAGTAAATATAATAATAATAATAATAATAATAATAAATAAATAAATAAAGGCAATGGTTGTAAGGAGCACGAAACAGACAAAAACCTATATCATCCCCTCAGGGTTAGCAGATGCTTATTTTTCACTACTTTCCTTTATAAATCACCTAATGTCACATTTTATTTTTTTTTACGACAATTTTTCCCATTTTCATTTAAAACGCATTAAAATAAATCCTGGGGAGGCGAAATAATTTTATTTTGCTGAAAAATAATGAAAGTTTGTAAACTGCAGCCTGGAAGATATGACGAAATTTGTTCAAAGAAAAACAACGTAAAAAATGAGTAGATAAAATATTTTCCTCCGTATTTATTTTTTTATTTCTTTGCTTTAAAATCGCAAGCTTTACGTACCTTTTATGTGAAAAATTATATTTGCAAAGTATAACTATTTCTTTTGTAGTTTATTAGTTTAAATTTTACTTTGTATGTAATTTCTGTTAGTTTATTTTCAACAAGGAAAATATGCGCATCTAATAAATCAAATCCATCTCTCAGATATATTTGTAACAGTTTTATTTTGTAGTATTATAATCACACAATCGATGAATAATATATTTTTTGTTTCTTTTTAATATGAAAGTTCTTAAGAAATTTCTCTGTTACATATTGTAATTCCGTACTGAAATAGCTAATTCTTTCTTCTTTAAAATAAATGTATTATTACTTTAGTGCTGCCCTCTATTAACATATAAAGCAACTAATTCAGTTCTAAACTACTGAAATACTGTTCTATTTTGTAATATTAAAATCCCGTATTCGATTAATAATATATTTTGTTTATTTATAATATGAAAGCTCTTAAGAAATTTCTCTGTTACATATTGTAATTTCGTACTGAAATAGCTAATTCTTTCTTCTATAAAATAAATGTGTTATTATTTTAGTGCTGCCCTCTATTAACATATAAAGCAACTAATTCAGTTCTAAACTATTGAAATACTGTTTTATTTTGTAATATTAAAATCTTACAATCGATAAATAATATTGTTTGTTTATTTTTTTAAAGCTCTTCAGAAATTTCTGTGTTAAATATTGTAATTTAGTATTTTAATTCCTGATTCTTTCTTGTATAAAATATATCTGTTTTTTACTTTACTGCTGCCATCTATTAACATATAAAACAACTAATACAGTTGTAGAATACTGAAATCGCTCTTCAAAACTAATAGTATTTTTATATTCCCAAAACGAAATATACTGTAATTCCAGTTATACCTCTTGTTACTATATGCACAAATGTATGTGATAATAAAAAGACAATAAACAGGAATGTATGAATCATAATAAAATCGCTGATAAAAGCAACAATGCACTTTAATAATCTCAATTATTAGAGTACAATTAATACAGGATACATTTTAAATAAGTATAATCTATTTAATTATACTTTATAACTATATTTTTTCCCCTATTTCTATTCATTTTATGGGGAATTTTTATATATTTTTTAATATTGATTATACCAGGGGTTCCCAAACTTTTAGACCGACTTACCACTAAATCGAAGTTCATACTTCCGCGTACCACCAGGTAACAAACGTAAAGCTAATATAGAAAAACCTGTAAAAAGGAACATGTCTAAAACGAAATATATAACCGGTCTCTTGTGTTTCCGTCTTAGCAGGTTTTGTTATATTTAAAAATGAATAATTACATTACTAAATTGATACTTAGACAGGCTGCTTTATAAAAACATTCAAGTAAAAAGTGGTATAATCATTCATTTTTAATAATGCATACGATATCAAAATACAGTATTTTGGTATAAGAAAAAAGCTACAATACTTAATGTCATATTGGCGCACACTGATTCATATACTGTTATAGTAGGCTGATTGCACTATCGCTATTCGCTAATGAAAAGGGTGGGTTTGTTTTATCAAGCACAGCTTCCTAATGTCTGGTTCAATATTAGGTAGTTTTAGTCATAAATCAGATTCGATGTTTAGTTTATTCCTGTATTTGCTTTTCATATAAAGAAGAGGGGGGGGGGAGCGCATTCACAGATATATGTTGCGCTAAACACAAGCAGACTTTGACGATATCAGACACTAAACTGATGATATTCTTGCCAATGAAAATTCTGTTACATTCATCCTTTTGAATGTGGACTTCAGTAATCCATCACAGGAGAGCTGAATAAGTTCACTTATTTCCTCTCTCGTGAGATACAGTGTCAGGATGTCTCAAATGAGAAACGAATATTAATAATCTGCATACCTTTAAATGCGACAATAATGTCGCGCAGTAGGCAAATAATACTTGCAAGTTTTTTTATACATTTATGTATTTACCACCTGAATACATCATGGAACTACGAACGTTAATCCTTCCTAGTTCCATGAAATACATATGTACAATGCTTTACCTCAAATCCGCTCCGCACTGCATATGACTACAGTTTTTGTTTGATTTCAGATCACCATTTTAAACCTTACTCTGTTAAAATGTTAAAAACTGATTGCCATGAAATAAAAAGAAACTATACACATTTTGTACAAGAGAAGAAAAGTATTTCAGTCAACAGGATGAATTAATTTATGAATTATGTTTGAAATAAAACTTTTGAACGAACTTTTGAGGTGTTCTAGAAGCTCTTCTAGTACAAAGAGAACAATGGGTTATAAATTACACTTTGAATTTTATTTTGTTTCAACTCCTCCTACTCACACAAGCTCCTCCTACTTCCAACCATCTATACTTTACCTTCAGATAATTCAATTTATAAAGCATGTTTAAAAACAGTTTTTCCACTAATTAAAACTACTTCATTCATTAGTTTTAAAATTAGGTATTTATTAAAGAAATTCATTTTTTATCTATATAAATCTAATAATTATGTCTTAAATTCTGAAAAACTGGTTGTATATTAAGCGGTGTGTGCGAATTTCAGCAAGACTGCTATAACAAACATTGCTCGTAACAAAAAAATAGACAAAGCGTTTACAAATCCTAAATAACATTCGAAATTTTTTTTGAAAATTTCCAAAATAATAAAGACAAGCCGTTTTCGATTCCATAATAATATGCGGCATTCTGTATTTTATTCCACGTACCAGTATCGGACTTCTGCGTACCAGTAGCCAGAGTTTCGCGTACTTCTAGTACAAAGATTGGTACGCGTACCATAGTTTGAGAACCCCTGGATTATACTATTTAGATAGCTGAAAAATGATTCACAATATTATGATTAAAATTATTATGTTTATTTTATTTTTATTTATTTTGTTTTTGTTTTTGTTTTTGTTTAATGTTTTTAATTTGTTTCTCAAAAGCACTTCATTTTTCTTCAATAGTTTCTAGGATTGCACCCTTCAGGAATTTCTTTTTAGGTGCGTTCGTAATTATATAAATACGTAGCACCTGTAGTCGTCGTCTGATCCGTCCGTCCGTCCGTCCGCATATTACAGAACAAAAACTACCCAACCGAATGGTTTGAAATTTAAGATATATTATCTTTGCAGAATTTTGTGGAGACATTTCAAATTTTTTGAAAATCGAATCAAAACTTTAGAAGATATTAATAAAAATATTTATTAAGAAATTTGAATAAAAAATAAATAAATAAATAAATGGGCGCTTTCTTGTTATAGAAGCTTCCGAGTTTTAATCGTCAAGCGACCGAGATACTTATTTTATGACAGAAATTAATCTGCAGACGCTATAATTCATTTTACATAATTAAAAATCCTCAAGACCTGAATATTTATATAATTAGCTATAGTATCAATTATACCTAGTACGAGCTATATACGATATTGTCACGTTTGACGTACAATTTCCAACTTGTTTCATTCTCTTCTCATCCTTAACTACTACTGCACAAGAATTATACATAACAATAGTAATCATAATAAATATTTAAAAAACTCTTGCAAAATGATCTTAACTATGAAAATAATTGGGAGATACCATGATTCATAAGTTGTCATATTAAACGTTAAAGGTGTTCATATACATATGGCATGATAACATAGTTCAAGCCACCTACGTTATATATGCCCGATGACGAGGTGGCACGTACGAGGACGAGGTGGCATACGAAAAATTTAAATTTCATGCTCAGTATATAGATAAAAGTTATTTTTATTTTTATTATAACAAACAAAATAAAATATAAAAAGCAGGAGATTTAGTTACAGAAAAAAGGAGCATATAGCTGATATTAAGTATAATAGAAAAACCAAAGCCCTGGCAAGATTATATCAAGAAGAAACCATCCAAATAAATTTCAATGAAAGTAAAATAATTTCCCCCTCCAGTCTATACTATCCATCCATAATAAGAGAAACCGTAGAGATATTAACACGTAAAAATACAATACATAACGATGCAGCATCTTTTAACTAACCGAAATTGTGGCTGGGGTTACTCCATGGTTACAAATATGAAAATAAACAACCAAGTAAAAGTAAAAGATAACGTGCGTAATTTTTAAAAAGTACATGAAAATTAAATGATAGGTTGAATTGATAGATTATAGCATTTCAAATAATAACTTCATAGACCATGCAATTATAGATTATCCTCATTTATTTTTGAAAATGGCTCGGAGTGTACCGAAACATGTTAACAACCTAATAAAAGTTATTTTACTGTATATTATGTTGTTAATTCACACCTTTTAGCATTTAAAAGAAATATACTATTACAAAGTGTTATAATTTATTATATTGTTAATTTTTTTTTTTTTTTGTTTAACATGTACATATTCCACAGTAATAATGTATAGTGCACAGTGCATAATGCATAAATTGGCACTTTACAATTTTTTATTTGTCTGTTTGTGTGTGATACTATCAGCGTTTTCGACTAGTAGCTGTTTTGCCTTTCTTTCGTAAATTTAAAATTTAAAAAAAATTATTTTAATATATGAATTTGAATGAAGACAGTCACTGCAATAAATTGACACATTGTCAAAATTTCGATATTTATTTGAATAAAATACCAAAGTATGAACCAGGTGTAAAGGTTTTTTTTTTTTTTTTTTTTTTTTTTTTTTTTTTTTTTTTTTATGTACAGCAGCAAAAATATATCATAATAAGTTATTAATACATTTTTTAATGTAACTTGGATTGTTAAAACTTAGATGTTGCATTAATAATAAGTTAAAAGTTACTAAAATAAAAATTCATAAAAATAATTTTATTATTACAGCACAAACCACTTAAATGATTTATTCCGAATCAAAATTTCACTAAATTAATGACTAATTCCAAAATACAGAAAAAAAAAACATTTTCATTTTTGCTCTTTAGTTATTTAATGCATGAAAGCGATTGATTACATTACGGAGTATTTCGTATGAGTAAGATATGTTGCAATCTATATTTTTTTAATGTAAAAGTTTGGCACGTAAAATGTAGAGAGATATTGTTTTCGAACTTTTGGCACGCGCCCGTAAAAAAGTTTGCCGTTTATTTCTATTTTGTTAAATGTTATTGTTATGCTAAAAGTGGAGGTGGCAGCACTTGAGATATTTATTCTTGATTTTAAAGCAGGAAGTACTGCATCAGTATTCCTTTTGTCCTCAGAATATGAATTCATGATTACAGCTATACATTAATACATTATACAAATGCACAAATGTATATATTATTTCAGCATGCATATATTATTGCATATATTATTTCATAAATGCATATATTATTTCATAAATATCCATATATTTAAAGCTAAAAGCGCTTTCTTTAGGATAAAATTTACACAAAATTGATATTAGTGTGCATGTTTAAACTTTTTTTTTTTTGAAAGCAGGAATGGAAGGGCAAATGGGAGGGGAAGTTCTCCCCGTCCATAGTTTGAGAGCGAGCTGAACAAAAGGGAAGGGGGCACAGTTAAAAAACCCACACAATGAAAACCCCATTCGTCATTCTCCCCACTTCGGATGGGAAGAAAAATTTTCTCTTTCTTTGAAATGGGGGCTTTTCCTTCGGATGAATTTTACAAGCAGCTATTTTGTTTCCTGGGTCAATTTTCGTTGAAGAGAAACGCTTCATCCTTCGGACAAAAAAAGGCGGACAGATTAGAATGATACAAATGACTCATTTCGTTTGACCGTTCAACTGTTGACTTTCAAAATTGCACTAAAAAAATCCCAGAATATTTAAAATAACTTCTAAATTAATTGTAATAACGAAAACATTTTTTTTTCGGATACAGTTGGGCAAGACATATAGCTATAAATATTCGCTATTTGTAGATCATACATTTATTTCCATATTAATACAAAAAAATAAATAAATAAATGAAGTGAAAAAAATAAATCAACAATCACATTTTTTAAAAATACGTTGATGCAGTTTTTGCAGGATTCTAAATGAAATTTTTTTATTAAATAGAATTAAATGAAAATATCTTTTTTCAAGAAATGGTTTATTTAAATGCGAGTTTTGCGGCGATTTTCAGAGACCGGATCCGAAGACAGTGGGGCGCCCAACCTTAAGTTCGTTTAATTCGAGGTCCGTTTGGAATAAACCGACCAGCGTAGCGGGCGAAGCTCCGCTATTAATGCTTTAAAAGAACTTGCTTAATGCTTTTAGAATTCCACAATTAGCTAACTTGCATTTTAAACAGAATTGTCTGATGTTTTTAATGTTTTCTTTGTGGGAGAACGAGATAATGAGTTATTTCCATCGTTATTTCCAGAGCCAAAGAGATGCCCAGAGCATAGTATTCATTAACCTGCTTTCTCCTCTTCCTTCCTATACAGTCCAAAAATTTAAATATTTTCTATACCTAAAAATACAGATATCCCCAGTAGCACAGCAAAATCGACCTATATCGTAAACAGCGATTTTGCAAAATCGGCCAAAATCCAGCAGAGTCGAACTGGCCAGTATTTCAGGGTTAAGATTTTTTCTAATATTGGGCGATATAGATTATCTGTATTGAATTGATCAGTATTCCAGCCAAATATCGGTCCAAGTCGGACTGGCCGATTTGCGATTTCGTTCCATAATTCTTTTATTATTTCCTTATTTGCTTATATAGAGAGGCGATTCTTGACTACCTTTTTTTTTTAGGGTGCTACATGCATGGATCCAACTTTTATGCTTCTTTGTTACCACTATTTTCGAATAGAAATCTCCGCCTTATTTCAGCGAAAAATTTTTACAATTAAATAAAGCTAAGATTTATTTTAAAAAATTTGTAAAAACCAAAAAGCGTAAAAGTTGGGCTATAATTAGCACCCTAAAATGTTATTCACGAACCGACACTGCTTTATATATAAATAAATGCGTGCATTAGCACTTTTAAACTTATATTAGTGTTATTTATTTAATGATTAATTCTTAATAAATTAAAAAAATTCGAACTTGTATCTTCCACAGTTTTGTAAATATCAACTGCGCAAGTTTCCAAAACAGTATTTTAGAGAAAAAAAAACATTTAAAGTTTAAGTTTGTTAATTTTAAAAAAAAAAAGTAACCGATTGCATTCCAAGGCTTCTTAAGACATTCTTTAAAGTGCAAAATAAAACTATTCATCTGTGCTCTTTTTATTTTGTCGGTTCGTAAAACAAAAAAGCATAAAAGTTGGGCTATAATTAGCACCCTTAAAAGTAATTCACGAACCGACACTACTTATATAAATAAATACATGCATTGACACTTTTAAACTTATATTAGTGTTATTTATTTAATTATTAATTCTTAATAAATTAAAAAGTGCGAACTTGCACAGTTTTGTAAATATCAACTAAGCGCAAGTTTCCAAAACAGTCTTTTAGAGAGAAAAAACATTTAAAGTTTAAGTTTCTTAATTTTAAAAAAAATTAAACGATCGCATTCCAAGGCTTCTTAAGACATTCTTTAAAGTGCAAAATAGTAAAACTATTCATTTGTTCATAAAATATTAATATGAGACTAAACTTTGTAAACTTTGTAACAACAGGCTAAGTTCTTATTAAATTATTCACCATGAATCAAACAAGTTCATGGTGAAAGAAGGAAAATGAAAGACTTCAAAAATATGAAAATTAAGGGTTTATTAATATATTGTGCCAAATGTTAGGGAATTTAATTTTTCTTCTTTCACCATGAACTTGTTTGAATTTTCACTTAGCCCGTTTTCCCGTTCATAGATGACAGCACATAATATTCTTCAATCGAACTTTCGATTATTTTTAACCTTTTGTTTTGTTTTAACATTTCTGTTGTATTCACTAGATGGCGCCACTACATCCTTTCAATCATATTATTGGCCGAAATTTAATTATTTGTCTCTCATACTTTCTGTTTTCATCTTTAGACTTTTAGTTCGATTTAAATTTACATCCTGAAAACGACTGCAGATGCAGGTCAAAACGTTGATTGATAATTGGCCGTCATAAATCAACCCAATCCAACCCAAAAGTAAGGAGGCAGTATTTGGATCATGGGGAGTTATGGGGTAAATGTTGAACTTAGACATTGTAGTCCGGGAGTGATTTCTGCAGTTCATTGGGGATGGTGGCAATTTGCACTTCTACATCACCAATAAGGGTAAAATCTCGAATCTTCCAGGGGGGTGCACATTTCGATACTCCGATGAGATGGATGCCCCCTTGGTCGCCTCTCTAAATTCATTATTGCATAGGGATCCCGAACCCACTGGACAAAGAGAAATTGTAAAAATATAACACTTTTTGTTACAATTAAATACAGTTATTCTGAAGGGGAAAAAAGGGAGGTGGGGAGCGACACCCCTATAATACAACAAACTATGTAATTTAAAAAGGTAATTTAAATATATAATATATGTTTAAATAAGTAAAGAAATTAATAATGTTGCAATTAAACTTTTTAAAGTTATGTAAGAAAGATGGCGCCTTATGGGGGACAAAATAATACACGTACAATAATAAAGAATTTTGTACGAATTAAAGCGATACTTTTCTTTTTTACTTGCATTAGGGTGAGTGCGCCAGTAATTAACCATTTAGTGGACATTTCTTCAAGTTATTTTTTTTTTTCTAATAAAGTTATTGGTACATTTTCTGCAGTTTTCCCTATATACTAATTATAGTATATGAGCGCTGTTATTCCGGAAATTTTTTCTCATTTTCTTTTCTAGAATTTAAATTATTTACAGTATTAGTTAGAAAATAAGATTCCACCAGTAATTGATCACTTCATTTTCGGTGTAAAAATCGAAATATGAATGTTCGTATTTAAAACAGCTGCTAAAAGACACGTATACTGGGGAATACAAAAATCAGAAAAAAAAAAAATTTAAACACAATATTTCACCAACTAATAAAAATAGAAAACTAAAAATATTTCTAATTTTCCCACGCTAATCTTTAAGCACATCTTTAACTGCAATTATAACTTGTAAAAAACATTTCTTTGGATGTTAGATATGTTCTGTAACAACTAAAGTTAGAATGTATACCCATTAATTCCTCTTTTCTGCTGATTTTACACTGCAAAAAATAATTGTTGATTTTGCAGTATAAAACTGGCACCCAGCTGCCAGTATTATACCGTAAAATTAACAGTATTAAACAGTAAAATAAGCAGTAATACGCTGCCGTGCAAGCAGTAATACGCTACCGCGCATGCGTATTACTGCTTATTTTACTGTTTAATACTGTTAATTTTACGGTATAATACTGGCAGCTGGGTGCCAGTTTTATACTGTAAAATCAACAATTATTTTTTGCAGTGTATATTTCATTACTGGTGCATTCACGCTATTTAGAACTAAAGCTATCGCTATCATAAAAAGAAAAAGATTAAAATAAGAGAGATTATTTAATTTGTTGAAAGTACCAAACAGTGAAGATTGTCTTTATGAATTGAATAATTTGTAAATGATAAATTAAAAAATATATATGTTTTACAAACATAATTTTATTTTCTCTTCTAGGTAAGTGAATGGATTATTTTTACTAGAATCAATGGATAAATGCCTTGTACAAATAAGTATTATTTTATTTTAATGTTTTTTTTTTGTTTCAATTTATTTGTATATATGTACATTTATTTTTCGAGGAAAAAATATTATATTTCATCTTTCATGACTTAAATTTTAAAGCTAAAAATGACAAACTCAAATGGAGAGTATTTAGGAACAACTTTTTATTTATTTATTATTTTACCTTATTTTATTTCCTTTTTTGAGAGTAACAGCTATTAGTTTCAGCTGCTAAAAGAATCATTGTCGTCGTCAAATATCCTATTACATAACGCTTTCGATGCTGCTATCAATAATGATATTGATTTTGGATTGAGTTTTACGATGAAAAATTCTTAAGAATATTAATATTTTATCTTTCAAATAATCAATATAAGAATAATGCAGGCTGGTCTTTATTTAAAAGCGTAAAATATAAAATGAAAATAACTTATTATGCATTATCTAAGATGTATTTTTTTTTTCACTAATTTTATACAATGCAGCAAGATAGCTTTGAGTATGAAAAATACAAAGCTCTCAAGTATAATTAATAAGAATAGAGAAATAGAGTTTAGAAAAATAGTAAGAAAAACAATGTGTTGTATATGGATTACAATAAACTTTTATACATTATACATATAAATGAATCATAGAATGCAGTACTATAAGTATGGAATTTTTGGCGGTTTGTATGCTTATTATTAGAATCCAATTGCATCTATGCATATGTATTTTCATATTTTGGCTTATCTATAATAATAAAGATAGCAGTTGTGTGTGTGCAGATATTTTTGAAGAGACCGCTGCACGCAGAGCTACAAGATTCGGTAGGAAGGTACCCGTCTTTATGTCTAAAGTTATGCACCTCGAAGCGATTTTTTTATTAATATTTTTATTTATATTTTTATATGATTTTTAGCGATTTTTCGTATTTTTCAGTGATTTTACCACATTAGTAAAATGAATCGGTTTCAATCTTTCAGCCCAATATAGTAAATTTTGTCGTATTTTCAATAAAGTTTATTCAGAATTCGTACAACGATTTTCGAATTTTCCTATGCGATTTTTAGCGTTTTTGCGCTTTTCACAGCTTTTCTTTTTTTCTTTTGACAATCGTAAAATAAATCCGGTTTCAATCTTTCAGCCCAATATTATAAGAAATTTTATCATCTTTGATTTTTAAAATTTTTTGAGAAGTTTGAATGTAGTTTTTAAACCTTTTTTAACCTTTCATAAGAAAAAAAAAAAAAAAAAAAAAAAATCCGTTTCAATTTTCTGGCCGAATACACGTTCCGCAGATACTTTTGGCATTCCTAAAAGTAATCCGGTTTCAGTCTTACCCATTATATAGTACGTTTCAGCTTCTGCAATTATTGAAAATTTTGGAAATTTTTTATCCGATTTTTAGCGTTTTTTCGAGTTTTGCGGCGATTTTTTGACATTCGTAAAAGCAATCCGGTTTCAATCTTTTGGCCCAATATAGTAAATTTTGTTCCCTGCGATTGTCTAATTTTTACCCAATTTTCTATAAGATTCTCAGCTTTTTTTTTTTTTTTTTTCGTTTCATGGTGATTTTTTACCATTTTTCTCTGAAACGAAAACAATTCTTTGGTATATTTTGCTATTGCCGTGATAAAATTCAAATTGGAAGAATGCCAAAGAATTTCCTATAGCAGTGTGAACGACGATGCTAAAAATTTAAATTTAATATGGGGAAAAATAAAAAATTGTAATAATTAAAGGTTTGTTTGATTCGAGGCCGGAGTGGCGTAGCCCGTACGCTGCCGAAGGCAATAGTTTCCCCAATCCGAGGCTCATTTTGGAGGGGAAAACCCAGCGAGAACCATTAAAAATGAGATGGGGAACCTGGCTTTATGCGTCATGGGAAAAAAACTGAAATGCTGTACAGAATATGGCTAAAACGTTTGACAGTTCAGACTTTTATGCAGTTTTCATAGCTAATGAATATTTTGTCAGACAGTATTGTTAAAATAATGTTAACTAAGATTGAAAATCATTTTTTATGGGTACCTGAGATGTTAAAAAATTAAAAATGAGTGATTGGGCTCTCAATGATGCAATTACACTGAAAAAAATGGCATTTCCAAATCTGAGTAAATCGATGTTTTCATTTTGTTATGAAACTTTTTGTTTTAAATAGGACGACCCAATACTTTCAATCCTGAAATACCAGAAATACTCAGAATATTGAAACATGGACATACTCAAAACTGAGCATATAGAGGTCAGTTCATACTCACTTTTGAAACATGGACATACTCAAAACTGAGCACATAAAGGTCCGTTCACACTCATTGTTGAAACATGGACATACTAAAATATGATTAGAATCTGTTCAAACTCATTTTTGAAACACGCAAATACTCAAAAATGAGCACATATAGAAGTCAGTTCATACTCATTTTTGAAACATGGACATACTCAAATATGAGTACACGATGTTTTATTCTTGAGTGTGAGCATGTTTTCAGAAATGATTGCATACATGTTTCCAACTTGAGTAATTTTGATTCGGAGCCATTTTGACTATGCGACATACTCAGATTTGAGTATTTTTTGCTCAGTTTTGAAATTTTGTTTTTAGAGTGTAGACGAGAAGAAAAAAGTGAAAGTTAGAGATCATAGTTATATGCATAAATAGCACCAGGAGAAATGTGACAAAATATACAAAACACAACTAAGTAATTAAACAAAAATTATGGCTTTTCAACTTTCAACATAGATAAATAGCTTCATTAACGAAACGGAAATGACCTAACAGAAGAAGGTCACATCATCACTTGTAAAATACTATAATTATAGCGCTATTACATCAGTGGAGGTTGGAAGAACATTTTTTTCTCGCTAAAATATACAACATTGATGATCGAAGACAAAATTTTATTTATTTTTTTAATGTGGAAAATTATATAATTATATACTGTGACAAAAATTATTCTCGATAAAGGAAATACTTGCATTCCTTATCAATTGCTCTTTCACGTACATTTATTTATAGCAAGGAATATCTGACTTTCATTGAAAATTAGAGGTAACTCAAAAAATTTTTAGTACATATCTTCGCAAAATTTAAATGTTTTTAAGTGCATATTTTTGCATATTTAAAAAGTTTTTAATGCACATGTTTGCACATTTAAAAAGTTTTTAATGCATATTTTAAAAGTTTTAGTGCTTATTTGCATCCATATTTTGTTCTTTTTGGTACACTGAGAAAAATGACACTTTCAAATCTGAGTAAATCGATGTTTTCATTTTGTTATGAAACTTTTTGTTTCAAATAGGACGACCCAAATGCTTTCAATCCTGAAATACCTGAAATATTCAGAATAATTAAACATAGACATACTCAAAACTGAGCACATAGAGGTCAGTTCAAACTCAATTTTGAAACATGGAAATACTTAAAAATGAGCACATAGAAGTCCGTTCATACTCATTTTTGAAACATGGGCATACTCAAAAATGATTAGAATCAGTTCAAACTCAATTTTGAAACATGGAAATACTTAAAAATGAGCACATAGAAGTCCGCTCATACTCATTTTTGAAACATGGACATACTCAAATATGAGCACATGATGTTTTATTATTGAGTGTGTGCATGTTTTCAGAAATGAGTATATACATGTTTCAAACTTGAGTAATTTTGATTCGGAGCCATTTTGGCTATGCGACATACTCAGATTTGAGTATTTTTTGCTCAGTTTCGAGAACGTCGTTTTTAGAGTGTACATAATTCAGACTTTGCTTATTATTATTTCAATAACAAATCTAAAAAATAAATACAACTTAAGAAAATAAATTAAGAAACACTCTTTCAAAACAATATTTTATACGATTTCAAACAATGTTGTAATTGACATATTTGTAGTTATTGGTTATTTTCCCACATGTAATGTTAGTTGCATATAAGAAGTTTATTAACTAGAGATTCCAGATATTTACTAACTTTAATTTGGTCGATAGTTTTGCGTTATTTCCCTTTTTGCTATTTATTGCTGTAAATCCATTGTTATGACAATATCTATCTATTTATTATTGTGACTCTATTGTTGTCACCTGCGCCATCCAAATAGGTGCAAATTAATTATTAAAAATTTAAATTTAAATGTAAAATTATTTTTAAAATTGTGAATTTCAGTATTTTGGAATTATCCGTATTTTTAGGTTCCTAATCTTGTGTTTTGCGTAACCTAGGGCTAAATCATTAAATAGGTGAATCATCATATGAATCATCATATCATCATGAATCATCATATCATCATGAATCATCATATAGCTGAATCATCAATACAGGCTGAATCATCAAGCATTTTGTTGCCCTGCCCACTTGAGGGTCCTCTTCACGCACTTGAAAACACCCGCTCGCTAAAGTTAATCCTATGGGGCATTATTTTTCTAATATCTCGTTTGTATTTCAATATTTTAAAACGATTTTTTTTTTTTTGCTCTGGATAGCAGAGATAAATCTCTATTTCCGCCGTTGATTGCTTTTTCGATTTTTGTTCCGGATTTTTTTTACGAAAATACTTTCACTTTCGGAACCGGCTTCTCAATTACTAAACATTTTCATGTTCAACAAACATGTTTTACAGACAAATTTGATAAATTAACAACATTAACATTAACATTAATATTATTTTGTTACTCAGCATTTATAAATTCAGTTACGCAGCCGACAATGTATAATTGAGAATTTGACAGCATCCTTAAAACTGATATTCCGGTTTGAGAAAACTGATTAATGCACTATAAAAACTATTCGGAAACGTTTCGAAAATCAGTGGCACCAAAGAAACTTTATTTTTATAAAATGCCCCTTTAAATATCGAAAATAGATTAGTTTCTGAGACTTTTTAAAGATAAAGAACACTTTTCGGAATCATGGATAGCTCGAGAAAGGTTATTGTATGTTTTTTTTGTTTTTTGTTTTTTGTTTTTTTATTTTTTTATAAATGCTTCTTTAAATCTTGAAAATATAACGTTGACTAAAGTTTCCAGAGATAAAGGACGCTTATTACATACCCCTGAAAAACTCAGAGGAAGTTACTGTATATTTTCTTTCGTGATTATATTATACCGGCTGCGTCAGAAAAATATATACACACTTTGAATTATTATAACTCCAGTTTTTATTCACATATTATTAATTATTTAAACTGCAAAAGAATTCACATAAAAAGTATAATTTTTTCTCCTGTCGCAAGATGTTCAAAATGATTACCGTTCTCGTCAATAAACTGCTTATAACGGTGGGCTATTGATTCACAAACTTCAACAAACATTTCACTTGGTGTTGTGGCGCATTCTTGCTCAATTGCGGTTCCGAAACGTTGTCTATGAACATTCATTGGCTTCAAACTTATCTTTTATCCGATGAATTGTTAGTCGCATAGGTGGATCTGTGAGAACTCCCTGCTATATATTTTTTTAGTATTTCTGCTAGATTTTCCTACTTACAATAGTATTTTAAAATAAATTTCCTTTTTTCGAAAGTTAATCTCAGTCCAGTCATTATTTCCAATTAATTGCACTTTGAAAAGAAAGAACAAGCTGGAAATTGTACGTCAAACGTGACAAATGAGGTGCGTTCGTACTGTAGCTAGTTATATAAATATTCAGATCGTGGTGATTTTTATTTCTGTGAAATGAATTAATTATATCGTCTGCAGATTAATTTATGCAATAAAATAAGTATCTCGGTCGCTTGACGGTTAAACCTCGGAAGCTCCTATAACAAGAAAGCACGGATTTAAAGAAAAAAAAAATCAAATGTCTTAATAAATGTTTTTATTAATAATTTCTATAGTTTTGATTCGATTTTCATAAAATTTGAAATATCTCGACAAAATTCTGCAAAGATAATATATCTTAAATTTCAAACCATTCGGTTGGGTTAGTTTTTGCGTTGTTATATGCGGACGCACGGACAGACAGACGGACGGACCAGACGACGACATAGTAGGTGCTACGTATTTATATAATTACGAATGCACCTAAAAATTAGAAAGTTCCCTTAGCAAAAAATGACATACGATTTTTTATGGAAACACGTGGTTTTATATGGAAAAGCATAAAAAAATTATGTCATATGTAAACATACTGTATTCATATGGCAAACATTATTCTTTCTATGGTATTCCATAGCAACGTGCATGGTAAAATTATAGGGTAATGACATGTACCATATTATATGGTATTCCATAGCAAGGTGTATGGTAAAATTATAGGGTAATGAAATTTACCATATATTGAATGGTGTTCCATAGCATGATGTATGGTAAAATCATATGATAATTGCTTGTACCATAAACTGTATGGTATTCCATAGCATGATGTATGGTAAAACCATATGGTAATTACTTGTACCATAAACTGTATGGTATTCCATAGCATGATGTATGTTAAAATCATATGGTAATTACTTGTATACCATAAATTGTATGGTATTGACAAAGCATGATGCATAAAAAAATATTAAAATTTACAATACCTTTTGAAAGTTGATAATATATTGATTTTTTGTAACTATAGTACAAAAAAGGTTGCGTTAAAAAGACTCGTTAAACACAGTGTATGTATACATTTGTCTGACGCACCCTGTATTTTCCTAGATTAAGAAACATTTGTCTTTTTTTTGTACAGTGTACTTGTGTCTAACATTTGATAAAATTCGATTTGATGGAATTGGGTCAAAAATCGATTACAATAACTTGACCTAGAGACAGAATTCCAGACCTAGACAGACAACAAACAAAATTAAGCAAAACGCGTGTGAAAATAGTGAAGGCATCTTGAGACGATAACTTAGAGTAAAAGCACTTTTTCTTTAGAAAGACATAATATAAATAATTAACATATAATTTTTATTCGCAATTTATTATTTGAATAAAACAAACCGTATCGAATTTTTGTTTATGCTTTAAAAAAAAAATTATTATACTTGTCTTTACAAGTTGATGTAACATTTTAACTCTGATTTTCTTAAATATACCCTGTTAAAAGACTTTTGAAACAAATATTGAGTGCAGAAAACTTCTGCATATTTACTTGTTTTTAAACTTTAATATTTCCTAAACTATTTGGCGGAATGACTTCCCGTTTGCAAGGTTCCCAAATGATCCGCTTTTTGAATACCAGTATTTTCTTAGAAAAAAATTATTTTTAGATTTTTCTTTTAAATTTTGCAGAAACCACATTTGGAGATAAATTTTTGCAGAAATGTTGCAGAAACCTACCATGAAATTTTCTTTTAAAAAATATTGGTATCAGTTCACGGACCATTTGGTAGCCCTGCGTTTGGTGTCCGAAGCCGAAGGTAAAATTTACCGAAAATCTCAAATATACTGTCAAAATTGGGTGTTCGTGTTGAAATTTGCAGAGTTTGGTACAATTTCAATATGCAGACGAACCCTTAATCTTACATATATTTTTTCACATAATTGAAAAAAGACATAATTTCAGTAGAATGGATAAACTATTTTCGTTTCTACCTGAGCAATTTGGTAATTAAAATGTATGGGATGTTCTTTGTTGTTGTTTTTATCTCCGACTGTACATGAACATTTGATAAAGGTAACCGCATACCTTCGGAGGTGATTTTTTGAAATGTTTGAAATTTTCTCTTTATACCAACTTTTTCTAATGATATTTAAGTTTAAACTTTGTAAAATATATAAACATTTTAGAAATTACACACAAATAATTTTTTTTAAGTGAAAAATAGTCAAACTTATATACAAAATTGACATTTGCGCAAAACATGATAACTCAAAATCAAATCAACGCATTCACATTCTGTAAATTGCATAATAAAGAGAATAACTTTTTCTAGAACATAGACTAGCTGCATTATAATAGCATCTCTATCGCAGAAGCTATGGCACTTGAAGTACTAATGTAATGAAAAAATCGCAAAATTTCTTGCAACTTTTTAACTTATACCAGTGTAAATATAAAGCTAATTAATATATCATCATGATTGTAGTCCATTTCCTCAATAAACATTTGTAAAATAAGTAAAAAAATTTCAAGGCATTTCATGCATAATTCTTTTGCTATATGATGTTTTGCGTACAGTAAAACTCTGAAAAACTTCATTTTGAGAAAAATGTAAAAAAAAAAAAAAATAAGGCATCTAATGCATAATTTTTTGCTATAGGATGTTTTGCGTGCAGTAAAAATCTGAAAAACTTCATTTTGAGAAATATCTAAAGATAACTTTTAAAGGCGGTTCTTGCTATAAAAATAATTGTTAATTCTTTAAAGGTTTAAATATATACTCCCCGTATTTTCTTGAACATATAATCCAATTTAAATTCTAAACCTCTAAAAAGAAGAATGTGAACATATATTTCAGTTTCCGTTTTGCATAACGATATTTCCGGTTCTAAAATTCTTCGGCAAGCTGCAATAGATGTAACTTTAAACGGCTGTAACTCGGGTTCTAATTCAGATACAGACACAATTAAAGCAGAATTCGATAGATAAAAGATCGGATTTTAATATTATGGCAAAAATGAAAACTCAATATTTTCATCGAAAATGATGTTTCAAAAGTGTGAGGATACCTTAAAAGATCACTCTTGAATAAATAAAAGAATAAAAGGAAATGCACATTTTCTCAATGTAATTGTCAGTGTTAGTTGTAGTCACTTATTTCGCCTAAAATTCACGTGACTTTTACGATTTTTCTTTTTTTCAATTACAAAGAAAAGTTATATAACCTTCAAACCTTTTGCATTATATTTATTGACATTTCACAAAAAAAATTATTTTTGTGTTAAAAAACAAGAAAGAAAGAAAAGAAAAGAAAAGAATAATGTACCTTGTGCGAGGAGTACCCGCCATAAACTTCCGTTTTTCTCCGGTCACAAACATCTGAAACAAATTTGGTCACCAAATTATGAAACGGCATTAAATTCTCTGGAACTTATGGCAACATTTAGTTTTAAAAAGTTGGTCTTTGACAAAATTGTGATCATTTTAACAAAAATGTTAATTTTTTTGTCTCGTTTTTTACCTTTTGCGAACTAAAAAAAAGAAATATTTAATCAATGAAAATTATAATTTTCGGTGATATAAGCTCCAGAAAAAACGATTATTCTTTTGAATGAACAGTAAAAGACATTGGTCGGATAATTCTCGAGAAAAACGGTCGCCCAATTTGAAAAGCATGGTTTCGAGTAAAACAAGTTTAAAGTTTTATAATAGCGTTGCGTTCAACGAGCGACGTTACATTAAATGAGCCGAACATATTGCAAGGAATTGGTATATCACGAAACCGCTTTATGGCCATCAACCTACAAGAAGGCGGATCCAGCCTTCCATTTATATGGGGGGGGGGGGGGGTTGTCATATATCTTCATTAGAAATTTTTATATCTTAGATTCAAATTGACTATTTTCTGACATATACCCAAATTAATTTTCTTTCATAATTGCAGGAAATTTGCAGCTATATTCGTAAATATATAAAATTTGCCTATTTTATCCAGATACCAAGAAATTAGAGTTTATAAATGCAAGAAATCTTACAAAAAGGTTTCTCAAAGTTTGCATTTTAAGTCGATTATCAAGGCTTCACAATCATGAAAATATCGTCTTGAGAGAGCAATCAAATACGATTCAAAATGTACAGCATCTATAGGAAAATTAAAAACATTGTTCGATTCTTTACTGCTAAAACAATAATAGCCAGCAATTTTCATGCATTTCTATTTAAAAATAACTCCATAAATGTACCAGAAAGATTAAAAATTTTAAACAGTAAAAATTAAAAGAAAAAATTAAAATACCTTTAATACTTATTCATATTTATAAAAAAAGTATTGTTTTATAGAAATGTTTTCCATTTATAGGGGGGAGGGGGGTCGTGATCCCCATGACCTCCTCCTTGGATCCACGCTTGAGCTTACACTAGTGGTTCTCATTTTTTTTTTTTTTTTTTTTTTTAAATCAGATATAACACTTAACCCCGCGGTTCAACTTCCACGGCACACTAAAATTATGATCACACAAAATATATCAAAGGAATGTGTATCATTTAAATTTTATTTACAAACATCAACAAAATGCTCTATTAGAACAAGAAACAGAGCAAAATAATTTATGAAAAATCGCAATAAAAATAGAGTTAAAGTCTTATATAAATATTTATTTATTTATTTACATTCCTCTTTAACGTATATAAACGTTTATAAAAATATCTGAGCTTGACTTTTTTTAATTAAAATATTTTCTTTATAATAGTAGAATTTTGGGATAGACATAATCTTAAATCATCCAATGTGATCTTTTATAATATTTTAGGAAGCATAATTTTTTTCTGGAAGAATTACTTTTATCTGAAGATTTGAAACCATCTTCATAATTTTCTCGTACGCAAATAGAAAAATAAACTTCTAAATAATGCAATTCAAGACACTAAACGTCATTTCAAAATAAATCATATAACATGAACGTTAATCCATTCCCTGCTGATGGTGCGAAAACGAACCATTTTTCAGTTAATTTTTTTCCGCATGAAAATAAATGTTTGGATCGTGAAGAATATTTTACTTGAAAAGTAGAAGGTTTCTTTTAACTAATTAAATTATTTTAGTTGTAACAAGTAATATTTTATATTAAAAAAAATTCCTAAACTAATGAAGATTTTTTTTCTTTTTTCAGTTTTATCAATATTCTGATCATTATTTATAATAAAATGTTAGTATGAAGCACAAATTTTAATAAAAAGGGCATGGGATAAAGTATCGACAGTTTCGTTAATTCTTAAAATCTTGATACCACCTGGCTGAAAATGTTTGTGGCACACTTGAGCTCCTCTCAAAGTACATTACTGTGCAGCGGCAGACAGGTTGAGAACCACTGATCTACACGCTTGAGTGATGCAAAAAAAAAAAAAAAAAATGCAAAATAAAAGAAATAGAATATCTTGACCCAAAGAAGTAGAATCTTCCCTTAATCCGCACACCTTCGGAGGTGATTTTTTGAAATTTTTGAAATTTTCTCTTTATACCAATTTTTCTATTGACATTTAAGTTAAAACTATGAAAAATTTATAAACATTTTAGAAATTACGCAAAAATATTTTTTTTAATTGAAAAATAGTCAAAATTATATGAAAAATTGACGTTTGTGCAAAACATGATAACTTAAAATCAAATCAATGCATTACCATTTTGTAAATTGCATAAATTGCACTTTCTCTAGGACGTAGGCTAGCCGCATTATAATAGCATCTCTATCCCAGAAGCTATGGTACTTGAAGTACTAATGTAATAAAAAAATTGTAAAATTTCCTGCAACTTTTTAACTTATACCAGTGTAAAAAAATAAAACAAATTAATATATCATCATGATTGTAGTCTATTCCCTCAATAAAATTTGTAAAATAAGTAAAAAAAAAAAATTGAAGCCATTTCATGATAATTTTTTGTTATAGGATGTTTTGCGTACAGTAAAAATCTGAAAAACTTCATTTTGAGAAAAAGCTAAAAATAACTTTTAAAGCGGTTCTTGCTATAAAAATAATTATTATTCTTTAAAGGTTTAATTACATACTCCATGTATTTTCTTGAACATGTAATCTAATTTAAATGCTAAATCTCGAAAAAGAAGAATGTAAACATACTTTTCAGCTTACTTCCGGTTTGCAGAACACGATATTTCCGGTTGTAAAATTCTGTAATAGATATAACTTTAAACGGCTGTAACTCGGGTTCTAATACAGATACAGACACAATTAAAGCAGAATTCGATAGATAAAAGATCGGATTTTAATATTATGACAAAAAATGAAAAATCGATATTGTCATCAAAAATTTTGTTGTTTAGTAATCACGAGACCTTTTAGAAAATATTCCCAGCCGTTTAAAAATAATTCGTTAATATTTAAGTGCATGATGTAACGCGTCAATGAAAACATTTCTAAATATGTCCGCTCCTATTATCGTTAATGCGTTCTCCTTTTTTCTTTTCTGTTATTCTTTTACTATTTTTATTGATATCTTGAAGCCATACTCCTGTCAAAATGTCAAAACTCCTTGTTATATTTTCTTTTCTTTCTAATCTTGTACGTTCTAAATGTTGTCGAATGTACAGACGTTTAAATTCTATATTTGAGTCGATTTCTCCTTGAAACCAATAAAGCCGTTGCGATTTCGTAAAAAGTTTCTGAATGTACGTTCTGAATGAACTAAAAATTCGATAAATTCGTTTTGATTAAATTTTTTTCTTAGATGAAACTAGTATTATTATGTAGTTAGTATTATATAGTAAAAACATTGAAGTTAAATTACTAACACTTGAAAAAAATATAAAAAATACTTTAAACTTATGGCATCATTTATAGAGTAATTAATGATAAATATGATAAATGCAAAGGAAAGTGCGATGCATGATAAATACATGATGCGTACGCACTAACACAAAATAGAGTAAAAGTAAGAATGTAATTTAATTAGAATTTTTTCAAGGCTTCATAAAAAAGCCCGGGTTTCTTACAAAAATGTAAAAATAGAGATTGAAGAACAGCTGCTGCTAAGGATGATAATTTTTCCTTCAAGGCTCAATTTTCTAGTTATTTGTGCTGTTTTTCTGTGATATTTTTTTATGTTTCCTAATTTGTACGCTATATAGTAATAATGGGTTTAATTTAATAATGGGTTTAATTTAATAATGGATTTAATTTAATAATGGGTTTAATTTAATGATCCATTTCCAATGGAGATAATGATCCATTTTGTCCATTAAGGTAATGATCCTGCTGTACAGATTTGTGAAAATTTTTAAAATGACGGTTACGTATCATAATCTATCCATCATTAGCCCAAACTAAGCATAGAAATGGGTGGTACATTAAGTTAGACTATAAATAAAAAAATCATTCGCGGTCGTATATAATTAATGAGAATGCTCTGGTACAGGAAAACGCGAGCTTAAATTAAACATAAACACTCACATTATATAGACATTATTACTCAATTAAACTAGTAATCAGACCTGAGTTGTGTAATTTTATTAAAAATTCCAAATACTTGTGAGCCTTCCGGCCAAAAAGAATTATAATTAAAATTAACATTAATTACCATAAAAAAATCAAAATTATAATTCGCGGGAAAAAACAGTATTCTTAACCATACCTGTGAAGAAAGAAAATAAAACTAATCTAAAAGAATTACACACAGTTAAACCATGATGATTAAAACAAAAACCGAAAGTAATTAAATTAAAATTATTTATTTGCAAATGTAAACATTATATACAAAATATAAAAAAAAAAAAAAAAAAAAAAAAAAAGGAGAAAGCACAATCGCTTTCGTAACTTTAATTCAGTTTCTGCGCTGATGATATTGTGTTTCTTAACTAGAATTATTTAGAATTTACTAGAATTTTTCTTATTAATTAAAAATATCGTGTTGACACTAATCAATACCAAACTGATAGTTAACATGAACAGGAACAAATAATTATTGAATTGGGACTCCGAAGTCATCACCCTACTTTGAATCATATAAAATAAAAGATAATTGAGACAAGAAAAATGAAGTGATTGTATTTTTATATTAAATTTTAACCATTTTGATTACTCCAAATTACGCTAAACAGTTCTCGTTTTGAATAAAATATGATGCAGTGCATTATTGCCCATCAGATCCAAATTTCTTTTTTATTAAAAACTTTCTTTTAGTTTATGTTTTAACAAAAATGTCAATTTTTAAATGAATTTGAACGTACAATATAAAATACATTTATTTATTCATCTAAAACTAAGTAACAAGTGAACAACAAGAACAAAAAAAAAAAAAAAAAAAAATTATACCTTTTTTTTCAACTTTTATTGCACTATATTTAGGTTGTCTGCTGTTTCATCATTAAAATTTTGAGAAATCATCCATTTTTATTCAAGAAACGGCATTATAAATATATAATTATGGGCTTTTTTTTTTAATCAAAAGAAGGATTGCGATTCATATACAATTTTAGTCTTTAAACGTACACGATGAAATTGTATATGAATCGTAAATAATCGTAAATTACAAATTATGTGCTATTTAATAGCAGAAAACTCTTAAAACATTTTTCTGGTTATACATTGCCTAATTGCAGGTCATAGAATCACTTACGATTTTCAAGCTAAAACATGTTCTTAACATAATTAAAATTTCACTTTCGTTTCACACTTAAATTCTTTATTATCGCAGTGTTCTTGGGGGGGGGGGGGGGAAATCTAAGATTTTTTTTTTCTTATTTGAATATTTAATTTTTTTAATATTGCCAACATTGAAAAGTCAAACCATTTGAAAGGCGAAATGTTATTAAAATTCCCAGATCTGCATTTGTAAAAGTATATATAGGGTGTCCCAAAAACATTGACCTTCGCTATTATTACTTAAATATTGATCGTAAACATATATTATAAATTACAAAATTACGTAAAAAAATGTACAAAATTGTATGAAATCGATTAAAATTTTCAGGGGGTTAAATTTGAAGAATTATAAAATTTAAATTTTTATACGGCCTCCGAACAAACAATTTCATAATGAGTAAAATGTGCTCTATAAACTAATAAGGTCATGTACACAATTTCAGCATTTTATCATAAAAAGTCGCAGAGATATTTTTAAACAAAGTTGGTGAGAGGTTAATCATAAATACATCATCACAATTATTATTTATTTATGTAGTCATTGTTTTCTTTCGTAATTTGCGTACGACCCCTGAAACGCGGTCATACGACATGATTTTTTCCTTTTGTGAACTTATATCCAGGTATTGAAAGCAAGTCAGCATTTATGTATTTTCACATCTCTGCGACTTTTTATAATAAAATGCTGAAATTTTGTACTTGATCTTATTAGTGTATTGGGGACATTTTACTCATTGGGGAATTTTTTGTATGGGGATCGTATAAAAATTAAAATTTTGTATTTCTTCAAATTTAATTTCTTGAAAAATTTTAATCGATTTTATAAAATTATGTACTTTTTATTACGTAACTTTGTAATTTACACTGTTAAAAATTTGCAGCAAACTGTCCAGTCATTCAATCGTTTTTACAGAAAACAGTTAACTAACCGTAATTTAACTCTATTCTGATCTTATTATGGCCATATTATGGTGAGAATACAGTTAAATTACGGTTATGTACACTGTAAAAAATTTGCAGCAAAATATCCGGTCATTCGACAGTTTTTATAGAAAACGGTTACATAACCGTAATTTAACAGTATTCTGACCATAATATGGGCAATGTTAAGGTCAGAATGCCGTTAAATTACGGTTATGTTAACCGATTTTTACGATAACAGTCGAATAACCGGATATTTTGCTGCAAATTTTAGGTAGATTTCTTAAGAAATATTTTACAGTGTAATCGTTTTCTACAAAAACGGTCAAATGACTGGACAGTTTGCTGAAAAATTTTAACAGTGTGTAATATGATCAATCAACCAACAGTATATCTATAATCAATATTTAAGGAATAAAAGGCGAGGTCAAAGTTTTTAGAACCCCCTGTATATTCTGTATACTGAAGTTTAATTAAAAAAAAAACTAAATGCATTAGATTTCTGATTAATGCAATTAATATTTATCCAAATGGAAATGAAACTATAGAAATGCAAACGGATGCAGATGGAAATATAAAAATATGCGTGAAAAAAATATCAAAAAAGAATTTGCGGATATTTTCAATATAGAACAACATCATAAAATGTCAACAACCTCTAAAATGAATGAACGGGCCTAGCCCGGACCCCAAACGGGCTTGGGCTCGATTTTTAAATCAGTCTTCAGGCAAACGCTCAAAGTCAAAATTTTATTTATTCACAAATTGAAAAAAAACAAGAACTTGTTATTTGATAATCAATTTTTTTAAAGTGTTTCACAATCTTCTAAAAAATCAGTTTGAAAGAAAATAGAATTGTTATTTGTGGTATGTAAGGAAAAATATTCTGTCTCATCCTGAAGCATTTCCATGGTCCTTATGAGTAACATAAAATAAACCCTGAGATATCCCTTATCTATCCTCGCTTTCTGCTTGAAGTCTTTTTCCAAAATTACTGGTAAACAGAACTCATGTCTTTCTGCCATAGTTGCATAATAATATTTAAAAGGAAAAAAAAAAAAAAACAAGAATTGGGACTTTTGCAGATTTCTGTCAGTGGTTCCATATAAAATAAAATTGCTATTTTAAACCAATTTTAGGGACATGAAAATCACGAAACATTGTCATGAGGTAGCATTTAGGATTAATACTCATTTCTATGTAAGAAGAGATTTTTAAATGATAAAGTTAATCTTGAGACGATTTTTTAATGTTATTAACAATTTTCTGCTGCGTGCTTTCGGGCTCGGGGTCTGACAAAAATGCTCACAAAATGTTTCGGGCTCGGATTTCGAATCGTTGGGCTCATGTTCCAAAAAAGAAAAGAAAAAAAAAAGCACGAACTCAGCTTTAGCATGCACTTTCCTGCCAAATCTTTTAATTTGTGAGAAGACAGTACCCGGCGGAAATGCTTTAGAACGGATTACTGTAACGTGACTGACCAAAATGTTTTTTTTTTTTAAGACTTGCACGTAGAATTGGGTGTTTTTATTCATAGATGCAACAAGATAAATATCTAGTATTTCGTTGCAGTTAAGCCTGAAAGCTGAACTGTAAACGTAACTTTAATTTTTCACTGTAAAACATTTGGTGTAACGTTACTCCATAAAACTGGAGGCAGCATTGCTGCCTCCAGTTTTACGGTGGTATTTAACTGATATAACTGGTGTAACATTACACAGCTATTGTGTAAGTTTACACCATAATATTGTGGAACATATCACAATTTCTGTGTAAGGTTACACCACAATTGCGCGTAAGGTTACACCATAATTGCGTGTAAGCTTTCACAGTAATTGTGTGTAAGGTTACACCACAATTGCGTGTAAGCTTCCACAGTAATTGTGTGTAAGGTTACACCACAATTGCGTGTAAGCTTTCACAGTAATTGTGTGTAAGGTTACACCACAATTGTGTGTAAGGTTACATCACAATTGCGTGTATGCTTTCACAGTAATTGTGGTGTAACCTTACACACAATTACTGTGAAAGCTTACACACAATTGTGGTGTAACCTTACACACAATTACTGTGAAAGCTTACACGCAATTGTGGTGTAACGTTACACAGAAATTGTGATATGTTTCACAATATTATGGTGTAAACTTACACAAGAGCTGTGTAATGTTACACCAGTTATATCAGTTAAATACCACCGTAAGATTGGAGGCAGCAATGCTGCCTCCAGTTTTATGGAGTAACGTTACACCAAATGTTTCAGTGAATACTGAGAATCCATTTTAGGCAGTATTTAATATCCAATTTGGTTATACACCCAATATGAATACCACTAAGTACCCATTTTGGCCATGCTAACACCTATTTTGCACAATCTTAAATATCTATTTTAGAACACATGAATACTCAATTTGGGCGCCTTTAAATACCTGTTTTAGGATGAATTCAACATCCAATTTTGATAAATTTAAATACCTTTCTTGACACATTTAGTGCCTATTATTTTTAACATTGCACAATCATCCAAAATGCTGGATACAGTATTTATGAATTTATTTTAAATGTTTATTAGTGTACAGCTTCATAACTTATTGCTTTTATTAAAACATTACAGTAAAATTTTAAAGTTAAAATCGTACCTCCAAAAATTATTCATATTTGAAATATAAGACAATTAGCTCAATTTCGATGAGATTCCAATAATAAATAGCTGAATAATTTTCTCAGCAACTTCTGGAATTTTCTCAATATTTAGAATCCTTCTTCTCGGGATCTTGATTTGAAACAAAATTATGACTTTCTTATGAGATAAACTACCAAATTAAATGTGTTATGACACCAGCTTTTATGATTTCTTTCATTTGTCATATTAAAAGAAAATTAAGATACAGATTTGTACTAATTTTTGTCTCTCATTTTTTAAATTTCTTAGAATATTGATAGAATATTATTCTTACCACAAGCAATAGATTTGCTTTTAACATTAGAAAGATCAATTGGGGTTACTTTGACTACTATGTCGAATAGGGAAATCATAATTGTTATTTATCACGTACATAGTTTTGTGATATTTTATATATGAATATAATATTCAGGCCTTGTGTCGATGCTTAAAATGCTTATAAACCCACATTTAAATGGAATAGAGTTGATAAAGACTATATCTTTTAAAGACTATAGTACCCCACGTTTACTCAAATATTATTTTCAAGTAATTATATTTTATTCTTGCTGACTATTACATTTAATCTTCAAATCTTTGTTTAAACAGATTTTAATAATTTAATAATTATTCTTAAAAAATATGAAAAAAATACAGTAAAATATATTAGGTACATTAGGAAATTTTATTGTCTAAACATTTATATTCAGCTATTGTGTATTTAGCATAGCTTAAAAAAAAAAAAAAAAAA
Organism: Maratus michaelseni; assembly: GCA_963931845.1. Classification (NCBI taxonomy): domain Eukaryota; kingdom Metazoa; phylum Arthropoda; class Arachnida; order Araneae; family Salticidae; genus Maratus; species Maratus michaelseni. The sequence continues at coordinate 315,858,020 of OZ007590.1, read as the reverse complement.
AAAAAAAAAAAAAAAAAAAGTGAACTCATGCAAGAATTTTGCACTGCAATCTAAACTTTTTATTTATAGATTTAAACTTCTAATGAAACAAAACCATAGTGGTACAGATGTCACGGATGCACCGGGGTTTCTTTTTGGCACCAAAATGGTGATTTTTTGCTTGGTGTGGTAACCTGGTGACTTTTGCATCATATGACAACATGGTATTTTATAACAAAATTAAATGTGTATGTAAATAAATTTAAAATAATTACTAAATAAAATTAAATACACGTGTATTAAAAATAATGTGTTTTAAATAAAACTGTGTAATAATAAAATTAAATGTGCGTGTTTTAAAATAAAATTATAATACAATTTTATAGGCCGTCTAACAATTATTCGAAAATGAGATTTTCTTCCCAAAATAGCACCACAAAAAATTTTTAAGCAACCCTGGAGCGTCTGCGATATCTATTCCATAAGATTAGTCAAGCCAGAATATCAACTCATTCCATCAAACTTACAAAAAAGCATGCGCGAGAAAAACAAAATAATCGTAAACTGCATTAGATGACATCATTCGCTTAAAAAAGGTACAACATGGACAATCTATGGTATTTTTTTCTCCTAAACATTGAAATTCGAATTTTGCTTTTTTATCATAAATATAAAATAAACATGTGCAGAGATGTCACACTTTATAAAAATATAAATAGTATAAAAAAGATAATCATTGTGAGTGTGATATACTCCGGAATTTAATTTTTGTGGCAAGACAATTTGAAGAAAACCTATCGTTTCATTTATGAAAACAATGCCAATTTAATTTTTAATTAACAGCAATTTTTAATCAAGAAAGATGTTTTAGGAAAATGTAAGTGTATATGTCAGAAGCTGCTTTTAAAACCTTTTAAATGATACTTCATTCATTGTTCTGCGCTTCGTAAATTCATAGAAAAAGGGATGTTGACAACAGAAATAATATATATGATTGCCATGGATCACCACTTTGTTAAATTTACTTGTGATCATGCTTAAATTAAACTTAGGAAGTTTTAATGGTCATACAATATTAAATTTGGGGCCACTTAATCAGACATTTTTCAAGACAAACAAATATTAACACAGCTTTATAACTGTTACTTATAAATATAAAATGTTGTATTTGATATTTAATTATTTAAAGGGAGTGGAGAAAAATTTAACTTGATAATGGCAATGAAAAAAAGTAATATGAAATCGTAAATAACTGCTAAACTCCACAGTACATAATACAATTAACACATAAGGTTTAAAAACTACATGATGATTTAAAATTTGATAAAAAAAAATATTAACACTTGCTTAATATTCTTGACTTGTAGTTCTTGGCGCAGTACAGACAATATTCAAAACAAAAAGCATAAAAGCAAATATGGTGCTCATAATTTGCTTTATGCCACACAAATGTAGGAATGCTGTTAACAGCTAAATTATACTCTTAAAACTGTGTCTCTGATATAAAAGGTACATTTGGAATGTTTGCGCCCCTGAATATTCAGAGACACATTTGCCTTTGAGATTAAGAGGCACATTGTGCCTTTCAATTTATATGATAGTGCTTCTTATGTAAAAATATATTCTGTGCCTCTAAAGATGGTGGTACATGTTTTTATTGTACATCTCATTTCCAATATAACCCAAGTCAATAAATTAATACTTATACAGGGTGTCCCTCTTAATTATTTTTTTTTTCTTTTATGACAAAACTAACAGAATTAGGATACTTTGAATTTTATGAATATTCAGTGTTTACAGGTTCTAAAAACAAAGACTCTTGTATAGAAAAATACTGAAAATTAAAAGAATAGAAAAAGTCAGTAGGATTTTGCCGTAAAGGAAAGAATTTTGTTTTTACTTGTAAAGAAATGAAGGAAAATTTTCTACATATAACTCTAGAATGCAAGGAGCACACAAAAAATTTAAATTTTTAATGTTTAAAAAAAAAAAAAAGAAGTATTTAATAAAAGTAAAGTTTTTAATATGATAAAGAACATTTTGAAACATTTTTGCAATTAGAAATATACTTTTAAAGCTGCTTAAGAACTTGGTATGGGATAACAATAAGAGGAACAGCTTGAATAAAAGAAATTAGACATATAAATAACAAAAGTAAAAAATCTTATGATACACATTTATTTTCACAACTTTACATTTATAAAACTTTTTTTTCTTTTAGATTACAAATTAATGTTTTCCAGTTTAAGATTTAATCAAAAAATAAGTTTAAGAGGTTATATCTTAACATCTTATTTTTACTCTTCTATCATAAAAAATCCCTTTATATCAACCATCTACTTAAATTAAATAATTTTCATACCTCATTTTATTAACTCTCTCTCTCTCTTTCAGTTGGAAATATTCATTATATGGCGTGTAAATAAATACATTTTATAATTATACATTTACAGTAAACTCTGTCTACCGCAGAAAGATTTTCAAGTCCCAGTGAATTTATAGACGTAGAGTAAACTTTGCTGAAGGTAAAATAATATGACGGAAAATGTTCTTAGTCCTAATTAATTTCACATTAGACAGAAGAGAAGGTTACAGTATTTAATACTATTTCTCCCGTCGTCAAATGATAACTTACAAAGTTTTGATTTGTTTATTTTATACATAATTTTTAAAGCTAAGAAGCATAAAAATAATTCATCAACATATTAAAAATGATTTGTGGTTGATTTAATCTAAAAAAAAAGGGTGGGGGGGGGGATATAAAACATAACAGTGAATTGGTGTATCAGTGGTCACATTTAATAAATTTGTGCTGGATGTCAAATAGTTTATATATATATATATATATATATATACTCCCAGCATTTAATGTTTATTTTACCATTTTGTCCCATGTTTTCTTTTATCCTTCAAAAATTATATCAAAAGAGAGAACATAAAAATTATTGTCATTACTGATGCCTAAGAGCTTAAATACTTTAAAAGAAATAAAACACAATAGATGGGAAAATAAAAATATAAGACATATAAATAAAATATAATTTATTAAATTTACTGTAGATGCAATAAAATTTTAAATGCAATATAAAATCTAATAAAATAGTTGCACAGTCTAATTAAAAATTATATACAATTGGTCAAAACAGACGGCCATTTCAAAAAACTTGGAACAGGTCTCTTCTGTTGAGAAGTAGTATATTCACCCTAGGGAGAAATTTATAAGAAAATAATTAATATTTAATACTTGATCATATCTACAAATTCACACAAATTCTAATACCTGTTTTTAAAAAAATTCTATTACTAGAGTAAATTCCTGACTAAAATGTGTTCAGGTTGAGAGTCAAACTTGAAACCTTTCACTTAAATTGACAACGCTCTGCCTATTGAGCTACCTGGACAGACAACTGTTGGCAATAACATCTGTTCTGAATTCAACAGAATAAACTACAGGTAATGGAACTTAATTAAAAATGGATGCTAACATAATCGCCAATCAGGTTATCTAAGTGAAATGTGTCTGCTGGCTATCGGCCCAGGTAGCTCAACACAGACAATTTATCCAAAGGTCTTGATTTCGACTCTCGGCCTGGACGTATTTTCACTCAGTTGGAAAAATGTCAATTCATATAATATTTTTATCAATCAGTTTGAGTTAAAAATTAGAGCCGTACCGAGTACTCTGTATATACTCTGTACTCGGCCAATTCCGAGTAGTTGCAAGAATTTCATTTTTTAAGCATATTTGAAGACAAATTAATTTATATGTGATCTATAAAAAGGTATTTGAATATAAATGTATAATATATGCCCTAATTCATAAAACTATTTACTCGGTACATAAAAATTTATCTATAAAACATAGCAAAAGGTAAGAACCCCCCCCCCCCCTGCAAAATTAATGTAAATTAAAGTTTAGTTTATATTTAAAAAAAAGAAAAAAGTCATTTTTAAAACTGTAGGAAAAGACTGATTTTGGATAAAGAAGCAGTGTGCAGAAACAGAAAATACAATAAATGCAATTAAAAAAAATAATACCGTATATACTCGTGTATAAGTCGACCCCCCCCCCCCCAATTCTTACGCAAAATTTTGGAAAAAATTGAATTTTCGTGTAAAAGTCGAATCACATTTCTGGCAGTATGTTCAAAAATGATTTGTAATCCAGGATTTAAAGAAAAACCATTCATTAAATTAGTATTAGTATTTTTTTTTTTTTTTTTTTACGTTTCTAATCAGACTTTTTTTTTTTTTTTTTTTTTTTTTTTTTTTTTTAATTCAACATTTTAAAATTGTATAATTATGTATAACTAAAGAAGCTTAAACTATTTTGAAAGCTATTCACATCAATTTAATGATTACTTACTTTTTTTTTCTTCTTAATCTATTCAAGCCTTATTTACAAGGTAAACAACTTCTTAAACTGCTAAAATATAGTACTTCTTTGTATTGTAGGACTTTTAGGAGAGAAATCTAGTAGCATTCTCAAGTTGAACTCTTTTTGAAAAGGTGATTAAAATGTTGAAAGGAATGCCCCTGTATTGAAGGGAATTCTATCCCAAGAGAAAATGAGTGCAGAACAATTACAGAAGCATTATTGTTGAGCTTTTTTTTTTATCAATCACCATTGTCTGCTTTTATCTGTCTCTCCAACCTAGACCCATATGTGATTAATTAAAAGACTTGCACATTCACCAACTATCTGCGAAAAACATATGACTCCGGTATTTCACTCCGCTATTTTTTTTTTTTTTCTACTTACTCGTGTATAAGTCGACCCGCCATTTTCAGCTCCCAAATTTTGTCTAAAATTCTTCGACTTATACATGAGTATATACGGTAATTAAATTTGCTGTATGACAAATTATGGTACAAAAACACTACAATCTTTCTACATTTTCAGGAGATAGGGCATTTCTTTTATTGATGTAAATTTGGCCTGCACTGCAAAAAATAATTGTTGATTTTACAGTATTAAAACTGGCACCCCAGCTGCCAGTATTATACCATAAAATTAACAGTATTAAACAGTAAAATAAGCAGTAATACGCTGCCGTGCAAGTAGTAATACGTTACCGCGCATGCACGATAGTGTATTACTGCTTGCACGGCTGCGTATTACTGCTTAGCTGGGATGCCAGTTTTATACTGTAAAACAACAATTTTTTTTTGCAGTGTGCTTCAGAAAAAATGGGTTCACTGCGAGCACTTATAAAATAGCATTTTAGCTGTACATTACAAACACACACAAAAGAGAAAAGAAAAGAAACTGTAAAGCCCCGCCCCCTTTTTTGATGTTTTCGTGTTATAGCGGCCTCCACAATTACAATTATGCCAAGGTTTCAGCTCTGATTTCGCCAAGATCATCGAAAAGCTTATATATGCATCATATATACACATATTATTCCAAACACCCATTATACGTCATTACATACATATTATTTACGTTTTATATGCCATATATATACATCCTATACAACTTATGCACATGTTATATGTATACATCATATATGTGTTATATATGACTAATAACTTGGCCATATACATCACAAAAGTAATGATTTAACGTAAAAATATATCATATTATGTCATACATGCTTTATAATTTGGCGATAAATCTTGGTCGCTTGGCGATTCATCCTCAGGGGCTGCTATTACACAAAAGTACCCAATTTTTTTAATCAAAAGAAAATAAGCTACTTTTAAAAAATATGAAACTTTTGCATTATTCAAAGGTATTGTTACAGCAAGCAAAAACCATTTTTGATAGACAGATTTCAGGTATCAAAATGACAAATGGGTAAAGTTGTGTTGAATAATCAGTTTTAATTTCATATTGGTTAATTGAACTTTTTATATATCAATTCTTTTTATATATATAAATTTTAAATAATGTTACTGTTTTAAAATTTTTGAATATACAAAAATTGTCTTTAAAAGGTCCACAATAAATAAAATTTCAAAAATTGAAGTTAATTTTATAAAATATGATTAAATTATATGCTCAAGATGCATGTTTATAAATAGGTATATATATATAAACACACACACACACACATAGAAGTGTTACCACTAAGCACACTTCATGTTCGAATCAGTGATTCTTTCTGAAACACAATTACTCGGTATTCACTCGGTACGCGGCCAAAGCACTACTCGGTACACCACTATTAAAAATAATAATATATAATAATGTATTGATATTGTTTTTGATGTATTATTGTTAGAAAATACATATTACAGCTTGATTTGAACCTTTAAGAAAAGTATCCAATTTCCATGAACTTCCATTAACATAAACATGTGAGCTAATTTAATAAGTAACAATCGAGAAACGTTGAAAAGTCAATTTTAATTTTGCAATACTAGGTTTTTCTTTAGGTTATGTATGTTACTTTATTTACCATTAATTTAATCTTTATAAATTTGATAATTTATAAGCTATTGTAATACAATTTGATTACTTTAAACTTAATTTTTTTTATTTATTATTTAGTTCAGGGTTGGTAAGTTTGTGCTGCAGGTGGAAAAAACTGCGGTAAAAACCGTCCTGGCAAAAAATCATAAATTAAAAAAATTATAAATGCATGTTTTATTTCTTTTACTTATCTTAAATTAACAATCACAGAATAGTAGTACAATGCATTATGATGGTAACTTAATATACTCTAAATAACTGAGAAATTATTAATTTCACCATAAAAAAAAAAAAAAAATTAATTGAAAAAAAGCTATTGTTAGTCTGATTTTTATGCTGCAATAAATTAACAATATTGCAAAATCTACAGAAATTATAAACACTTCTAGTTTTAAAATAAGATGTATCAACCTATCAATCAGCATAATGCAATAATTCAGAGATGCAAAATATAAGCAATAGTAGTGAGTACATGTATTAATATATTGTGTTCAAATAAGTGAAATCTTAAATTTCTTTTAAAAAATTAAATATTTTAATAACATAAGAAATTACACATTCAACATTAAGCGGCACTTTCATCACCATCATCATCATTACAAAATAATTATTTTTTCAGCATTCCATACCAAAAAACAAGTTCGGAAACATTACTTATTGTCAACCTATTTCGAATTTTTGAGTGGACAAAAGAGAAGTTGGAAAATATTCTGTCGATTGCAGCACTACTGGCTGGGCATTATAGGTGCATCCCAAATTTGGGTTTCCAAAATTTGGAAGGAGTCACTGGCTTCTAAACCCAAAAAATCCAGTGGCCACAATTGTAAAACAAACGCATAAAAACAATAGTGTTTAAATGGGTTTAAAAAAAAAAAAAAACTCAGGAATTTAAAGTGTAAAGTAATTTATTTAATATAAATACATGTACAACAAAACTTTAATATTAATTAAATCTTAAATCATGTACAGTCAGTCAGAAGATAAAGTTGGGCAAGATACGGTTTTAAAAAAAAATGTATAAGCTAAGCAATCATGATAGCGAGGAATATCAGAAAAACAATATTCTTATTTTGATTTTGCCAGACAAAAGTACATATGAAAGAAAATCTGAATTTGTAAGATTATTTTGCACTATAAAAATCAAAACACACTTCAAACATTTATTTATATATGCATATATATATATATATATATATATATATATATATGCATATATATATATATTTAAATCACAGTCTATGTAATTTATAGTGCCTAATTAGAATTATGAAGGTAGTGTCATGCAATGTAGCAACATGTAATATGTCACATATAACAATGCTAAACAAATATTTAACACAGACATATGCAAATCAATTTAAAAATACCATTGTTATTGCACTTCATGTAGCTCTTTCTGGCTGCATCAGTTTCTTGATTATGCAAAGAATTAAATATGCAGTCCCTCTTGAATTTCCTTCTCCATGAATGAAGCAACTTATATCCAGCTGAAAAAGATTAAATAATTTATCATTAGTTTTTAAAATAGTAAAGACACATGCTGAGCTATAAAGCCACAGAAAAAAACGCAATCTAATTTATGTTAAAATCTAATCCCTTATCTAATTTATGTTTATAAAAAAAAAAAAGAGGTTGTGTAAAGCTAAAGTGGCCATTATTCAATGACTGATCATAAGTTACCTAGATTTTTAATTTCTAAATGTTTGTTTTTGTACATATGCAACACAAATGTTCTCTGAGTAATTAAATGAATTATAATATGAAACCAATATAATTAAACATTCTTTAAATCAATAACTTAAAAGAAGATGGTTTGTTATTTTCAATATTTACATATCTAATATCTTCAATTTTATTATGTTAAATTCAGTTCAATCATTTAGAACAATGTTTATGTTAAATTTTATTTTTATAAATTATAAAAAAGTCCCTGCACCCCTTCTTTTTTGAGCATGTTATTTCACGTTTGTAGCTGTAAGCCTAGCCTTAATCCTTAGTTTGTAGAATGTGCATTTGCAAGCAAAGAACAGGTAGCCTTTTTTCGGTACTTTTCGGTTAGCCGGGCACCAGTCATACATATACATGTATATATACACACACATATATATATATATATATATATATACACACTTATATGTATGAAAATATATTATATATATACTTACATATTTATTTATTTATATATATATATATACACTTATATGTATGAAAATATATTATATATATACTTACATATATATTTATTTATTTATATATGTACATAAATCATTGGCACCCGGCTAACCGAAAATATATGTATATACACACACACATATATATATATATATATATATATATATATATATATACACACTTATATGTATGAAAATATATTATATATATACTTACATATTTATTTATTTATATATATATATATATACACTTATATGTATGAAAATATATTATATATATACTTACATATATATTTATTTATTTATATATGTACATAAATCATTGGCACCCGGCTAACCGAAAAGTACCATTTTTTCTTTGTTTGGATTCTATTAAGCTGTACCTGCAATGGTAGGTGGGAAAGCTTAAAAAACCAATATAACAAGTTAATTTATACAGCTCATGGAGTTGCATTCCAGTTTCCAGTCCATGCAGTTCAGCATCAATTGTGCGATATTTTCCAATTTTGGATTTATCCACTCCTAATTGCAAAACAAACTTGAAGAACAGAAAGCATCCAAACTAGTGTTTTGCTACAACATGTTGTTCCATAGAAAAAAAGACTTAGAATGAGACTAACATTAAAACAATATAAAAATCTGAATATTATTTATATAGGGTAATTTTATACAATAAATTATGCAAATATTTTCACAATGTACTTTCATTTTTAAAAATTAAAGTATTTAATAGTAGTTAGAAAGGGTCTATTTATATAAATCAATTCCATTCCCTCTAATCTCCAAAGTTTGGGATTAAAAGTCATGTAAATTATACAATTTTGAAGATTATTGTTAATTATTTGTTATTATTTCTCTTTTGCATATGTGTTACATTTAAATACACAAATCAAAATACACATTGACCAATGATTAGTTTTTATTTTATGAAACATTGATGTATTAGTTGTATATTTCAGTAATTTAGATTTCTGTTTGGAAATTGTATCTAGCAAGTAATGAAAAATATGACATTCCTTGTTCAGAAATGAAAGACTGCTTCGATAAAATTGAATACAGTAGACTCCCTAAAATCTGCACATCATTACAAATGAAAACAATGAAACTTACAGTTGAGATGTAGGGAAAAACTTCAGGATTTTTTAAATGATTATATCATTCCATGTACATTTTAATATGTAATTCTTATTAATTGGCTGAACATGCTTTCTCATCAAGGAAGTATAACTTTATTTCTGAAAAAAAAATTCAAGACAGTGCTGTTCTCAGTGGTGATTGTGATCTTTTTACCAAATAAATTAATGTATTAATCGAGAACTTTTGGATATTAAGTTTGCCTAAGCATGAAATAAAACTTTTATTTTATGATTTTTATGTAAATTATTAGTGTAACTTTATCAGGCAAGTTTCATTGAATAATTAAAAGAAAAAAAATCTCATCGTTATTATGCCTATTTTTAGTTATGTATTATTGTGTACTTGACCTTTACCTTTAAAATTTTAATCATGTTTTAAATTTTCTTACTTTACTTAATTATTTTAATATTTTACTTTATTGTAAGCATTCATTATAATTTACAGTGCATTATTACATTCAAATGACTGTTTAAAAAATGTAAACAAAACAGTGACCAGAAATCCGCAAAATTCTAAAATCTGCACAATCTTTGGTTTCAAGTTATGCAGATTTGAGGGAATCTACTGTACTATATATATTTTTAAACTGTTGATTTAATTATCGTTTAATTTATGGTTCCAGGAGAAGCAAGGATTAAACTGAAATTTTCATTGAATTAATGTTTAAAGAAATAGCAGTAACTTTCTGTAAAAAATGGTTTAAAAAAAGTTTCTTGCTGCCTTTTTTGTTTCAATATCTTTACTTTCAATTTTATTGTTTACATTTGAATATATATTTGATTTTTTATTTTAATTATATTAAAACAAATATATTATTCCAAGAAATTCTTATATTTATGAATCTTAAGATATGTTTAGTTTTGAAATTTTAAATAATAACAGGCTATAATAATTACGTTTACCAAATATTATTTGTTTCTTATTATGCTAAATAAAAAATGAGCACCCATTGCTGAAAAAAAGCAATGAACATTTTAATTTAGTTTTCAAAAACACATTTGTGCAACAAGACTTTTTATTTGTCACAGCAAATAAAATAGTAACTTGACCACTTTCTGTTTTTCAGCAACATCATTCGAGCCAAAACCAATCAGATTATTTGAAAACAAACTAGAGCAAATATCAGAGTTTCTCCCAGACAGTTTCAGAAGGGTGCTGCACCCTGCCTGCCCTTTTCTTTACAAAATAGCACCCTTCTTGCCCCTCATAAAATAATTAGCACCCTCCTTGGAAAGAACTAGATCTTTCGAAAGGCCTAGCGCATTAAAAAAAAAAAAAAAAAAAAAAAAATTATGGTGTTTTTAAAGAAGTTATTTTAGTTCAAAATAATACCTTTTAACAATTAAAAAAAAGTGCCTTTAAGAATCCAAAAAGTGCCCTTAAGAATAAAATAGTGCCCTTTTCTCACCAGCAGCACCCTGCCTTTTTTTAAACCTGGGGGAAACTCTGCAAATATTAGGGGAGACTGGTACACAGTGGACCACTTTTTCAGTTAATTTTTTTTCTTCTCTGTAACAGGTAAACTGATCTGCATGAAAATATTTTTGAATATTCTTTAAACCTTTATACATTCAGCATAATTTTCTCAAAACGTAGTTTTCAATACATTTTTAATTTTTTTTTTTATATGCACCCATAAAGCGGACCGCCCACCCACCGGGGCACAGTGGACCGCTGTTAGGTATTATCTGAAATACAATATAAATCTATTTTTCATTAATCTAATTCTTTTTTATTTCCCCTTTGCCCGCAAAATAACATAATAATAATATAAATTTACAAGTAACATTTTGAAACAAAAACAAGAATAATTATATTTTGAAAATAATAACAGATTAATACAGGAACAATTGCAATTTAGTTGAAGTTATTACTTAAGTACAAAAAAAATCAGCACACATTAAAATTTGCAAATGAAATTCCAAAATACTTATGATTATGAGTAAGATTGAGCATGGAATTTTCCTGAAATACTTTTGGGTGAGGGAGCAACATTATAATATCCTTGACATCAACAGCAGATTCATCTACAGTTTCGGGGAAAATAAACTGATTTCCATTCAATTTGCATCTCATTTGCATTGAATTTTACTTGAATATAATTATCACCAATTAGACTACAGTTATATTTATCAAAGACAGTAAATACAAAACAAAATATTTCTTACTATGTTAAATAAATTGTTATTTTTATTTGTTTACTTTATTTTACAGTTAAATACTACTTTAAAACAATATTTCTTAATAGAAAATAAGCAATTATTAAATATTTTGAACATTCTGCATTACAGGAGCAGAGTGGATTGTGGACCACTATGCCCCAGGAGTGGGTGGTACATTGTGCCTCATATTGAAGTTCAATAAATAATCATATTAATATTTGTTTATAGCTTTCTTTTAAACATATTAACTTTAAAGTTAAATAAAAAAGAAGTATCTGAGCTTTGCAAAAAGGCTGTTTTACCTTATTTATCTACAACCTTTAATTACTAAAAAAATAAAATATGATAATGAAAAATTTTATTTTTAGAAGCTCAGAACAACCCATCAGGATAAAATATTTCAATCTGAGCTAAACATATTTTCTGAAGGCCATAAATAATCAGTGCAGTGCTGTTGTCTATTAGGATAGAAGAGAAGCTTAAATTTTTTTTAAATAAATAAATAATTAGGGGGTAGTCCACTGTGTCCATAGGTCTAGTGTGTACCGGTCTCCCCTACACTAAATATGCAATACTTAGATAAGCTTCAATTAAATTGTAACAAGTAAACAAATTTTATTACAATTAAATAACCTTTAAAGATTTATGTTGCGATTAAATAAGAATTTTGTTAGATATTAAACAGATACATTTTATTTCTTAAAAAAATGGCAGTTCTCTGACCGTTATAGTACACAAGTACTATTTTATGTTCCACAAAATATCATCATGGTGATCCGCAGAACTAAAAATTATAAATTTACTGGTCTGTGAGATTCCAAAGGTTGGCGACCACTGATTTTAGATGACTGATTATTACAATAAAAAATTTAAATTTTGTGTGCTGCTGAAGGGGGGGGGGAGGGGAGGGGGTAGATTTTCTTAAAAAAAAAAAAAAAAAAAAAAAAAACAGACATCTGCAGAAGTGCGAAAGATTCAGAGCTCTTAACCTGAAAGGTATGTGTAGTGATAGTTTGCTACAAAAAATAGTTTTTCTCAACCACTGACCATAAGAAATAATGACAATCTGTGGCCAGGACAGGTCTTAAATGTTTGCTTATTCACCTCCGACCAAAAAAAAAAAAAATAATAATAATAATAATAATAATAATTTTAATTAAATTTATAGTAGCAATGAAACTAGTAAATCTGCAGATCAGTGGCCTCGAACGTTAATTCTACAATTTTTTTAAAAATTATTTTACTTATTATTTAAAAAATTCAATCCGCAGAAAAATTTCTTTTATATTTGTAATACTAATTACAACAAATAATATATCAAGTAGTTTCGGGGAATTTAACTGTTAAAAATAGTGGGAATTATACGAATCTATGTAAAACTATTCCAAAACTTTTTTTGTTCAGATTTTTTTTGTTATCACCCCCCCCCCCCCCCCCCCACTCTCTCTCAATTTGACAACTGTAATTCCCTGATATTTAGTATTTTAAAACATCTATCTAAAATAATTAAAATACTGATATTGTGATAATCATTGATATCATAATTGGTAAATTTACTTTAATATAACTATTTTTTTTATTAGAATGTTTTCATTAAATTCTGGTACTAAATACAGTCATAAAAACAATTATATTTATTTTCTTTTTTGTGGGGTGTCAATTACTGGAATTTTGATATTTTTCTGTTATTTACAATTAAAGTTCGATTCATATTTTTTCTGTTATTTACAATTAAATTTTTATTTATAATAATAATGTACATTGGTCTTAAAACTTTAAAAATAAATTTTGTAAATGGCCGTGAGTATATAAAATTCAGTTACCAAAACAAACACATCCAAATTTTGAAAGAAAATATAGAATATATAAATTTATTAAGTGAAGCTAGCTCTTAGCATGTTCATTAAGATTTTCCCTGAAAAACAGTGGAACTTCGGAACATCCCCCCCTACCTCCCCATTCCCGGCGACACTTTAAAAAAAAAAAAAAAGTAGGTTTATTTGATGAGTTGACAAAGTTGTTTGGGTGAAAGTTTCAAGTTTACAAAAAAAAAATTAACCTACAAGAATAATCAAGAAAATGAATTACCGTCCACTTTCTCAAATAAGCATTTGTATAATTCACAAACATCTATGATCCACAGTTTATGTTGCAGAATAAATAAAGACGTCTTTTTCAAAACTCGCCTTATCCAAAATCATAAAAATTGTGTTTTCCCTAAAAGTCTGGTAATCAAGGGCCCGCCCGCTTAGGACTTACATATAGGGGAAGCCCGACGTCACACAGGGGGGGGGGGGGAGATATAACAAATTATTTGAAAACAATATATATATTATAAACAATATTATTTGAAAAGTATTTGATTAAGGAAAAAAAATAATCAGCCACATAATTTGTGGGCCCAGGGCCGAGGCCCGTGCATTAATCAGGCCCTTAAAATACTCTATATTTTGCATAAAAAATATTAAGAAAATGACAACTTACTTAATATTTAAGTTTCTTCCTGAAATGGCGACTAGTAACTTGCAACAGCGTCCTTTCCTTCACGTTATCGCATTTGTTTCTGCCTCGTTTCTTCATTTCCCGCCTGTCACGTGTGAGAATATTTATCATTGCGCATGCGTTTGGAATTTACGTCATCCGTTATTCCGGAGAATGGTATCTTCACACAGCACTGTGAAACGTTTCACCGGCGATGTGTGTTTTTAAATAATCAGAAGGGGTTACTCCAGAATTTGTGTAATGTTACACAGATAAACCATGGTAAACTTACACAAATGTTTTACAGTGTTGTGATTGTCGTTTTAACGATTTATGGTCGCAAAAACACAAAGCTCTGGTTTTGTGTGCGCTGTAATTTTACGATATTCCATTCATATATATATATATATTTCTCTTACGTAGCGCGAAAATAAGGTTGAATTTGTAGCTTGCCGTTTGACAACAACCGTAGTTTCTGGAGCAATGATTCTCAGTGGTTCATTTTGTGGTCACGTGATTCATTCAGCAAATCAAAATTCAGAGGAGGAGCTCTTTTTAAACATAGTATGATCTTTCGGCCGATGTATGAATAGCAGTGATCATTGGTTCGTTTTCCGGTCACGTAATGCATTCAGCAAATCAACTTTTTGATAAAGATTTTTTTTTTTAGATACGGCAAAAAACGTGTTGTTTACGTTTTGTTAACTTAGCAAGTGTGTGAGAGATATTTTATTTTTCACGTCGAACGAACTTTAATATCAAATTATATATCTTGATGATTGTTGATTTATTTTGAACTACATTTGCTATAACGTAGTGTTTTTCCAATAGTTTTTCGAAATGAATTTGAGTCGTGCTGTGCAATAATACAGGCACCAAGTAAAAATATTTTTAATTGTGTTTTCAAAGAAATTTTTAAATTAATTGTGTTTCAAAATTAATTTTTCCAGTTAATTATTTTGCATTTCAAAAATTCGTAAATTTAATAATGTTAAAATAGTTTATGCACTTTGGTAGCACCAAGTAAAGGCATTTTTAATTGTGTTATCATAAAGTTTTCAATTACTTTTTTTACATATTTTTTTTTTTTTTTTTTTTTTTTTGTAAATTTCATAGGTTAAAATGATTTATGATAGTATTCAGTCTGGCTATGCGTTCCCAATAGTCCCCGAAACCCCGCCCACCCCACATGGTTGATTCGAGTGATGGCGGCCCGGTCTGCTAGTTATATACAAAAGATAACACGCACACGCAATGTAGTTTACCGCTAGAATTTTAATTAAATGTTCATTGCACAATCATGTCAGCAAAACTCCAAATCCCAACAAGAAATATGTTCATTAGCCACCTTAAATTTATAGTTTTCGATAAGGACGAGATGCATGATCTGTCTCCGAAAATCTGAAGTGAGAAATGGAGAGATGCGGTAGATGAAAGACGGCAGATAAAATCTTGACAATTAAAAAACTTGTTACATAGTTGCTGATAAAATGCATAAAATTATGAACTATCTATTTGGAAATGATGAATGCGGTATATATATATTACTTCTAGCCTTTAGATCTATCTTTTTTTTTTTTCCTTCGCGATGTCAACATGAATGATGTAGATCTGTCATATTGAACCTATTTGCTGGCAAACTGCAAAATATGGTTACTACGTGAGGTGAACCGCAACACAAAACAAAGTAGTAATTAAAGTAGTAAGATAACAAAATTAGCATAACAGAGCAATAAAACAAAATTAATTAAATCAGTATTAGTGTAATCACGTTTCCAGCGTTTATTGGAGGTCCTATTACCTGTGATTTATTCTGTTGATTCAAATATCAGACCAGATGCTATGATCATTAAGGTTAACTGGATGAATTAGTTCAGCGATATTCGTCCAGGATTGCTCAATTGGTAGAGTGTTGCAGCTACAGCCAAGGGATCCCGGGTTCGAATGCTGGTCCCGTACTTTTTCGCCCAGTTGGGAAGATTACATCTCATATGATTTCTTTACCAATTTGAATAATTGTGTCAAAATTAATCTAGTGTAATCACGTTTCCAGCGTTTACTGGAGGTCCCATTACCTGTGATTTATTCTGTTGTGCTGATTCAAATATCAGACCAGATGGTATGATCCTTAAGGTTAACTGGATGAATTAGTTCAGCCATATTCGTCCGGGATTTCTCAGTTGGTAGAGCATTGGCAGCTTTAGGCAAGGGATCTCGAGTTCGAATCCTGTCCCGTACTTTTTCGCCCAGTTGGGAAGATTAAATCTCATATTATTTCTTTACCAATTTGAATAATTGTGTCAAAATTAAACTAGTTTAATCACGTTTTCAGCGTTTACTGGAGGTCCCATTACCTGTGATTTATTCTGTTGTGCTGATTCAAATATCAGACCAGATGGTATGATCATTAAGGTTAACTGGATGAATTAGTTCAGCCATATTCGTCCGGGATTTCTCAGTTGGTAGAGCATTGGCAGCTTTAGCCAAGGGATCTCGAGTTCGAATCCTGTCCCGTACTTTTTCGCCCAGTTGAGAAGATTACATCTCATATGATTTCTTTACCAATTTGAATAATTGTGTCAAAATTAATCTAGTGTAATCACGTTTCCAACGTTTACTGGAGGTCCCATTACCTGTGATTGATTCTGTTGTGCTGATTCACAGATATCAGACCAGATGCTATTATCATTAAGGTTAACTGGATGAATTAGTTCAGCCATATTCGTCCAGGGTTTCTCAGCTGGTAGATCATTGGCAGGTTCAGCCAAGGGATCTCGGGTTCGAATCCTGCCCCGGACGTTTTCGCCCAGTTGGGAAGATTACATCCCATATGATTTCTTTACCAATTTGAATAATTGTGACAAAATTAATCTAGTACAAATAATAGTGATGAAATAATCAGTTTGACAACAAAATATAAAACATGAAGGTCAGGGAAAAAAACCGATGATAGTCCGATTTTGTTTTGAAATGACAATTTCCTCTGTTACCTTGAAAGGCGTTTACTATTATTTGAAAACCTTGTATTGAAGCAAAAATGAAGGTAATCTTTTGAAAAACACAGTTGAAGATAGGTATAAAAACGAATGAACAATCAAAGTCTTTTGAAAAAACAGAGTTGAAGAGTTGTACATGGTGTCTTAAAAAACCGCTTGTGGGAATTTAAATAACCCATATGCTAGTAAGAAAAGCGCAAGAGACTTTCGATAACTGACAGATGCAACACTGGGGTCTTCTATATTAGCAGCTGTGCATCAGTATATCGAACGGAGTTCAGAATAATGTCGAGAAACGCTACACGTCAACATTGTGTTTTTTGGAGAAGAATTTTGTTGTATTATCAAAATTTATTTTTCCAACAAGAAATCTTCCAAAGAAGTTAGAAAACTGCTTAGTGAGAAATTTGGTGATCCGTATGCGCTATCCGACTCAACAATTAACCGAATAATGGGGCGATTTTGTAAAGGTCATACAATAACCCAACATGCTGAAAAGAGCTTTCGTGAACATTAAGAAAGCACCTGCGTGTCTCAGAAGTTGCAGGGGAGCAATTTGAACGTATGTTGTAGTTTAGAACAAATAAATACGTTTTAAAGTTTCTTCTTCTTTTTTTTTTTTTTTTTTTTTTTTTTTTTTTTCAAAATTTCCCTAGCATTTTTTAAAAGAAAAATATTTGACTATCATCGTTTTCCATCTTTATCCTTCATATGGCTTCTCTCTTTTAAACTCAGTATAAATGCCTTTTTACATTTTACATTTAGATAAATTATTTATATAAGATTATTTCAATAAAGGACAACAATCTAAGTAATAGAAAAGCTTAATTGACTGAATATCTTTGTTACCTTTGACAATACTTTATATAAGATCAGAATCTTGCCCTTGTGCGTCTTCTACATCACACATTCCCTTCATTTACATATATAACTCATTTGTTCAGTGTAGGAATTAATGTTTGAAATTAAGAGGATAAAGTCATTCGTCAATGGAACCTGACCACTTTATCTTCGTTGCGAAATTGTTACTTGCAAGGGAACCACTTTTGGTGAAGCTTTTTACCTAGCATTGAGACCTGGTACATTTTATAGCCCTATCGAAATTGTTATTTGCAAGTGAACCACTTTTGGTGAAGCCTTTTATCTAGCATTGAGACCTGGTACATTTTATAGCCCTATCGAAATTGTTATTTGCAAGGGAACCACTTTTGGTGAAGCCTTTTATCTAGCAATGAGACCTGGTACATAGCCCTATCGAAATTGTTATTTGCAAGGGAACCACTTTTGGTGAAGCCTTTTACCTAGCATTGAGACCTGGTACATTTTATAGCCCTATCGAAATTGTTATTTGCAAGGGAACCACTTTTGGTGAAGCCTTTTACTTAGCATTGAGACCTGGTACATTTTATAGCCCTATCGAAATTGTTATTTGCAAGGGAACCACTTTTGGTGAAGCCTTTTACCTAGCAATGAGACCTGGTACATTTTATAGCCCTATCGAAATTGTTATTTGCAAGGGAACCACTTTTGGTGAAGCCTTTTACCTAGCAGTGAGACCTGGTACATTTTATAGCCCTATCGAAATTGTTATTTGCAAGGGAACCACTTTTAGTGAAGCCTTTTATCTAGCAATGAGACCTGGTACATTTTATAGCCCTATCGAAATTGTTATTTGCAAGGGAACCCCTTTTGGTGAAGCCTTTTACCTAGCATTGAGACCTGGTACATTTTATAGCCCTATCTGGAAAGGTAGAATGGTTGGAAGGATGGCGCAGAAAGAAATTCCGATCACGTGGCGTATTCCGAAATGAGTTGAGGAGTTCCAACGTTGTTTCAACGAATTTTTCACTTAGGGAAAATATCTATTACATCATTGAAAAATCACACTTTCGGATTGAAGAAAAGGAAAACAGAAATCGATTAAAAAACCTATTTTGAAACGACGAGAGGAGTAACGGAAATATCGTAACCATAAAACAACGTTTTTTAAAAGATTTTCTGTGACGAATTAAATTTCCAATTTCTTTAGTCTAAAATATTGTGATATAAAGTATATTTTTCAACGGACATAAAACAACGTAACCAATAAAAACGTCTGGTGCTACCTGGGATATAGACTATAGGTTAGAGAATCGATAAAATTTGTCTGCAACAAGTGTATTTATTGATTTTACATTAGCATAACTTTCTGAAAATCCAATTTTTGAGATCACTTAACATAGTAGAAGTTTTTTTTATTCTTTTTAAGGACCTTAAGTTACAAATTAGTTAATAATAAGAATAAAATATTGAAAAAATTGGGAAAATTCCATCAAGGACATACGAATTTCATTTTGAAAAATTATAACATTATAATTTCATTTTTGGCTGCGCGAATTTTACTTTAATCTTTACCGTAGAATTTTCCCCTGACAACCCTGGCTGAATGGCATAGTCGTTTGCTGTGTGTTAATAGTGGTTTGGATTCTTTGCACCATATTTCTCGGCTTATCTAGCTTTTGGAACAATTAAAACAATGAACAATTAAAAACTCGTATACTATATATATTACAAAATTTAAAATTCCGCTCTTTATTAAAATTATTCCATAAAATTTTCCCCTTCTAAATTTATTATACAACACTAGTTTATTAAATTATTTCCTATCTTAAACAATATTCCATTTATTTCAATTATTTAAATTCCTTTCTATTTAAAATGTTTATTTTAATATTTTATTTCCCTTCAAAATAGTCTACAAAACGCTTCCCGTAATTATTTTTCTTCAAAAACCTTTTTTATTTCTCAATTTTTAAAAAGTCGAATTTATTCTATTTAAAGTTATCGTTTTGTGCTATTTTCTTTTTTTAATTGTTATTCCAATTGCCCTTGTCTCGGTAGGACCTATGAACGTCAATTTTCTGCTGCCATCAGAATATAGTTCGTACCTATTTCGGAATCGTGATTTGCTGCCCTACACATCTGCAATACGAATTTAAATTTGAGCGCTGGGATTATTTAACGTCGAACATGAGCTGCGGAGAGCACATTTCTGTGATATTTGTTGTCTTCAAAATTATGTGCTCTCTGGAGTAAGATTCTAGAATATTCGAATGAGTAGTATAACATAATTTCTGCAAAGTAATCCAGTTTAGAAGTATACCATGGTTAGCCGTTAGAATATTAGCGGTGAAAGAGTACACGATATCAAATATGAGTGGAGAGTGCTTTTCTCATTGTATTCCTAGCCGAAGAAAACAATAAAATCTCTTCGATGATTGATATTTGTCCGTCTTTTTGTGGAAAATCCTAATGCTTTTCGACCAAAATCAATCGGTATAAACGCGACGACTGCAATAAAACTTCAATTAATCTGCTGATATTCATATTTCACCGAAATGGAGTTAATAGAGTTGTACGTCTCAATTTATCATTTTTTTTTCCCTTTTTGCAATTTTTTGCATTGCTCAAGTGTGTAGATTTTTGTTCTACAGCGGTTTCGTGATATTACAATTCCTTGCAATATTTTTTTGTTCATTGAATGTAAAGCCACTCGTTTAACGCAACGCTATTGTAAAACTTTAAACTTGTTTTTCTCGAAACCATGTTTTTCAAATTGGGCGAGCATTTTTTTTTTCGAGATCTATTCAACCGATTTACTTCATTTTTTTTTTTTAATTTAAAAGAAAGTTAATCGTTTTTGCTGTAGCTTATACCACCAAAAATTGTAATTTTGATTAAGTACATTTTTTTTTCAACACGCAAAAGGTAAAAAAAAAGGAGGCGAAAAATGAACTTTTTTGTTCAATTGGCCGCTGTTTTGTCAAAAATCAACTTTTTAAAACTAAATGTGTGTAGAAGTTCCAGAGAATTTAATGCTTTATCATAATTTGGCGACCCAATGTGTTTCCGATGCTTGTGATCGGGGGAAAAACGGTCACCATTTTGGAAGTTCATGGTAGGTGGTCCTCGTCGCACCAGGCGTATTATTATTCTTTTTTTTTAATTTTTTTTTTACACTCATAAATTTAAATAAATAAGTGAAACGTCAATAAATATAATGCAAAAAGTCCGAAGGTTATATCTCTTTTAGTTGTAACGGAAAAAGTAAAATCATAAAAATCACCCGAATTTTATGCCAAAGAAGTAGAATCTCCCCCTAGTTCTTGATTTATTCTAAGAGCAGATTATTTATTTTGAAATTCTCAGTAGATGATTTATGAAGAAGTTTATATTAATTCTGGCCGTATTCGTCACTAATTGTAAGGCGCTGCAGAATATTTTTAAAAATGTTATAAGCATTTATAACAAAAATTAGTGTGAGATTCTGAAAATGTCAATAAATATAATGCAAAAAGTCCGAAGGTTATATCTCTTTTTGTTGTAACTGAAAAAAAATCGTAAAAATCACGTGAATTTTATGCCAAAGAAAAGTAGAACCTCCTCCTTAAAGTTCTTGATTTATTCTAAGAGCAGATTATTTATTATGAAATTCTAAGATTTATGAAGAAGTTTATATTAATTCTGGCTGTATACTTCACTAATTGTAAGCTGCTGCAGAATATTTTGAAAAATTTCATAAATATTTATGAGAAAAATTAGTGGTGGATTCAGAAAATTAAGTCATTCAATAAATAATCCCATTTATAATGACATTAATTTCATATAAAACGACAGATTATATATACAACATTACATACATATTCATATCTTTAATTAGTTTCATCAATTAAACATCAATTTAATTGACGAAATGGATGTTTATCACGATTTATGTCTTGGGAATGTTATAGTATTTGTACTGAATAGAATATACCGTAGTAATAAATTACCGTGTTTTCTAAAAACAGGCAATATAATTCGAAGCACATTTTAGAATATTTAACCTTCCTACCTTGAATGGGTGTAATCGACCCGTCTCTATAATGTATTTCATTCAACCAGAAATTTCTTCATAAAGTAAGTTAAATAAATTAAATGTAAAATTTTTCTAAAAAAAAAACATGCTTTTGTTTAAATTCACAAAAAGTCAACTTATATTATAAAGCATAAATGTGTGATTTTCTCAATGCTGGCGTAATAATGATGCGGGCCACAATGTGGTTAAAATGGATGAATGTTACAATAATGGAGCTATTTTTCTATTAAGAAGCTACTTTACTCAGACGAAAGCACCCGCTAGCTAATATTAATCCTATGGGGGAAATAATTTACGATATCTCGTTCGCATTTCAATATTTTTAAATGATTTTTTTTTCTTTGCATTGGATAGCTGAGATCGATCTCTATGCACGCTCCTTTGTACTTTTTCGATTTTGATTACAAGTTTTTTTTATTAAGATACTTTCACTTTCGGAACCGGTTTCGAAAGTGAAAGTTCCTCAATAAAAAAAAAACAGCTACTTAAATCGAAAAAGTAAAAAAGGAGCGCGCACAGAGATTGACCTCAGCTATCCAATGCAAAGAAAAAAATCATTTAAAAATATTGAAATGCGAATGAGACATCGTAAATTATTTCCCCAATAGGATTAACATTAGAGAGCGGTGTCTTCGCCCGAGTGAAGTAGCCTCTTAACCCTTAAGTGCATAGTGATGTAAATTTCCATCACTTTTTATTTAACTTTTAATAAATAAATCAACTTCTTCGCCACCACTATATTTATATAGAAATATTAATCCAGTAAATTTCTAATGAACTATGTTGCTGAACAAAGTTAAAAATCTATCTTAAAATTTCTGGTGTCTAATATTTAATACATGTATAAAAAAACACAATTGTAAAAGAAAAACTCATGCAAAGAAGGGTTAAGATTAACCCTTCGGTCTTCTCTGCTCGTTATATTATAATATCATAATTTATATATTAGTAGATTTTGATTTAAAAATCAAAATTTACTAGTGCAGTCTTCATAAAATACAGAACGTCTAAAACACATACACATAATTAAAAAAATTCCTAAAAATATAAATTTTTAGCGCACAACTTTAGAACAGTGAAAATAGTTAATTTCCTAAATATACCAACGCATAACCCTAAACAAACTGTTATGCATTTTCCCAACGCCATAAGGAAGCTAGAACAATAATCTGCAACTTCTCAAATTTGTAAATGGAAAAAAAAAAATGGTTATTTTTTATTTTCGGGTTTTGGCCAGAATTTTGAAAAACTTCGCCAGTGTGATCCATTGCACTCTTTCCTATAATATTTTTCCTTTTTCTGGTCTTGCTCTTGATCTATATCGCTTATTGGAATTTTCTTATCATTTTTTTACCTGGTTCACTGCGGATTCTCAAAACACGATTCTCTGAGCATCTGCTGAATCTCTGTCTTTCATATTTACTGGTTCTCCATTTCTCCCTCCCCCCCTACACACACCATCTTTCTGGTGAGTTGAGTAAGAGCAAATTTATCTCAGTCACTACCTGCTGCGTAGAGAAAAATGAAAGAGGAAAAAATCTATAAATAGCCGAACTATTGAAAGAAGAATGTAAAACTGGTGATTTACACCTGCGAGAGATAAATGCAAATAAACGTAGAATGTATATTTGAAATACTATATAATTAAGAATTTCTGGAAAATAATTAATTCCATACGAATGAAGCGGTAAGAATCTTTTTGTTGTTACCGTTTTAAGTGTCACAGGGTTACTGCTCCAGATCTTTGCAAAAAACCATTGTTGTCTGGGAAAATAATCCAACCAGATTTTATTTCTTTGCGAATATCTGATACACTTTTATATATAATATAATTATTTTTTCCCATATTTAATATAACTAATAAGGGTTACCATGGTTGCTGGCAAGGAAGGGGGGAGGTGGACAAGAAAGGGTCGTTGCTTTTTCCTGAATTTTGAAATTTAATTAACAAAATTTTCTTTTTCTCTGATTAAAAAAAATAAAATCTTCTTTAGCAATTTCAAAACTTTTTTTTCAATTGAAAAAATTAAATTTTTAGTTCGATTTAAACGATGTGATAAAAAATTAAGTTCGAATTAAAGAATTAGTTTTAACATTCTAAGACAAGTATTCGGAACCTTATGATTATTTCGAATTAACCGGTTTCGAATTATTGCGTGCCCACTACAGTTAGCATTTTGAAGCTTTGAAGGCATATGGAGAAGAATTCCGTGAAAAAAAATAGTACCAGATATGGGATGCCAAAGTTTTTCTGTACTTTGCTATCGTAAGGTTGCACGCATATGAAGCACAATTCTTCAGTTGTTCAAATGAATTATTCGCGTGAATGTTTTTACAAGGAAGGTCTCCATAAACGCATATTCAGAAAAAAATTAAGAAAATTACAGATTATTCTTCTCATGAGGATATATATGTTTATATATAAAAAAAATGCTGCGGAACCTCGATATAACGTCCGTAGAAAATTATGAAAATATCGTGGTTTTGGAGATTTATCACTGGTTGGCGACACAATGAAAAAAAAAAATACGCTTTTATAATAAATACTCTTTTAGAAAAAGCTTTTTCACTCTGCCTACTGATGTAGTTTGAGTAAGTTTAACTTAAATAAACGCACTTTTATAACTACGATTTTGCCATATACATTTATATGTACATCTAAAGAAATTTAACGATCGTATTTTACGGTTTAGAACAAAATTTAAATTGATTAAAAATACTAGAAATTAAAGTTCTATTCTGAGCACTGACAATTTGACTTTAATATTGTTAGTGCCGGAGACAACAAAAGAAAAGTATTTTTGCCATGAAAACAATGACTTATTCAATATCAAAATGCATTAAAATCACTTGCATTTGGCGTGGAAAAAATGCTGCTCGCCAAATTGCGTCTTTTTGCGCCAAATACTCTAATTTTTTTATATTTTTTTTAGAGATTTTTTACTGGAATTCCGCAGTTAAATTTGACTGATACTTTATAACGTACATGAGTAGTTTCGTTAGCATTTTTATCCAAAATATTCTGATTATGCGCTTTAAGGAGACCTTCCTTGTTAGTACCTTTTCAAGGAGGATTAGTGATTATTTTGTCACTTACGCACAAACCATTTTTCTAATGATTAATCATCAATGCAACTAGCTGACCTTTTTCGGCTCCGACGCGACAGTGCGAAAATTTCCCTATCGACAACTTTTGCACTATAAAGATAGTACTAATTTTCTTTCACGCAATTCTTATCCCCACACTGTTAAAAAAGATAGATGTTTCTTAATCTAGGAAAATATGATGTAACGAAAATGTACAATAACCCCTTCCCAGCACCCACGATTCCGAAATAAATTCTTTATCTTTAAAAACCTCAGTAACTAATATATTTTCAAGATTTAAAGACGCATTTATATATATATATATGAGGGGTGATCCGAAAAAAAGTTTACAAGGCAAAGGAAAAAGTATTTATTAACAATAGAAACAAGATAAAAATGGCAATCAAGAGACACATCTGGCCTTTACTTTTCCACATAGTCTCCAAACCTGTTTAGGCATTTGTCAGAACGTTCGACCAACTTATTTATCCCGTCTTGGCAGTGGCGCAGCCAGAATTCGGTTCTAGGGGGGGGTTTGAGTTTATAATAAAGATGGTCGCCGGTTATATGAATCATCGGTTAATGAAATCAGTCTTTTAAATGAATGAAATCATAATGCTTTTCTCCGCAATCACGTTGGTTATGATTCATTAAAACAGCGTTTACAATATTAGAGTTACAAACTATAAAATGCATCAATGAAATAACACAAAACTTAGGTTAGATTTATAAAGTGTTTAAAAATGATGAGGGGAAAACTTAAAGATGGAAGAGCACAGTACAGAAATCACGAATTCTTATTCCTGACTTTAATAATAATGAAGCAATTTTAACAAAATTTTCAATAGACTTACTTACCTTGCTTTTTGCCAAATGTAACAAGTCATTTAGAACTTTTAGGGCTATAGTCTTGAAATTTTATATGGATGTTACTTAAAAGACGTAAATGCTCCCCAGAATTTATTTTTTCAATTCGAAATTTAAAAGAATGCAAGAGTAAGAAGCATTCTAAAATTGCGATTTATGTGACACAATTGGTATGAAAACTTGGAATTTGGCATGATAATTACTTTTATGTAGAAAATGCTTCCTTAGAACATTTTTAAAAACATTTAAAAATTTAAAAGGATGATATGAGCTGAAAACTTTCTAAAAGTGTTCTAAATTATGATTTAGTTGAAACTGTTAGTGTTAGAAACTTGAAATTTAGTATAGAGATTACTTTTAAGATGGAAATGCTTGGCATAAAGAATTTATTATAAATGGGAAATTTAAAGGTGTGAAACAGCTGAAAGTATTCTAAATTACGATTTATTTAGAACCTCACGTCATATCGGGCCTTTCGAAGACGATCTTTTTTCTATGCTAAAAGTCGTAGCTAAACGTATGCTAAACGTCTGTATTTCGACACAATCCATTAAAAGTATCTTGGAAGATCAAAATTACAGCGCCTACAAAAATTTGGAAACGCTCTGATGAATAAAAGTATTTAAAAAAATGTGAGAATTTTTCGATGACAATGCAAAAAGAAAGTTGGGTATTTTGGCGTGGGTTTGCTCGGCGTCGGCTCATGTTTTCAGTATTAAATGGGACTTAGTATTTTTTGACGTGACTCTGTTCTCTTCGACTTTAGTCAAAGACTTAGACCTTTTTCACGGAATTTTAAAGAGGGGTTGGATTACAGTTATATTTACAATCCAATAAAATTTCAAACAGTTCGGACAGTAACTTTTTTGTGTTGTTATTTTAAAAGACACGTCGCCAAAAAAAAAAAAAAAAAAAAAAAAAAAAAAAGAAAAAAAAGACGCGAGAAGAAAGCATTTCTTTTACAGCTAGATATATCAATATTTTTCAAAGGTCTGTAAAACCATTATATTTATAACCATGGCTTTACAAATTTGATAAAATCTGGTAGCCAGTAAAAAATTCTAGTTACCAGTAAAAAAATATAACATGCTCCCGTCCGAAGTCACTAATTTTCAAAAGCACAAAAGTTTTTTATCAATTAATTGAGAAAAATAATAAGCCTATCGTAGGATTATTACTTACATAGTTTAGAACAGTTACATCATTTAAAAAAATGGTTTAAACAAAGTTTTCTAATGGAATTTATCAAAATTATTTATCTGTGAAAAAAAAAATGTAAAGCCTGCATTAACCGGTATGTTCAGGAAATGCTGATTGCCGAAGGTTTCAAATGTCTGGATAAGTGAGTGCTGCAAAATCTATATCTGATGAGGGGGGCATGGATGAAACAGTGAAACAGGAAAACAATTTCTGCCTATTTTCGTGTCGAAGTCAGTCAAATAATTATTTTTTATTAATTTAAAATTTGCATTTGTTAAACTTATTTTTACCTAATTAAAAATGCCGAAAATGAGAAAAATGCCATTTATGGTCATTTCTTAGGTCAATTTTTGTACAAAAAATTATAATAATAATTAAAAAAAATCGGGTTAAATAACTTGGTGGCTAGATAGAAAAACTAGGTCGCCAGTGGCGACCTGGTGACTGCATTTGTCAAGACCTGTTTATAACTGATGAAAAATTTATAGAATTCAGACAACTGGGGTTATTTTTTTTTAAACTATGAAACGAGAGACCTTTACGAGGAAAAGAAACAAACAAACAAACAAAACCCCAACCAAACAAGAAGGTGTCTTTTAAAAATACTTTTCTGTCTAATAATCAATATTTTTTAGTGAAAATTTCACTTAAAAATATAAAATTGATATAAGATGTATAATCATACAAATTGGAGGTAATTATCATGAGCCCAGGCACCGCCGGACGGGTCAGCTAGTGTAATTTTAATGACATGCAGATAGCATTCGTTAAAATGTAATAAGTGTAAATCAATGCATAACTAATATATTGCTGATCAATTTAAATTAATGCATGGTTAGCGTAAAATTGTGTGTAATTATAGATAGTATTTTTCTAAAAAAATGCATTTAACGCCTTTTTTTTTTTTCAAAATCCATACTCACAGGCAGGGCTTAAATTCTAGGAAAAAAGAGTACCGGAGCTCATACATATACGCTATAAGCAAGAACCCGAAGGCTCTCATCCTGTGAAGAAACATATCGGAGACTTGAGTATTCCATGGAAAAAATCATATTTTATTTGAAGAAATATAGTTGAAAAAATGAGGCGGTGCCCCAGCACTCAGAACGTCTATATCTTCACATCATGAAAACTCAAAATCGAATGCCTTTTTTTTTTGAGATGCCACAAATTTATCCGCATTGACCCATAGGGTACAGAAGAAAATTCGTTAGGGAGAAACACATTCTAATTTTTTTTTAACGCAAACCGCCAAAACAGATTACCAAATCAGCATCTTTATAACAACAGAAAACTAACTGATCCGAACTTAACATCCGCAGGAATTTTAGCATGCAGATGTATCGAGAAATAGACGTTGCATTTTATCTTTCTTTATTTATTATGTGATCCAAAATGTATGCATTAGGAAGGAACGCAGGTGCCAAACTAAAAATGATTTCATTTCTCATATGAAAACCGCAAGCACATACAAAAGCTGCGATAAAAGTGTTTAAGAATTATTGAATTTTAAATAGAAAGGAAAGATATTTTCTTTTCACAGAAGCGCGATAGAATTAAAAATAGCTAAAAGAGGAACCACAACTAATTTTTTTAAATTTTAACGATAAATATATGAATCTCCATCATAAGCAAGACGTCGTTGCTACATTACCAACAAATGAAATATAGTCTTTAAATTTGTGTACAGACCCCCTACGAAACAAATGATTCGAAAGAAACACAGATTGCAAAAATCTGCCCATAATCGAAAAATAGCTTTTTATAACTTTAAGTACTTTTTTAAAATTCTTACTTTTGCAAAGATTTTTTTCCTGGGTACGCATATAGCTTGGTCTTAGATATAACTGAGAGCAAAAAACGCAAAAAAAAAAGCCGCTTGAAACTGAGAGAGACTTACAAAGTGTATGTTTTTTTTTCTCTGGAATTCGATGATCTGTTATTGTTTCGAACGTGGAACAAAGACAGAAATACAATTAAGAAACAGACCACTGTATACTATATAACTCAAAGCGTCTGTGTGAGAGTATATGACCCATCTTTTACTATAAGACGTCTCGACAAAGTGACGCAGTCCAAAAATCAAGTTTTGACATAACCTATGCGTGTAATATGCGCTTTCACAGTTTTAAGTAGAATTTTCGCCGTTTAATTGAATCACATTGTTGAATATAATTTGATTTAAGAAAGCGGTGGATTCTGCCAAGGCGGAAAGGCCAAAAAACTTAATTTTAACTTTAGTAGTTTTGATTCATATAAGCGGCAATTATAGTATTTTCTTTTAGCTCTGGGTGGGGTTTTAACCCCCAAACCCCCCCCTTGGCTGCGCCACTGCGTCTTGGTAGTAATCAGGGCCCTGCTCATTGAGCCATTTCTCGGCAGCTGTTTTCACTGCATCGTCTGAGGTGAACCGTGTTCCGGATAAGTTTCGCTTCAACGCCGGAAAAAGGAAATAGTCACTTGGAGCCAAATCGGGGCTGTATGGGGGGTGATTCCAGACCTCCCACTTGAACCTTTGCAGCAATTCCTGAGTCATTTCGCTACCTGTTGTCTACTCATTGCTTTGTCCCCGTATACCTCAACGATTTGTCTGTGAATTTCGGATGCGGCCACATTCTTGGCCCATAAGAATCGAATTACGGCTCGCACCTTATAATATTAATAGTTGTTCGAGTGATTGAATAAGGAATATCCAGGTACGTATTTAATTAGCACAGAAAAACTCCAGTATATCTTCAGAATTTTATTTTACATACATGTGATGTTCCAGGGCAGAAGAGGGTAAACAAGAAAGGCCGCTCTTAAGTAGTCATTATTATTCGGAGACAGAAGACGAAGTGGCGTGTTTCCACAACACAAGTTGGAATTGCACTGACAAGAATCTCGCCAAAATAGGGTTGCAACAGAATGTCTAGGCGTAAATACTTTCAGACAGAGATAGGCATAACCAATGGTATTTACCCAGCAGGGTCACCAGATTTTGGCGACAGGACGAATTTTGATTCAAAAATTAATATCACCACGGCAACTCTAACCGACAAATATCTTTCTCATGAGAACGGATTTTCGACAGACAAAATAGTATGTGCTTTTAACATTCAGAATATATTTTTAGACATGGGTGTGAGTGATTGAGTTCTTACCACTACCATATAAGGGCATGCATTTGGGCCAAATGGAAGATTCGCATAACTTTTGTGGCCACAAAAATGCGTTATGAACATATTGTGTTATAAGCTTGGTTACGGAAAGTAAAATTACGAAAAGGCATCTGTGCTGATTTAATTCTTTTCTTTTTTTTTATTTTAATCGAGAAGCCGTGAGATATTAGTGATCGAGCATAAGTGAAAATGAAAAAGGGAAAGGGTATAAATTACAGCGGGCTTATTGTTTGAAGTTAAAGATAACACGATTAAATTTTGACAAAGGAAGGGATAAAAATATAAATTAAATAAAGGATAGGGTTTGTTAAAACTTAATATATGATTCTCATATCATATATTTCCCCCGTTTGCTCAGATAAAAGAATAATTTGTTAGGGTTTAAATTTCAGGCATGCTCCGTCTGAAAGTTTACATATAATCAATGCACAATATAAGAAAAATATAAACACATACAAATATCAAAAATGAAAATGAAAATGAAAATGGAAATGAAAATGGAAATGGAAATGGTATACCAAAATTTTTGCTACTGGTCATCATAGTGTACACACTAGTTTATTACTTGAGTCCATGGTTTCATAAGAGTTTTTTTTTGTAGATGATGTAGACGCTGTTGTTATTTGCTGTTCCGGAACATATAGCAGTTGAACTACTCTACATATATAGTGATGACCAAAATATGACCAGAAAAGTTGCATTATCATCAACTAATGTTTATTTTACTGATAACTGGTCGTAAGCATGCTAAATGAATTTAAAATGTTCATAACTCTGAACATATAAGCTTATGTTAAGTTGCAACTACAATACAATAGAATTTTCTTTGTTCGAACATAATGCAAAATACTGATATATGTAATCTTGCATAAAATAAACATGAAATATATAAATGCAAATACAAAATATAAAAATAAGATACCGTTACAGTTACATTAACAGTTACACATGTGTAAAAATGAAATACAAAAATGATGAAGATAAAAATGAATAAAATTTGGGTTTAAAAAAATAGTAAAAATTTGTGCATTCGCACAGGACAGGATAGGGAAAGTGACGCACGATCCAAAAAAAAATTTCCTGCCCTAAATCTTGTCTAAGGACAAGTGTAATGGCGCAAGTTTAGGACTATTGCCTTATTTGTGGAGGGAATATTTAGGGCGAGGTCCACATTGTTGTCACAACATAGACCCCGTTGCTCCCGCAGCAGTAATGCAACAAACTGAGGAGCAGTCTCGTATACTCATTTTGACAGGGGATTTAAGGTGTATAAGCTTGGTTACGGAAAGTAAAATTACGAAAAGGCATCTGTGCTGATTTAATTCTTTTCTTTTTTTTTTATTTTAATCGAGAAGCCGTGAGATATTAGTGATCGAGCATAAGTGAAAATGAAAAAGGGAAAGGGTATAAATTACAGCGGGCTTATTGTTTGAAGTTAAAGATAACACGATTAAATTTTTACAAAGGAAGGGGAAAAATATAAATTAAGTAAAGGATAGGGTTTGTTAAAACTTAATATATGATTCTCATATCATACACCTCTATGCGAGACCACTGTGCCATTACTGTCGCTCTTAAGTGTCTGCGTACTGACGCTACTTACTCGTAGAACCGCTGTAGGACAACTAGCGCCATCTGTCAACCACCCTGGGAGGAAATATTCGCTCCACAATTATTACGTTTCAAATGCTTCTGCTTGTAAACTTTTTTTTGGATCAACCTACGTATATATATATATGCATATAGCAACAAGCGGTTCTCATACGATTAGGCTGTGACGTCGACAGACCGCAAGCCACAAGGAATGTTGAGATACATTTTTTGGCATCTCCAGCCTGGGAACGACAAAAAGTTCAGATTTTAACTCGACGTGAACTGGATCAGACGGACCCTGAGCGCTCTGGTGACGGGAGAGCCGGCACGCTGGAATCGGGCCGAAACACGGCCAGATTTTACCGAAACGCCCGCAGTTAGATGACTGCAAATCCTCCATTTCCTTCCTTTAGTTCTGTAAATACTACCGTTTTATATTTAGAATTTAGTCCAGAATAAATTAAAATCCTGTTATATTAATTAAAGCCTCCTTTTCCTTCAATTCCAATATCACACACACACATATACATATATATAAGATTTCTTTTGCTGCCACTGATTTTCAGAAAAGTTTCCGAGTAGTGTTAAAGTGCATTAATCAGTTTTCTCAATCTAGGTTTTTCTTATTCTATCAATTCTAAAATAAATATTTTTATGTTCAACAAACATGTTTCCCAGATAAACATGATAAATTAACAGCATTACATTAACATTTAAATTAATATTATTTTGTTTACACTTGCATGTATAAATTCAATCATGCAGCTGAAAATGTTTAATTGAGAATTGATAGCAAAATAGAAACCGATATTCCGGTTTGAGAAAACTGATTAATACACTATAAAAACTGCTAGGAAACGTTTCCGTAAATCAGTTGCAGTAGCAAAAGAAGCTTTGTTTTTATAAATGCGTCTTTAAATCTCATAGATATATTGGTTTTGAGGATTCTAAAGATAAAGAGCGTTTTCCGGAATCGTGGGTAACTCGGAAGAGGTTAATGTATTTTTCGTTCTTGGTTATATTATATTTTCGTAGATTAAGAAATATTTGTTTTTGGTTTTTCACTGCTGTCTTCCAAATATTAAATATGAAATTTGGTTTCATTCTGGTCATCAGTTTTAGCTACAGATGCCTCTAAACCGAGACCCTGTATTCAGCAGAGTTCATTCATTGTTGAAAGCATAAACACTGTACATCGCTATTAGGATGCAAAAGTGTCTAAAAATAGTACTTTTAAGACTGCGTAGTTAAAGCGCACTTCTTAGATATTTTCATGTTAGCATCCGCCAGATATTGTGTTTATGTTCAGCCAAATAAGGTTTATAAACAAAGACGATTTATTTTTCTATTATGCTGTCATCGTAAAAGTATTTTGACGATTTCCTGTCAATGAAATATTTCCCGTAAATATAGCGATAGTTCGGATTTTCCTCATTTGTGTTTCTTTCGTTAAAGTTTTCTTTTATTAACTACAAGCTAACCCGCCCGGCGTTGACCGGGCCCGAGATAGTTACAATCTCAGAGAAAGGCGTTAACCCCCTCCCTCCCCATACCCGCAAATATAATGAATAATTTGTTCAAGAGATCCACCGTCACCTACATTAGCGCGATCATTAAAAAAATAATTACATTTTCCTGATAATTAGAACATAACGAAGACGCTACGCTAAAATAGCAGGCAGATGACACCCCTTCCCGACCTCAATTTCAAATCTATATCTTAATTAGTTACCTAAATTTTTGTTCATTAGTAAAAATTGCCAATTATGTCCTTTGATTTTCGCAAACTAAGTGGAGGGATCGGCCAGAGAAACAGATCTCTTTGTAGTTCAGTTTTTAATGAAAGCAGATCCCTGTCTGAAACTTTCTCGGATCGTTTTCACTGGCGCCGGCAAATTTTTGGCAGTATTTTGCATAATTTAAGAAAAATTACCGACCGAGGTTTTCAAAAATCGCATAGTCACATCCAGAATTTTTTTTTACATATGCTCAGAAATTTTCAAATTGGTATCTCAATTAGTTTTCTTAAAATTCGCTAATTAGTAAAATAATTTCGAATTCGTTCATTTTCGCTTGCAAATCCAATGCGCCTGTTCGTTTCTTTCGCCATTTTGATTTAAAAGATGTCATTTTAGAAGCGATGGTTAATGAGAATCTAATTAATATCTTGGGTAATTATGAAAATATTAAAATTCTGAGACTCAGGTGCACATGGCCAGACCTTGGACTATCCACACCTAAATTTACAGACTTCTAGGTGGGCTAGATTTTGCTAACCACCGCAGACAGACAAACATACACACACACACAGAGCGAAACTTTCTTTTATTAATATACAGGGTGTTTCAGTTAAACGTTTCAGAACTTCTAAGAGGGGTAGGGTACATCCTGACAACTCGAAATCATATAGCAATGTGGGGTCGGAAATGCTTTCCTGAAGCGGTGTTATACACAGAAGCACCATAAAGAAAAGAGACCGTAAGTGAGAAATCGTTTCAATAATACATGAAAAGAAGCAAAAGGTACATAGATTAAAGTAAGTATTCGAAGTTGCTTCCACGGGCTACAATGCACGCCTCACATCTCCGACGTATGGACATCCGAACATTCTGGAATACTCCAGGCGAATTTCGAATTTCTCCGGCAGCTACTGCGATTCTTGTAACCAGCTCCTCAGCATTGTCAACAGGAGTGTCATAAACTAGTGATTTCATATGACCCCAGAAATAAAAATCAAGACATGATAGGTCGGGTGACCGAGCAGGCCAATGCACGGGACCACCACGTCCGATCCACTGTTGACCAAATGTGACATCCAGGTAGTTACGAACAGCTCCGCTATAATGGGCAGGGGCTCCATCGTGTTGGAACCACATTATCTGTTGCGTCGATGCAGAAATCTATTCATCTCTCAAAAGTTGTGGCAATACTTGCTGCAGAAAGAGCAAGTAGTTATCTCCGGTTAGACGACACGGTAACAGGTAAGGTCCGATGAGGTTATCTCCCATAATACCGGCCCATACATTGACCGAAATCGAATCTGTGCTGCACGACGTCGTATTGCATGCGGGTTCTCGACCGCCCAGATATGGTCGTTATGCGAGTTGAAAATTCCTTCTCTTGTGAAGGATGCCTCATCGGAAAACAACACTTCAGCAGGAAAAATGGGATTTGTAGCACATTTTCCAAGGTGCGAAAGCAATACGAGGTGCATAATCCTCCGGTTGCTGTGCCTGGACACGCTGCACGTGAAACGGATGCATGTCTTGTTCTCGGAGAATCCTCCAGACGCTGCAAGGGGAAACCCCGACTACGTTTGCTAGACTTCGTGTACTCGTTCTTGGATTCCTCTGTACATGCTGCAGCACATTCTGTTCGACGGCTGGAGTCCGTGCTGTTCTTACCCTGACCCTGTCAGCTCTTTCAAATGAACCTGTCTCAGCTAACCTCTGGTGCAGTCTTGCAAATAAATTATGACTGGGAATACGCCTCGTTGGATATCGTTCCACGTACAAACGCTGTGCGGCTGGCCCACTACAATTTGCAGCCCCGTACACCAAATGCATATCGGCTAATTCTGCGTTCGTGTAATCATCCATCCTACTAACTTGGCGTTCTTGTGCGAAATGAGGATTCCCTGCACGAAAGCTCGGAACTTTCGCACAACGCCATCTACCGCGTCAGGAAAACATTTCTGACTGCCCATTGGTATATGATTTTGGTTCGTCAGGATGTACCCTACCCCTCTTAGAAGTTCTGAAACGTTTAACTGAAACACCCTGTAGATATCACGGAGGCTGTTTGCACATGTTTGGGGCTGTACATATATTGTGCTGTCCTCTAAAAAAAACCCACAGTGAAATGTTAAAAAACCCACCAAAGTACTTCATCAAATATTTCATTAAAGTGAACTTTTTTGTTGTTGTTCTGTTTTTCTGCATCATTTAGAATAATAAAAATACCTAAGGAGTGCTTATTTAATTTAGTTTTAAAATAATTTAAATTAACAATTGCAGAATTCTGGCAAAACATGAGCTTGTTTTTACAGATTTTCTTGTTATAATAGAATTTTAGAATGATCTACAACTTTTTTTTTTTTTTTATGTTAAACCATTAATATGCAATAAAATGCTTTATTTTCAGCTGATTTAGATCAAGTGTGGTTTTTTTTTAAGTTAACATGGGTTAATTTTGAAAAAGTGGTTTTTTTTCAAATTTTCGCTTAGTTGGCTGTCATTTTGTAATAAAGTGATAAAATGAAAAATACCCAACATTAAAATCTTAATCAGTAGAGAACCAGCTGTAAAAATTTAGCCATGTTTGATTTTTTTAAAATTCTTTATTAGACTTTATATAGAGAAAATTTTACAAAAATGTTTTTTTTTTTTTTTTTTTTAAGAGGACAACAGTAGTCGAATAGTTCTCGAGAAAGATGGTCCCCCAGTTTCAAAAACATGATTTCGAGGAAAAACAAGTTTAAAGTTCTACAATTAGCGATACGTTCAACGAGCAAAAAAATATTCTAAGGAATTGGGAATATCACGAAACTGCTTCAGGGCAACAATCTTACATACTTAACTTAAAGGATGCAAAAAATGCAAAATTAAAAATAAAACCCCCATAAATTTTGACTTAAAAAAGTAGACGACACCCCCCCCCCCCCCATTAAATAAGGCAAATATTACATTTCCCAGTTACTGTTACCAATAACAATTGCTGCATGTATGTATCTTTTGAAGAAGTATATATGCACCCATGGTCCCGAAGGAGTTAAATCGAATTTATTTTAGAATGAATTAAAGATCCAAAATGTCTTTTTATAACCGCTATATACGAAATGAATTGCAATTTTCCTTTTACTTTCCGAATACATAGTGTAAGGAAAGTATTATGATTGTGATTTGTGTGCGTATGTGTATGTGTATGAACACGATACTTTCCGATTGATCACCCATTTGGTGAATATGTTATAAACCACTGCCACAAGAACTGTATAGATTTTCGTACAAATCGGCCTAAAGATAAGGTATTTAACCCATTTTTAAACCATTTTGCAACCAAATCTAAAAGGAAAATCATCATGGTAATGTGACAGAGCATGGCGTAAAAGAGATAAATATTGCTGTGATGTAATCAAACATTAGTAACGTTGAGGTAACCTCTCCAGTTTCAAAACAGGAGGTCCAGCGACCGAATCCAACCAATGTCATCGCATCAGAAATTTATAACTTTTATTATTATTATTATTACTTTCTGAACAGGTCCTTTCTACTAACTCTGCCGCACATCATCATTATAAAAATCTTACTGTTAATCAACTGATTAGTAATAACTGTTAGTTAATTTTTTCTAACAGTATTTTCCTATGTTTTTCTACATAGTTAATGCTATACTAAGTCTACTTAGTTAATGCTATGCTAAGTTTCGAGGTTCGCCTGCATATTGAAATTTTAACAAACTTTAAAATTTCCAATATTAACACTTAATTTTGACATCATATTTGGAGTATTTGGTAAATTTTACTTTCGGATACCTAGCGGGAAGTCATTCGGTCAAGTAGTTTTAAACTTATACAAACGTAAATTTTTTAACTCCTAATGTTAAATTCAATTTTAATCGTTTCAAAATTGATTGCAGTGCGGGTAGTTTTTAAGCATTACTCAAAACCTATACTTGGAGAGCTGACCTGTAATTTTTGAATTTGCATATTTGAAGCTTCTGGAAATCGACTTCAGTTAAAATTTTTGTAGGTTAGGATACAGATTTTATTTTTTATCGAATATCAATTTCAGAATGTATGTATTTGTAAACAATATTCGAAAACAATACGAAATCCATCATTTTACTTACCCATCATACGAAGTGTAAATCTTGTAATCGTTTTGAAAATCGAAAAAAAAAAATTGACGGATTTACACGTTTTAGACACCGGAGATTCTGAAAAACATATTTTTAGAAAAAAAATTGCCGTCCGTCTGTGTGTCTGCAAATGCTCTATCTCCCGAACAAATTGAGATAGAGACTTGAAATTCGGTATGTACTTAGTATGTAATAATAGAAAGAAGCTAGTTGAATTTCAGTAACCTTGATTATTCAGAACTATTTTTTTCGGACTCTCAAAATATTCGTTCTGATAAAAGGTACATAAAAATTTTCGAAATTGTTTATTTTAAGACAATAAAAAAACAAATTTTGCATAAAGAATGAAGTCCATAGAATAATTAGTTGTAATCCTATTTCCACACTCTACGATTTTTCATGACCCTGTATTTCATTCAAATTTCAATTCAAAGATATATTTTAATTGGAAATGAGACGCTTAATCCGACGCAGTAAACCGTTAGTTAATATGATTATCAATTTTGGCGTTATAAGGATGTTTCTTTTACGCAATTCAGTTATAGAGCATTTAAAGTTTATGACGTCATCAAGCCAGGATTTTATTCGAATTGCAATGCATTTTATAAATAGTTTACACATGTTTTATTTTCATATTTTATATTATGCATATCCATGATGGGTAAGTATTACGGTGGCCCCCAACGACTAGTATTAATATCGCAGCCGAAGGAGAAAGGACCTAATTTTCTATTGCAACCCCGATATGTGCGCAACACTGACGTCATTGAATTAATGCCAATTATGCTGTTGTTGTTTTAGCTTTTGCCATTTATCATTGTTGTGAATGCGCTTCAGAATGATTTAGTAATACCGGAAGAAAAATGTTGTGACATTACACTGCTCTGCAAAATTCAGATATTTTATGCTACTAATCATGAAGTAATTGTTGTGTGCTGTATAGCATATTAAAGTTAATGATTTGATTTTTCCCACGTTTTTACAGCACTCTCTCATATGATTAGTTCCGAATGTAAAATTATTGAAATACATTGAAACTGTAGTCACTTTAAATCATTTGTATATGTTAGATGTCTGTCTGCGTACCTATCAATTTATAGTATACGGGTATCTATAATACACAGTATATCTATAGATGTAGGTATATAAGTTATATAGAGAGCTAGCTATTTAGATATACAGTAAATTTTCGTTACAACGAATTTGTAGAGACCACCGTTGAAGTTCGTTATTCTGAAAAATTCGTTAATGTGAAATTCCAATATGGCGGATTTAAAAAATTAAATTTCGATACACATTAAATAAAATTACATATTATTAATAAAGTTGTATTAAATTTCTGCAACCATGTCAATAATGAATTTATATACAGTATGTTATTGTGAACCTTTTTGTTATAAGATAAAAATTGAATTCTTTAATTTTGAAGATTTTAGTCGTAATTTTGTAACTATAAAGAAATTATAATTTATCTCACATACCTGGCTGTTGAAAAATTCACTTTGATATATTCCATTAATATAACTATTAATTATTTTGTTTTACAAAATAATCGGAAATTTTCCTCCTTTTTCAAATTGACTATTTTTCTCGAAACAAAATCTTCAATGTTATTTAAAGTTGTATAAAATGTGACCGGCATGATGTTTTGCTTTTTAAAAGTTGCAATGTTTGACAGAGCTTCTTTTGGTTGTAGAACACCATTTTTAGTATTGGATGAACAATCGCTATCTTAACTTTCAATGTCGTTTGCTTTCTTTTCTTTTATTAAAATTTCGGCAGTATTTTTTGTATGTCAGGGCATGTGACGACTCCTTCATCCATTCAATGTAACTATTAGCATATGATATAAAATAAAAACATTCTGTAACTGTGGTCCAGAGATCGGAAGAAAATTTAATGCAATAAGTACACTATTCTGCAGTCATTTGCACTTAATTTGTCAAATGTATAAGGCTGGAGCTTCTCTAAGAGTTTGTAATTGTGGTAGAGGATACACTTTGCCAGGCAGCATATATCACGTCAATTGCCTATCTCATATACATCGTTACAGAAATTTATTTTTTATTTCAGAAAAGGCACTTTCTATTAGTCGGCGCCTAAATTAACTTTGGCATTTTTTCTTTACAATACCTTGATGTGTGGGCTGCAAAATGGAATTAAGATTAGGAGGTCAAAAGTGTACTTTTATGTTAGATTAATTTGCTGTAATTTAGTGTACAACATTATTATCTGAGAAAATTTTATTTATCTTCTGATTTTGCTCATTTTTTCAGTCAAACTCCTTAGCCACTTGAAAAAGGGAAAATTTCTTCAAAATTTTTGAGCAGCGGAGCTTGCAGATGTTCCAAAAGAACTTTAAATGATTTTAAAGGATTTTAACTTTTTTGCGGAAGTGAAATTATTACAGAACAAAACTGAAATCCGAGCTTTATATTTTTTTCTGCCTTTACATTTTTCAAGTTTCATTGATGTAGTTCAACTTCCATTTAGTAGAAGCTGATACAAAAGCAATTTCGTCGGCATTGAAAACTTCTCACGATATATAGGCCCTTTTTTCTTCTCCAGAAATGAGTTTTTATGCTATGCCATACCTATGGCGAAAACAAAACAGCGAACTAGAACTCGCTTAAAATTTCTCGATTTTCAAGTTCTGTGAAACATTTTTGGATTTACCATGTAACATAGGTCATGAAATGGGCAAAGTGTTTGTCTTATATCTTATACCAAGTGTATTACCTTTTCATAAATTGCTTGATAGTCCCCAAGTCATATTGATTTTCTGTTTGGGCTCATATTAGATCTTTCAAAAAGCTTCAAAGGTTTTCATTTTCTTTTAAAATGATAGCCAATGCCAAAGTTTCTTTCGCGGCATCTACTTGCCTTTTTTCAGAACTTAAAAGTTTAAGTTTTTTTTTTCAATGAAAATGGCTAACTTTTAGATTTCTCAACGATTAAAAAAAGAAAGAAATCTAATTCCAAATGTGAATTATTGCAGATTAGAAATTTACTGACAGGTACAGCTATTTATTGCCAAATTCGAATGTAAGGACTTCTTTGACTATAAAAACTTTGGATTTCCTAGATTTTTTTAAAACGAGTGTAAAGGCAAATCAAAGTAACTATAAAGAAAAGTGATTAGCTATAAATAGAAAGAAAGAATTTCTTAATTTTGCAGATGCGCATAGGGCAACAATTCTCCTCATCTCTCGATATACAGCTGTGTGATACGCTAAAAATTCAAACATTGTGAGGTTTTGAAAAGTTCT
Organism: Maratus michaelseni; assembly: GCA_963931845.1. NCBI lineage: Eukaryota > Metazoa > Arthropoda > Arachnida > Araneae > Salticidae > Maratus > Maratus michaelseni. The sequence continues at coordinate 315,816,743 of OZ007590.1, read as the reverse complement.
CTTTCCGTATTATATTTGTTTTGTTAAAGATTGTTTTTTGATTGTCAACTTAGTTTTCGTTAAACTGAAATGAGCATTCTTTTTAAGACTTCTATAAATTCGTTAATCTGAAATTCGTTAAAGTGAATATTATTTGTAATGACAAACTAGGGAGGATTTTTTTCTAATCTATATAAAATTCGTTAAACTGAAAAATTCGTTAAAGTGGCATTCGTTGTAACAAGATTCAACTGTATACAAATATCTATGTCTATTATGCCTGTGTATGCATGTATTTCCATAACTATAATCTGTTTATCTATTTCTCACCCCTCTCACTCTCTCTCTCTCTATATGTATATTTCTTGGGTTTCATTTGATATGTTGGGGCATAATATTGACATTTTTTGGCTTAATGCTGACAATATTTCAGGAAATAATATATCTTTACTATGAATTATACTTATGATGCTCCTCTGACGAATCCATATGTTAGTTGTAGTATTTCATATTTCATTTTCATCTTATTAAGGTTCAATTTTGTAGTATCATTTCATTTGAATTTGTACTGTCTCTTTCTTAGTTTTTCACACATGTGATATGGGATTTCATTTTAACTAAGGTATAAATTATAAGGTGTATATATATATATATATATATATATATATATATAGAGAGAGAGAGAGAGAGAGAGAGACAGGTTTGCATTACATACAATTTTTCATGTAATTTCTTTAAATTCAATTCATCTCAAAACTTTCGCAAGTTCTTTAAATACTGTAAACTTAATAAAAATTCGAAAATTCGAAAATTGTATTGTTTAGAAAATATTTTATAGACTTTTCAAATAGTTCATAGTTAAGTTCGGTAGTACAACCATTAAAAAAAAATGTACACAAAAATTAACATTTTGCAAATTTTATTCGTTTAATAATTTATTATGTATTGCATGATGACGTTTTATTTTAACCATTTTGTATCTTAATAATTTTATATCGTCTTTCCTTTAAAATATTTTAACGATTGTTTTTTGCTACACATGAGTGCGTGTAGCATTGAATACAAGTCGTTAGAGGAAGTAATAAGCATAAGCGGCAGAAAAATAAGAATAATAACCATTAAGGAGGGGGGGGGGGTGACGACTAGATATCCTTCATTTTTCGAAAAATGACGAAAATATCAATTTTCCATAAGATTTTTTGCTTAAAATGAATCTAGACATTTGTGGTATATTTTCACAAAGTACCGTAAAGAGCCCGCCCCCTCCCCCTCCTCGAAATAAAGGCTTTTTAACTCTTTTAGTAACAGATTTTAATCTTTGATAAACGTTCTTAGTTGTGCATGATTGGAAATACACTGAAAAAAAGTGTTGATTTTACAGTATAATACTGGTAGCCCAGCTGCCAGTAGTATACCGTAAAATGAACAGTAATAAACAGTAAAATAAACAGTAATACGCTAATGGTACCAGGAGGGTTAATTAATTAATTTATTTTAAAATGATTCGAAGTTGCAATCTTTAAATTCATTTTTGTACTCAGTTAGTGTTTTTTTTTTTTTTTTTTTTTTTTTTTTTTATACGATCGAAATGCTAAAGTTTTAACATATACTTATCAAATCACTCGTTGCTTCTTACAGACTATTTCTTAAGATGCATTTCATAATATTAAGAATTGGGTTTTCAGTAATATAAATAACTTAATTTTTTATGAAGATATTAATTAAATAGTCACTTTTAATGTATGTTTATATATGTAATGACATTTTATTTATTTTTTCTTAAACCATTTAACTTTTTGTCGATCCAGTACTTACAGTTATAGAGCACACTGTTTAAAAGAAAAGTGTGCAAAAAATAAAAATAAATAAATAAATAAAAACAAAAAGTTCAAAATTGTAAAAGAAGTGTCGTTTTAAAAGTTTCTTAAAATTTTTTAAACAAATCATTTTTTCAAATTTTACCTCGAGGGAATTGCATTTTTACTTAATCAAATAATTTTTCGACATAAAACATATAATAATATATCAAAAAAATACTATAAAATACTCGAAATATTTTTTTCAGAGCATACCGAATTCCTTCAATTAAAATTGAGCTGTCCTTTTAAAACTAGTCATTTTAATTAAATGTAGAAATATGTTTTCAATTAATTTTTGTATAAATGTTATTGCACATAGATATAGAAAGATAATTACGAAAGGAGTAGTCATTATTTTTATCTTTTTATAAACAGCAGGTTTTATTTTTGCGCATTTATAAGTAGAATATAGTGTAATTTTCTAAAATAATGTGTGTCCATGCATTACTGGAGAACCTTCTTCGTGGCAGGATAAAATTATGAAAGTACGGAAGCGTTTACGCAAATACATGACTTAATGATGAAATGGGTCTGGAGATTGATTCTAAATTTAAGGATGCAAATAATGGTACTCTTTGGCCTTTTTTTTTTCTCCAAAATAAATAATGGTACTTAAAATATTTACATTATTCCTTTTACGTCAAAAATAAAACGTATATGAAAAAGCTTTAAATTATTTCTTCTTCCAAGACTTTTTTTTCAAAAAAGGCAGGAGATAGTTATTATCAGGGCTTTACAAATTTGATAAAATCTGATAGCCAGAAAAAAATTCTAGTAGTCAGTAAAAAATATTTACCACCCCTCTTTCCTCGTCATTAATTTTCAAAAAGCACAAAAGTTTTTTATGAATTTATTGAGAAAAATAATAACAGGCATTGTTTAGAATTATTAGTTACATAGTTTACAAATATAATATAAACTAAGTTTTCTAATGGAACTCATCAAAAATAAAAATAAAATAAATAAAATAAATACTGTAAAGAGTGAATTAACCGGCATGTTCGGAAAATGCTGATTGCCGAATGCTTCGAATGTCCGGATAGTTGAATGCTACAAAATCTGTATCTGCTGAGGAGCGCATCGACATAGTGAAATAGGAAAACAAGTTTTCGCCTATTTTTCTGTCGAAATCTCAAATAATTCTGATTTGATTATTTTAAAATTTACATTTGATGAACTTTTTTTTGCCAAATTAAAAACAAAAGTTGAAAATATTTTTTGTAAGTTTAATATTGGGAAAGGGTGGGTGGGGGGGGGGGGGCATTTGTGCTCATTTCAAGAAAGCTTGGGTCAATTTTTGTACAAAAAAGAAACAACAACAAACCCATTAAATAACTTGGTTGCCAGATAAAACATTTTGGTCGCCAGTGGCGACCTGACGACCGTATTTCTCAAACCCTGGTTATTACTATACTTTAGCTGAAATTATCTTTATATTCATCGCCACCATCATCTTCATTATTATTATTGTTATTATTATTATATATTTTCTGCAACATTAATCCTTGTTAATGGAATAATAAATGGCATTGCAATCACAGCTAGCTCTTACTAACTATATGCAAAATCTGCAAATGATTTTTTTTTTTTTTTTTTTTTATGAAAATGCTTGTGTTATTTAAAAAATAGAATGGATTTAAAATTTTCATCAGTATGAAAATGCACATAAAATGTAAAAAACAACAACAAAAACAATATCAGAGTTAATTTCTCTTTTCGCTGTTTCAAGAGCAGCACACCCCTATATGACGCAGGCAATTTGTGACGTTTTGGAATCATTCCAGTTTTTTCCTCTTTTTGTGTACAAACGCTTTTGATGATCCTCTATTTTGAGTTGGCCCGTTGGAAGGCAGAAGAACATCTTGGGATAAGCAAGGGCAGAAATCTAAAAATAAGTTTTTGCAGAGAAGGAAATGCCCTTTTCAATTTCCTTTCGGCCGTAAAAATGTGCTTTTCGTTAGATACTCATATAGAAAACCAAACATTTGTCGACTTTAAAATACATTTAGAAATTCACAATCGATCGAAATTATTTTCTATGAAAGCTTTATAAATATCACTATTTTATTTCATTACATAATACTAAATATACCAGCTGATTCAAAATAGAGGTTATGACGTGAAAGCACCCGCTCGTTAACGTTAATCCTGTGGGAGAAATATTTTAAAATATCTCGTTTGCATTTCAATATTTTTAAATGTTTTTTTTTCCATTGTATAGCTGGGGTTGATCTCTACATAGACCGTTTTTTACTAGTTTTTTTTTTTTTTTTTTAAGGATACTTTGACTTTAGGAAACCGTTTCGAAAGTAAAAGTATTTTTATAAAAAATAAATAAATAAATAAACTATAAACAAAATTGAAAAAAAAAAACGACTTTTCGACCTCGGCTATCTAATGCAAAAAACTGAAATACAAACGATATATTAGAAAGAAAATTCCTGACTGCTCGGCCTACAGGCACAGGTAGATTTCGAAGACGCAGACCGTGGGGCGCCTGTTTGTTGAGAATTGCGGAAGAAATGACCTTTTTGCCATGATGCGGTAGTTGAAACCGCTTACTTCGAAACCTAACTTGTTTGCAAGCGGAGCCGGCAGGGATTTTTTTTTTTTTTGTTTGTTTGTTTTTAATTTTTTTTGCTAGGGTTGGTTTTACAAAAAACTTGTCAATATAAAAGTTTTAGATAATATTAAGAGGATTTATAATAAATTTAAGCGGATTTGATATCTTTTGAACTGTCGAAGTTATGGATTTTTTTCTTCTGAAACCCCCTCCCCCTCCCCCCCTTGGAGGCATGAATTTGTAATGATATAAAAAATTTGTCATACATAAATTTTCCGCCCTTTTTCTAGAAGTAATAATAACTTTAAACGGATTCGATACGTATCATAATTAAGAAATTATGGGGTTTTTTCTGTTTTCACAAAAAGCCCCCCCTCCCCCCCCCCCCTCCTCCCATTTCGATTCTGCCCATTAACGAACTTGACCGAGATTTTATACCCCTTGATTTTATGTATCAGTTTGGAAGAGATTTGTGCAGAATTATTGCAGTTATCGTGTCCATAAAAAAAGTGACATAGATAGATAGATAGATAAAGTTTTGAATTGGGGGTGGGGTGGTTTTGGGTTCTGGGAGTCATGATCGGCGGAAATCTGCAAAAAATTTTAAAAAATTCCAACTTAGGTGAGAATGTAATAGGTAGTATTTCTTACGAAATTTACCTAAAAATATCACCTATAGAATTAACATTAGCGAACAGGTGTTTTCACGGGTGTGAAGCATCTCCTTAAACCATCATCGAGATGGTGAACACATTTAGTATACTAAAGGAGTCAGGTACCTTTGAAAGTGTACAAAAAAAAATCAACTTTGTTTTAATAACTTATGTTAAAATACGATTCTTTACGAGCATTTTAAAAGAAACCCCATGCAAAAATTCGCTTTAGAAGTGAAGTTATATCCAAAACAGTTTGAGCTTTTATTATATGATCAAAGGATAATAATTTGATCTTTAGAATCCATTTTCTCAAACGGTCATTTTGGTCATTGCGCGCATGATTTCTAATAAATGGCTGGATAGAATTTCAAGAAATTTTGACTGAAGTTATAAACCTTATAGATTAACAAAATGACTTTCTATTGTGTTCATCAAGTAAAAAAAAAAAAAAAAAAATAAATAAAAATAAAAATTATAACTATTTTTATGTTTTTTTTTTTAAATTAAAAAATTAAATGTTTTATTCTGAGACACTAATCATTATATTTTTTTTCTCCAGTGTAGGTCATATTAAACACATATTATATCTCTACTTAATTACAAAAAAAAATTGAATCACTGTGAGATTTCATTTATGAGAAATCCTGCACACAAGGCATGCAAGGTGAACCCATTTATTACATAAACTTTAAATACAAATTAAATTAAAAAAAACTATATATGCATCTAGATCTACAATATATATATATATATATATATATATATATATATATATATATATATATATATATATATATATATATTATATATATATATATGTTGATTTTACGGGATAACACTAGCATCCCAGCTGCCAGTATTATACCGTAAAATCAATTTTTTTTCAATGTGGACTATTTTTCAGATATTAACTGCTACCATATATCTCTTTTAATCTCTGTTTAAAATTGCATATCCAGAAGTTAATCAGATGTGGAATTATTGCAATCCATGTAAGGGTCCCTTTAACACGTAGTTGTCAGTTAAAAAGGTACTTAACCCCTTAAAAGTTGTCAAGAAATGGCTTGACACATTTCCACGAAATTAATTCCAAAATAATTTTACATATATTTATATTTTAATAAAGTGAAAGATGATATCTAAGTAAACAATTTAGAAAACGCATAACACATTTAAAAATCCAATTGCAGACATTACCAACAGTATTCGGAAAATATCCGAAATATTTTTCTTTCGGACCTGTATATGGTCTATAGATTTGTATATATACTACACAGAATGCTAAATTTTAGTTCAGTTAGTAAAAGCGTAACACAGTTTAAAACTCCCCTTCTGGAATTTATGTACTCGAGAACTTTTGTGCTACCGTGTATATGATCTATAGAATTTGTACACACCAAGTAATAGACAAAATATGAGTTAAATTTAAAAACGCGGTCAGCAACTGAAAGCGCACTTCCATCAGCAATTATTTTTAACAGACAGTAGAGAATTCTTTCGTGTGTCCCTCTAAATGAACGATGAATGCTATACACACAATATTCTGTAATAAGCCTTGTAATGCACCTTAGTGATATATATAAATTTCAATATGTTTGAAATAGTGAAACATTATTAAATAAACCTCAAACGATTTTTCTGCATAGAAGGAATTCTTTTGAGTGTCCCTGTAAAAAACTATAAGTGCTACACACTCCATTTTCAATATCAAACATGCGATAGTAAACCTCGATAACATATAATCAATTGCATGACAATCCGAATATATTTACGCGAGTTGGAGCACGGACAGACAGACAGACAAACCGAATTCATAAACACTTTCAACTATGTTGGAAAGTATTAAAAACATGTTCGTGAGTAACGCTAACGTCATATCGATGATCTCAACGACCTGAGCAATTAGCTGACCCTTTTTTCAATTTTATTAACTTCGAAACATTGCAAAATTTTACTTTTTATACCGTGGAGCAGAAAAATTCACTCTCAAAAGCTGTTTGTTTAAGAACTGTAATTTTAATTTACTGATTATTAACCATTTGCACTTTCAAGTTTTTTTAAACCCGTCTTTTCGGCGAAAGATTTATGCAATTGAGTAGATACAAACAAAATATATAACATTTAGTTAAACGATGCTGAAGAAAAATCCCTATAAACTTCTCACAATTATTTTCAATTATTCACATTTCTTTCTTAGATCACATGCAATATCGATGCAATAGTTGCTTCATCTAATGCAGCCGTACTGAACCTTTTTTTCTGTCGGGCCGCAAACATATATTTGCGACGTTAGGCGGGCCGCAACGCACTTGTATAATAATGTAAAGAAATATAGATTTCTATTACAAATGCCGCAAAGATTGTTGTTTTGAAATAGTGGTATAAAGTTTTTTGCTGCCATTTTTTGCCATCTGCAACAAACATTTAACCATAATAAGCCTAATGTAGAAATATAAAGTGCAAATTAAATTAATTTGCAATAATGTTTGTTTAGTGTTCAGGATTAAGAAATGTATATACTACTACAGCCCAACTAAAACTACATGTAAAAAGAAATTTGACTAAGGAAACGTCATTTAAGATATTTTAAGGTAATTTTAAATTAGTAATTATAAATAACAAAAAGTTGTTTACCGATGAAAATATATAAAAGAATAGAGAAAATATTAAAAACATTTTATACACATCTCAATTAATTTTATAAATAGAGATTAATGATTATGTGCCTCGGGCCACACATAAAAGGTCACCGGGCCACATGCGTCTCGCAGGCCGCAGGTTGAGTATGGCTGATCTAATGGATCCATTTGAAAAGTGACACTCAGCAGACGAGGATAAGAAAATTTGGCTATTTATAGATATAATTGAAAGCTAGCAACGATTCGTGCATGTTATGCATAGGGGGCCGATGGAGAAGATTTATCAATCCTTAGCGTAATGGAAGATAGTGACAAATCTTTGGAATACATTAACCATGAGGTGTTCTAAAATATATTGGCTGTTTTTACGCTCTGAACTGGATGTTAAAAAATTATTCTTGTCCGTGATTTTTTTAGTTATAGGAAAAATAACAACAAACAACAACAAAAAATGTATGCATAGCATCTTGCTTTATGTCTAAAATATTCTGTCTGTCTTCTACGACCTGACATAATTTTTTTCCTATTATAAAATAACAACCAGGCTTCGCTCGTTACACTGGTCGGTTTCTCCAAACCAATCTTGTATTTTATTCTTGGATCTTGTATTTTAAAGCGATGTGGACATTTACCCGGAATATTTTTCCGCATTGCTGAAAACTATACGAACGCCTTTGTGCTATTATATTTTCTAATTTGTCAGACGAAATTTGTGCTGATAAGGACTTTAGTTGATCCTTTACAGTAGGATTTGGTAAAGAACGATGTGCCAAAATACCAAAATCATCCCTGAAAAATTTTTAACGAACAACTGCAAATATCATCAAAACCCATAGAACTTTTTAAAAGGCTGTGTTTTATAATCGGATGCACTTGATTATAGAAATTTCTCTAATAATTCTAGAACTAAGCAACTTAGAATGATATATTATATACTAACATCTTCCCTGAAAAATAATCTATCTAACAGTTCAAGCCCCATCAAAATCCATTTATATATAACAGAATCATTTTAAAAGCATAAACTTTTATAAACTGATTCATCTGACACATAATCCTGTAACTAAACAATTTAGAACGATTTTATAAACCAAATTTATTTCCTTAAAAAGTATCTAACTGATAGTTCAATCCCACCAAAATACATTCAGCAGAATGTTTAAAAACGGCTACCTTTCATAATCGGGTTTATCCGATTATAGAAATTTCACCCAAAATTCTAATTTTGTCACTTTATGTTATAAAGGTGAAAAGAAGTGCCTCGCCTTTTATCGGCAGTTTGAATTTCTTCCGTTGCTATAATAACGCATGTATTTTTAGAAATTATCATTTGTAATGTTAGAATTTTGAGGTTTTGGCGCCAAAGTCATCACCAAATTAGAAAAAATATGCAATATCTCACGAACTATCGGACTTAGAAGAATGTATTACTTGATAACATTGTATTCAGCATACAAAAAATACATTAAAATATGTTATCATTTGTCACTTAACTATATAATAGCTGATTTTTAAGGGATTTTTTAGGTGCGTTCGTAATTATATAAATACGTAGCACCTATAGTCGTCGTTTGGTCCGTCCGTCTGTCCGTCCGTCTGTCTGTCTGTCCGCATATAACAACGCAAAAACTACCCAACCAAATGGTTTGCAATTTGAAATATATTATCTTTGCATAAATTTGTCGAGACATTTCAAATTTTATCAAAATCGAATCAAAACTTTAGGAGATATTAATAAAAATATTTATTAAGAAATTTGATTTTTTTTTTAAATCGGTGCTTTTTTGTTATATGAGCTTCCGATGGATGTTAAATCGTCAAGCGACCGAGATACTTATTTTATGACAGAAATTAATCTGCAGACGATATAATTCATTTCACAGAATTAAAAATCATCAAGATCTGAATATTTATATAACTAGCTGATACATATATATCTGAATATTTATATAACTAGTTAAGATATTTGTATGAACAGTGTCATAAAATATATACTTAACTAGCTGTTTAACCCGTTCTACGCACGGGATATCATGAATTTAATTCTAAAACGTGCGTACGAACGCACCTCGTTTGTAACGTTTGACGTACAATTTCCAACTTGTTAAAGTTTGTTTCCTTTTTTACCCCCTTTACGTGTGGAGTTTTAGAAAATCTTTTCTTAGTGCTTATGAAATAATGATTAAGTATGTAATAATTAGTTGTCAATGAAAGTATTCCCCAACACACTGAATATGTATACCAAAAACTTATTTAAAAGAATAAGAAATTAAATTAAACATTGAATAAATGGAATTGAATGAATGAAATGAAATTTGTGGAATTTAGACAGAATTTTCAAGTCCCAAATGCCTAAATACCACAAATAAAATGAAATGAGTGGTTTCATCATCATATTAGCCATAACATTGCTAAAGAATATGATTTTGGGACTACCTACTCATAAACATTGAATCAAACCTGTGAAAAAATACAAAATAAATACAATATTAAAAAGGAAAAAGTCATACCTATAATATACAAATAAAACTTGAAATAGAGTCAGAAAGTCTATAATCCATATGGATTAAAATAGATACCTGTGCACCACATGAACCACACATGAACCCAACCAAAACGAAGGAATTAATTGCAAAAAATCATTACATGTTGCCAAATTTAGAATTAGAAAATGATTTACTATGTTGCCAGAAAAGATTTTAGAATAATATGAATATTATTGTAAAGCAACAGGAACATTGGTGCTGCCATCTATAATGATAAAAAGTGAATATACGCTGCATAAAAAGAGTATTGGATGAAAAATAATATTTAAAAATTAAACCATATACTATCTAAAGATGATAGCAATTAGTTATATAATAAATAAATGAAATTAATTAATAAACAGAATATCCATTTACATTAAAGTAATGGATGTATTAATGAATTATTATATGTTAAAAATAAGATGTAAGATGGAAAAATTAATAATTAAAGCAACATAAAAATATATGTACCATGAAATGACATAGCAACTATTAAATAGCTGTGCCTAAAATGCAACATCACAAAAATTAAATTAAAATAAAATACTAAATTATGAATTAAGATACAAAAGATTTAAAATTAATATTAATTAAATATTGAAATTAATTAGTAACATATAATGTTTCTTCATACAAAGTTAAAAAATTATATACACTTAATATAAGTGGTAAGGGTAGAACGTTTAATAAAAATTAAAACACATATTATTACTTTAGAAAAGTATACATTATATTAGAAGTTAATATGATATTGTCCACCGTAGGCATTATTCCAAATGCATTAGATCAAAAACATTCTTAATATTAATTAATATAAATTCATTTAAATTAATTAAATAATGAATATGTAAATATAACTAAATTAATATACATATAAAAATATCACATCACAGTCCATTATAAAATGTGTAAAATCAAACGTGTGTGTAAATCAAAATGCCCCCCCCCCGTTTTATATATATATATATATATATATATATATATATATATATATATATATATATATAAATTAACCATGCGTTTTTTCCATACAACTCCGCCACACACCTCCTTATAAATATATATATATATATATATATATATATATATATATATATATATAGATAGATAGATAACTGTTTATACTTCTGATATGTTTTAGAATTTTGAATTCTCCAGTAATCTTTCCTATCCAAATCATCGAATACAAAGACACAACGTGTGAACATCGTACAGTTAATGTATTCCAAAGATCTGTCACTATCTACTACCATTGCATTAGGATTAGTAAATTTTCTAATAATCAAATGGAGACTGACCCCCCTCTAGCTCTCACAAACTTTTAATAGAATATTATATCTATATACAAATATATATATCTAATAGTATACTTTAAGAGTATACAATAGTATACTCTTAAAAATAATTCTAGAGTATATCTATTGCTTTAAGGACTTTAAAACTTTTTATTGAAAACACTTTAAATTTGTCAAAATATAGAAACACATTAAAAATGACGAAAACTAATAAACATTTTAGGTACCATGTTTTATTATTATTCTAGAATAGCTTTTTGTATTTTAGGAAATGTTAATTATTTTCAGTTTATAACTTTTATATCATATACCTAGAGTACTTGTTTTCTACTTCTATGCAAATTTATTCATTATTATACTGTAAAAAAAAAGGAGTGCCTGAATGAGCCCCATCAAAATAATTTAAAGCCTCCTCTGGATATCTGTCTCGTTACGGCTCTGTCGAGAAGACCTATTACTCCTAAGTATGTAGATAGTGACAGTAGAAATCTGCACGGGCCCGGGCCTGATCTGAGGCCCGTACTCGGGCCGGAAAATTTAAAACAACCTTTCAAACAGGCCATGCCGGTAGAATGAAGACAATTTTGTAACAGGTCGGGCCGGGCCATGGTAGATAGTAACAGTAGATATCTGCACAGGGCCGGTCCTAGCCTGAGGTGCGTACCCGGTCCGTCAAAATGAAGACAACCTTTCAAATAGGCTACGCCGCGGCGTAGAATGAAGATAATTTTTTAACGGCCCGATAAAAAAAAAAAGGGGATTGGGCTTATAAAAAGATTAAGTGTGCCGACCGGCCCAATGTAACTATTTAACCCTATCACTATGTTCTGGGTTCCACGCGGACCCCAAGCACTTTGAACAAGTTGTCGAAAAATCTATCCCTCACTGAGTAGTTTCAGCCGGTGACATCTCATATCGTAATATTTGTAACACACGGTAAAAATTAAACTGTACAAATAAAAGTGGTACTTTTTTTTTTTTTTTTTTTTTGAAACACAGATAGCATATTTGTCCTGGGCAACAACAGGGCATGTTTTGATAGGACATAGTGATAGGTTAAAAGGGTCGGACTAAGCCGACAAAATAAGAAAAATTTTCAGTGCACAAGCCTGGGGTGAAAATAAGTTATAAATGTGTTGCACGAGCCGATGTCATTTTGATAATATCAATACAGAAATTTAACATGTCGAGCGTAACGATCTTGTTGTATAGTTACATCACGTGTGAGCAGAGAGATTTGCATCGGACAGTTACATCATGTCTGAGTCCGAGATTAATCTTTTCAGCACACTCGGCCAAGGCCTGGCAGGGCCGAGTTAAGGCGTGCATTTTTTTTCTACGTAATCAGGCCGGGCGGGACCTGGACTTAATTGTTCCCAGGACTTGTCGAGGGGGCATTTTTGGGGGGTGGGGGGGATACAAATTAATTGTGATAATGAACTTTTGTTAACAGAACCTTTGGAAATATACTTTAATAAATTACATAGAAATATTTTTAAAAATCTACTTTTTTTTTTTTTTTACTATGCAGCTTCAAATGTTATGATATTTTTAACCATTTTTCTTTTTTTTATTCTAAGCTACATAATTTTTTTTAACGAGTTCTTATTTGAATGTAACAGTCTAAAAGTGTAAGTGATCATTAATGTTGATAATCTGTATTCCATGGCTTGCGGACATATAGTCTGAAATATACTGTAAAATTTTCGTATAAATGTGCATTCGGTATTCTTTAAAATTATCTTAATTTTACGTTAAGAAAAATTGGAATTTTTTGCAGAAAATGAGTCGGGCCGAGCCTGATTTCATTTATTTTTGCGCGACCCGGGTCAGGCTATGAATGACGAAAATATAAACGGACCGGCTGAAGCTGGAAATTTTGGCAAGAAAACAGATCTTTGGAATACATTAACCATAGGATGTTGTAAAAGATATTGCCGCTTTTTACGCCCTGAATTGGATATTAAAAAATTATTCTTTTTCAGAATTTTTCTTTTTATAAGGAAAATAACAACAACAAAAAGGATGTATAGCATCATGTTTAGGTTTAGGTTAGTTCAAGATTTAATAAACTTGAATATAAAATTTACATAAAACAAAATACGTCTACAGATATATACATATGCAGGGTGTCTCAAAAACATTTGACCTCGGCTTTTATTATGCTCTGTCTGTCTTCTACGACCTGTCATCTTTTTTTTTTTTTTTTTTTTTTTTTGTATTTCAGAACAACTCATACTTCTGATACTTTTAGAATTTTGAATTCTCCACCAGTCTTTCCTATTCATGTCATCGAATACAAAAACAGCATATGTGAACCGAATGTGTAGCTAAACAGTCGTCTTGAAAGTTTTTCAAATCAAATTAATTCTTGGAAAAGTTGAAAAAAAAAAGAAAAAAACTGAAAAAGAAAAATACAGATAAAATGTTTCTAAAAATCTTCCCACTCACAGTTTTTTTTGTCTCACACCTGGTATCGTCTTTAGACAATCTGCTGAGCTGAGCTCAGGTTTGGTTGCTTGATCTATTGAATCCATTAGAAAGGTGCTTAACACTCGGCGATATTAAGAAAACTTGGCTATTTAGATACTATAATTCAAAGCTAGCACAGATTCGTGTATCATATCAATGGGGATTGCTGAAGCAGACGTGTAATGGTAGATAACGACCGTTCTTTTGAAAACATTATTAGTTACAGTGTATCTTCAAGATATCAGCAGCTTTACGCTCTCAACTGGCTGTTGAAAAAAATATATATATCTTTTTTCCAAGATATTTCGTTTAAAAGGAAAATTAAAATATATATATATATATGTATATACTATGCAGGGCATTTTGATTACACGCATGATATTCCATCTGTTACGATCTGTCTTCATTTTTTTTTTTTTTTTTTTAAATGTGGTTCACACTTCTGATAATCTTCCAAATTTTGAATTCTCCACAGCAATCCTTTCTATCCATGCCATCGAATACAAAAAAGGAATGTGTGAACAAATTGTGCAGATAAAGAAGTGTTTGGAACCTTTGACAGTTCGCTTAACTAGACGTTGTTTGATATATTGAATCCATTAGAGAAGTACTTACCACTCAGCGGTGTGTTACGCCGAGGATGAACAAATTTGGTAATTTAGATATAACTGAAATACAATTCACACTCCGTGTCAATTAGAGTCTTTCAAGAAATCGATAAATACTATAATTAATTACGGTAATTCAAAGAACACGCAATCCTAAGTGTCATGGTAGATAATGAGAGCTCTTTGGAATACATTAACCATTTGATATCCTGAAAGAAACTGGTATCTTTACTCTCTGAAATAAATGTTAAAAATATGTTTTTTTTTCCCGAGATTTTTATCTTAAAGGGAAAATAGCAAAAATATTTTGTGCAAAATATCTTACTCTATTACTATCTTAAAATATTATACTCAATACATTTCGTCTGCTACGAATTGTTGTCATTCTTTTTAACACTTTTCAACATAGTTGAAAAATGTTTATGATTTCGGTTTGTTTGTCTGTCTGTCCGTGGTCTAACTCTCGTAAATATATACTCAGACTGCCACTCAATTTTTATTGAGTTTTATTATAAAAATGTTTGGTATTGAAAATGAAATGTGTAGCATTTTTAGTTCGTTTACAGAGACGCACAAAAGATTTCCGTTACATGAAGTTTTGTTTTAATGAGTTTAGGGAAACAAAGGAAAACATTGTTAAAATTATATATAATATGCTTTGAAATGTTTTTGAAGTCAAAGTCAAAGTCAGTTAGTCCATGGAGTGCCTACGCGGACCGTAATGACCGCGTTTGCCTCGTATCTAAGCTGAACGATATAAGCAGGAATTATCAGCATTGTAATTGAAAACTAGGGAGTTCTCGCAGTCCAGGAGCAGGCTGCGGTGGAGTGCAACTCAGGTAGGAGAGTTTTCAGGATGGAGTACTAAACTCTATGTGCTTTGACAGTGACATGGCAGTGCCTTAAGGGTGGGAGTGGGGGAGGGGAGAAAAAAGAAATAATAATGAAAAAAATAAAAATCTAAAAAGAGTCCTGCAAAACAGATTTTTCCTAAGAAAGGTAATATGAATGAATAAAATATGAATTAGGAAGGTGAAAATGTGCCAAATGTACGGTTGGAAGACGTCATAAAAGAGTTAATGGAGATAATATCAGAAAGAAAAATAAAATGCAACCAAATTAAATTTTTTAATTTGGAAGGCCGCAACGATACATTTTAGGTGGATCTCTCCTCCTCCTTTTGGAAGATGGTGCAAAGCCGTCGTCTCTGCTCAAGATGGCAAGCGGTCTTATCTTACCTCGAGAGTAATCGACTCTGTATAACGTCTGATGGACAGCAATGCTTCGTTGGGTATCAGAATTCGATCTGTGGAAATTTTGTAAAATTAGCCCTATACTGTGGAAATTTTGTCAAAATAGGCCTAATTTTGAGATCAGCATGAATGACGTCATTCCGGACAAACATTGTAGCCCTACAAATCCTACGCAATAAAGAATTCTGAAAAGTTTGAAGTTTTTGCATCTGAGTTTCACAGACAGTTACCCCAGACAACAGACCCGTAGATCATGGTTGATCTGATGAAGGATTTTTACAGTAATAACTTAGTTGAAATTGACAGAACAGTGTGGTATGTCAATAGAGATTTAAGGGAGCCTTGGGCTCTGGTAGATTTGGTTTTTTGAAAATACACTTTCGGGTAAAATAAAAGGATCAAGTAAGTAACTTGAATGATTTTACAGCTAAAAACATGGAACACAATAAACACAAGATATTTATTTTGTCATACCTGACATATCTTCAAAATGCAAAATATACTATTTCTGCGAAAAATAAATTTAAATAACGTCATAGGAAATGCGATTTATATAAAGTGGAGCAGGGAATAGTTTGTTACTTTTTGCAACTTTTTAGAGACCCCTAGGAAGTTTTCAAAAGATGTCTGGACACTCCCAGCCGAAATTCAAGCTTTACAGCATTACAAGTTTACTGTCCTCCTTCTATTTTCCAACTTACACGCTATTTATCACAATCCGTCAGCCTTCTCAACGACATGTTCCACATTTTACAAGTGAAAATTTTATCGAATTTGCATATTTCCGTGTAGTGAAGATTAATACCATTAGACTGTTGAACTGGGGTAGTTTCACGACTCTCTCTTTAATTGCTTTTTCCCCCCCCAAAGGTCAAGTCGGAAGAAAATTTAAATTATATTATTGGGGTAAATTGAGAATGGGGTTCTATTGTGAGGGGTGACCCGAGCGGTGTGTAGCAGAATCGTTGAACTACATGATGACATTGATCTGGCGTTAACAACTTACTACCTTCCATTGGACTTATCTTAATTGAATTAGCATAAAGTACCTTTTTAACACTTTCCAACATAGTTGAAAAGTGTTTATGAATGTGGTTTGTCTCTATGTCTCTATGGCCGTATGACTGTCTGTCCGTTCTCTAATTCAGGTAAATGTACTCGGATTATCATGCAATCGATATTTATTATTGAGGTTTATCATGGCATATTCGATATTAAAAATGAAGTGTGTAGCATTTATAGTGCGTTTACAGGGCATTCAAAAGAATTACATTACATTATGATCTACGGGGAAAAATCGTTGGCACTGTATTTTAATGATGTTACGCTGTTTCAAACATATTGAAATTGATATATACATCAGTTCAGTGCTTTACAAGATGCTTACTAAAGAATATGGTGTGTATAGCATTTAATCGTTCATTAATTACAAAATAATTTATTAATAATATTTATTAATAATACGTTCACAAAATAATTCCGTTGCAATGGATTATTACATCATATTAATATATGACAAAATGAATTTATGAGTGATAATTGTTGGAAGTGCGATTTCAATTATGATATGCGCTATTAAATTTAACTAATGTTTTGCATATTAATTGGTGTGCATAAATTATACAGATCATAAACAGGATTACAAAAAAAAATCGAGTACATTTCCGCTTATTAGGGGAAATTGCTGAAGGTGAATTTTCAAATGTGTTATGCGTTTCCTAAATGAACTAAATATTTGCTTACTTTGTAGTATATATACAAATCTTTAGATTATATACAGGCCTGCACAAAATAATTCAGATATTTTTCCAATTATACATGGTAATATCTGAAAATGGGTTTTCAAATATGTTATGTGTTTTCCAAATTGCTTGCTTAGACATCATCTTTCACCTTATTAAACGGTGACATTTCGTTACAGTATTCTTAATGTGTTGTAAAGTGTTCTTTAATCAACGCTTGACGCATGATTTTTCTTTCTATTTATAAGTTTCTTTAATTTTTCCCGACAGTGTATTAATGTAATTTAGATTAAATGTTTTTAATGCGTCAATTTATAATAAAATCCTATAATTAACCTGTGACGCTTTTAATTAAGAATAATGTTTACATTCAATGTAATAAAAATGTCGTTCTCTCTAGATAAATAATGTCAAATCTCAAGATTAAATTGAACAGCTGTCGTAGTTCTCAAAGTGAAATTTCGGCATTTTCAAACAGACGAAATCCTAGTTTTATTAAATTAAATAACTTATTTTTATTGCTTTATTTTTTCTTATGCGTTTTATATCAGATGTTCTTGTTGAAAAATTAATTATTTTTTTTAAACGTATGTGCTTATACATATGATTTTTTTTTCGTTACAAAATAAGTGCTTTTTAATAAAGTAGAAATTATAGATGAAAAAAGGCACTGGATTTAAAATTTATTGGAGATAACGAATCAATTAAAAAGGGATTATATGAACCGGCGAACTTTTGTTAAAAAAAGAAATTCCTTGTATAAAACTGTAATATTTTTGTTTAACTGATAATTTTTTTTTGCTTGAATTTTAAATTCATTTATTAAAATATAAAATCTACTGAAAGCGCAGAGCATTGTAATGTATATTGCCAAAAATAAAAAACAATGAACAAGTTTTTTTAAATCTTTAATTTTAATTAGAAACGAGGTTTCTTACTTAATCAATATGTCTTAAAATGCCATTCAAGTAAATATAAATTAGCACTTAAAATGCACACAAAGATTACTGTGTGTATATATACATATATATAAACAATTAATGTACAAAGTAACATGCCATTTTAAAATTACACATTTGGTCAGATTTTGTTATACGAACATGTATGTTGTCCTGTGATCAAAGGTATTATATGTATATATATAAATATATATATATATATATATATATATATATTTGGCAACACAAATATGAAACACCAAATGTAAATGCATGAAATTAAGTGTATAAAGAAAAATAATATTGAATAAACAAGAAATAATTAAATTAACAGCTAAACTAGATAGTACCCGTCAAGATTTGACGGTAAATAACTTGAAAGTTCCTTTAGAAATATGCTTTTATTTTTAATTAGATGCTTTTAAATTAATTCAGTATTGAAAATTTTATGTAATGTTATATTGTGTAAGCGATTCCTATAGATATAAGACGATAGATGGTGTTGTCAGTCCAGCCTACTCAACTAATGAAGTGAAATAATTTTAAGCTTGTAATTTACAACCTATTATACTTGAATTAATTTAGCAAGAATATAACTAAAAATATTAATTGAATGATTTACTTTTACAGTCTCAAAATTTAAAAAATATATATCAATGTTTAGTATTTTCTATTTTTTTTAAATTACGTGACCTTTAAAATTTTTCATTAATTTAATTTTTATCAGCCTGACTCTAAAACCCAGATAAGCCACGGATATCAAGGTGATTTCTTTTATAATTCTTATATGGATATTTTTGCTTCTTTCTTTTTCTCTTTTTTTTTCATTTTATTTTAAGGATAATTATCATATACTTTTCTTAGTTATACAAACATATCGTATTAATAATGGTCATACAAAATATAGGTAAAAGTTCAGATCACTTTATTTAATTATATCACAATTACATGCAAAATCTTTTAATTTAAATATTTATAATATAAAATAAGTAATTAAAAAAATATTGTCGGTTGTTAAATTTTATTTACCACAGTTTCAATATTTTGAAAAAATAACAGTATTTAGTTTTGCTGATTTTTTTTTCTTTGTTAATTACACGACCTTTAAAATTTTCCATAAAAAATTAATTATTATCAGTCTGATTCTAAAACTCTGAATTTAAACTTTGCTGTTTGCAGCTAAAGATTTATTTTACAGTCGTTTTTTCAAACGATTTATTTTTTAATTACTTGAATTTATATTTTCCATTTTCATACATTGTTTAGTTGTTAAATCATGGATATCAAGATAATTTAGAGTTCCTGTATGAATATTTTTCTTTTTTTTTTTTGTTTTCTCTCCTTTTATTTTTCCCTTTTTTACGAAAAATAGTAGACCAGTTCAATCTATCTAATCGATAATTACATGCACGATCTTTTAATTTAAATACTTTTAATATAAATTTAGTAATTAAAACAAAATAATCTTGGGTGTTAAATTTTACTTAATTATAAAGCATTCTAATTTTTAAAAAATACAAATTATATAACTTTTTCTTCTGAATTAAATAGGGCATTATTTAAATGAATTATTGCCAAGAAAAATCATTCTGTCCAGAGTGCGGGTTTCGAACCGACACGATGATCGGGACAGAAAAGTACCACACCTTATACTACTCGGCCACCCCTTTCTCGTTCGTGTGTACTCTAAAACTTGTTAGGTTCTAGATTTAATTTTACGCCTGCGCAAATGGGTCTCTTTCCTGTGGAAATTGGATTTCACGAAAATCCCTTTTCGTTTTTAATATATAATATACTAGCTGTTACCCGTGACTTCGTTCACGTAACATTAAAAAAACAATAAATGCATTAATTTAGCAAAACATTTCACTTGATAATTAACAACATATATAATTAACCAAAGCTTTACCACATTTTATAGAAGACCATACGGTATTTCTTTGCTATAGGGGCCTTGACATAACCCAGTCTTAAAAAAGTGAAATTTCATGCGAAATAATATATACAATCGCGAAAACGAAACTGCAACTAATGAAAAAAGGAGGACCAAGTAAAATCGTGAAAATCGAGGAATTCCTCTTCGTAAAACGAAAAACAACACTGGCAGAATTCTTCTATACAACAGTGCATTTTAGGTGGTATTTGGTGTACAATTTTTATATGTGTGCATTGCTAAATGGGCATTATTATACTGTTTATTTGCATAGACATATGTTATATATTTCTTACTACATTATCTTGTTTATGTATATATTAAATTAAGTGCTTCACGCTAAGTGGTGTAAATAGTGAACAAACTGCTTGTGGATTTTATACATTGATAGCTATTTCACAAAGATATAACAATCTGATGCGATTCTAAAATGTAAATAAAGGTTGCTGGAAAGTACTTTAAATGCTGCCCAATTTAACCTCGATATTTTCTCTATCGCGTCAAGAACACTATTAGCAAATAAATACCGACGACACAAATCTGATGATCTAAATTTACATATTTTTGTTAGTATATATAAGATTATTTTAATTTATTTCATGCGCTTGAAATTTTTTACGCTTTCTCTTGGGTTAGGTGTCGAATAAATGTACTTTCTTATTATTTTATTTTGCCATTTCTATTTATTCTATTTTCCATTCATTCCATTTATGGATATTGATTTAATTTACATATTCGTGTCAAAGAGTATTCTTTAAAGTTATTATCAGGATTAGGGTAGGATACGATTAGGGTTAGGATTAGGAATAAAAATTGAACGACAATGGCATGACCGATTCAGGTTTAAAGTATGAAACAGGATGTCTATTTACATCATGAAGCAATAAGAAAATTAGAAAATTATCGGCTAATATTTTTTAATATGTTTTACAGTCATAGTTGGCATCAAAGGTGAGCGGGGAAATGATCATCTGAAATACCATTATGTGTTTACCACGCAAAAGACAAATCTGGTTACAACAATGTATTTAATTTTGCGCCAAATTTCACTTGATAAAAAAAAAAGGCAAATTGACTATGGACTTAATTTTAGACCCCTAACCTTCCTACTCTCGGAAATTTTCTACCTATATGTAAAAAAAATTCTACTATATAGAATGCGCTTTCATGTTTATAATGTTATGAATTGGCACGATCGACTTGTTCAAGTTTACACAATTCGGCTGGAAGAAAAGATTCATTACTTTTTGATTTCTTCTTTGCTTTTGCATTACGCGAATTTGTTGGTAAAATCGATTTTCTTTTCGATAACATTGTTGTTTTTAACACTTTCCAACCTAGTTGAAAAGTGTTTATGACTTCGGTTTGTCTGGCCGTCTGCCGTCTGCCGTCTGGCCGTCTGGCGTCTGTCCGTGCTCTAACTCCCGTAAATAGGCTCGGATTGCTCTGCAATTTTTATATGGTATTGTCGTTATCTATAGGATGTTCCCTATTTCAACGGAAGTGCATAGTACTTATAGTTTTTTTACAGAGACACTCAAAAGAATTCCGTTACATTGCGTTCTATGGGGAAAAATCATTTGCGGTTTATTTAAATAATGTTTCACTATTTTAAACGCATTGAAATTTATATATGTCGTAGCCTAATTGAGAAATCCGCCTCTTTGCAAATAGGCTAGACTCTTTGCAAAGAGCCGGTCTAATTGGAGAATCATTTCCCTTTTCTCAATCAGCCTGGTGTTTTTCAGGCTTATTGCAAAGAGCCTAGACAGCGTTAGGCTAATTGGAATATGGTCATTTATTTTTCAATCAGCCTGATATTTTTTAGACTCATTGCAAAGAGCCTAGATAGCGTTAGGCTAATTGAAAAATGACCATACCTATTTAGAAAATGACCAGTTCTTTGTCAAAATATGGTGTTGTACCCAATTCAAACCTGAAAATTCCATTCGAACTCAACCCGAACGCGACTGAAAAAATCCACGCTACCCGAACCTAAAAATTCGATGTTAACCAGTAACCCAACCCGAACACGACAAAAAGTTCCATCGAACCGTAACCAGATCCGAACCCGACAAAATAAATTGGATAAAATAAATTCCATCGAAACGTAACCAGATCCGAACCCGACAAATAAATTGGACAAAATAAATTCCTTCGAGTTGCAACCCGACACGAACCAGAAAACTCGAGTTAACCCGAAATCCGACACGAACCCGAAAAAATAATTTCGTTTGAGTCGCATCCCGATCCGAACCAGAAAACTGAAGTTAACCCAAAATCTGACACGAACCCGACAAAATAAAATCCTTCGAGTCGCAACCCGATCCGAACCAGAAAACTCAAGTTAACTCGAAATCCGACACGCACCCGAAAAAAAAAACCATCGAGCAGTTACCCGATCCGAACCCGACAAAATAAATTCCTTCGTGTCACAACCCGATCCAAGCCATTAAATTCAAGTTAACCCGAACGCAATAAAAAAAATCCATCGAACCGTAACCCGATCCGAACCCGATAAAATAAATTTCGTCGTCACGCAACCCGAACCGAAACTGAAAATTTAAGTTAACCAAAAACCGATTTGAACCTGAAAATTTAATTTAACACGAAACCTAACCCAAAATGAAAATTGAAGTTAACTCGAAACCCAAAGTCGACACGCATCCCGACCCGAAACTGAAAATTAAAGTTAACCCGAACCCCGAACCCAAGAAAAATTCCATCGTTCCGTAACCCGATACGAACCCGACGAAATAAATTCCTTCGTGTCACAAGCCGACTCGAACCTGAAAGTAATAATTAACCCGAAACCCAGCCCGAACCAAGAAAAAAATTCCATCGAACCGTAACCCGATCCGAACCCGACAAAATAAATTTCTTCGTCTCGCAACCCGACACAAACCTGAAAATTGAAGTTAGCCCGAACGCAATAAAAAAATCCATCGAACCGTAACCCGATCCGAACCCGATAAAATAAATTTCGTCGTCAAGCAACACGAATAGAAACTGAAAATTTAAGTTAACCCAAAAACCGATTTGAACCTGAAATTTTAATTTAACCTGAAACCTAACCCAAACCTGAAAATTGAAGATAACCCAAAACCTAAAATCGACACTCAACCTGACCCGAAACTGAAAATTAAAGTTAACTCGAACCCCGAACCCGTCAAAAATTCCACCGAACCGTAACCCGAAACGAACCCGACGAAATAAATTCTTTCGTGTCGCAACACGACCCAAACTTGGAAATCGAAGTTAACCCGAAACCCAACCCGAACCCGATAAAAAAATCCATCGAACCGTCACCCGATCCAAACCCGACAAAATAAATTTCGTCGTCACGCAACTCGAACCGAAACTGAAAATTTAAGTTAACCCAAAAACATATTTGATATCTGAAAATTTAATTTAACCCGAAACCTAACCCAAACTAAAAATTGAAGTTAACTCGAAACCCAAAGTCAACACGCAACCCGACCCGAAACTGAAAATTAAAGTTAACTCGAACCCCGAACCCGTCAAAAATTCCATCGAACCGTAACCCGATACGAACCCGACGAAATAAATTCCTTCGTGTCACAAACCGACCCGAAACTAAAAATAATATTTAACCCGAAAGTCAACCCGAACCAAGAAAAAAATTCCATCGAACCGGGTTCGGTTCGGGTTGCTTGACGATGAAATTTATTTTTCGGGTTCGGATCGTGTTACGGCTCGATGGATTTTTTTATCGGGTTCGTCGGGTCAACATGAATTTTCTGGCTTGGGTTTCGGATTAAATTAAATTTTCAGTTTCGGGTCGGGTTGTGTTTTGACTTTGTGTTTCGTTTTCAGTTTGGGTTAGGTTTCGGGTTAAATTAAATATTCAGGTTCAAATCTGTTTTTGGGTTAACTTAAAACTTCAGTTTCGGATCGGGTTACGGTTTGATACATTTTTTTATCGGGTTCGGGTCGGGTTTCGGGTTAAATTGAATTTTCTGGTTTGGATCGGGTTGTGACACGATTGAATTTATTTTGTCGGGCTCGGATGGGGTCACTGTTCGATGAAATTTTGACGGGTTCGGGTTTCGGGTTAAATTCAATTTTCAGGTTCGGGTCGGGTTGTGTTTCGACTTTGTGTTCCATTTTCAGGTTTCGGTTAGGTTTCGGGTTAAATTAAATTTTCAGGTTCAAATCGGTTTTTGGGTTAACTTAAATTTTCATCTTCGGTTCGGCTTGCGTGATGACGAAATTTATTTTGGCGGTTTCGGTTCGGGTTACGGTTCGATGGATTTTTTTATTGGGTTCGGGTCGTGTTTTGGGTTAAATTGAATTTTCTGTCTTGGATCGGGTTTTGACACGAAGGAATTTATTTTGTCGGTTCGGATCGAGTTACAGTCCGACGGATTTTTTTGTCGGGTTCAGGTCGGGTTTCGGTTTAACTTCAATTATCTGGTTCAGATCGGGTTGCGCGCCGAGGAAAATTATCTTGTCGAGTTTGCATCGGTTTACGTGTCGCTGGATTTTTATTTCTCTGGTTCGGGTCGGCTTACGGGTTTACTTGAATTTTTACTTTCGGGTCGGGTTGCGAGACGAATAAATTTATTTTGTCGGGTTCGGATGGGATTACGGTTCGATGGAATTTTTTTCCTGGTTCGGGTTGTGTTTTGGGTTAACTATTATTTTAAGGTTCGGGTCGGTTTATGACACGAAGGAATTTATTTTGTCGGGTTCAGATCTGGTTACGGTTCGATGGAATTTTTTGTCGTGTTTGGGTCGGGTTACTGGTTAACATCGAATTTTTAGGTTCGGTTCGCGTTGCGACATGACGGAATTTAACTTGTCGGGTTCGGATCGGGTTACAGTTCGATGGGTTTTTTTTGACGGATTTCGGGTTAACTTGAGTTTTCTGGTTCAGGTCGGGTTGCGACTCGAAGAAGTTTATTTTGTCCTTTAAGGATCGGGTTACGATTCGATGGAATTTTTCAGTCGGGTTCGGGTCGAGTTCAAATGAAATTTTCAGGTTTGAATTGGGTACAACATCATATTTTGACGATGAACTGGTCATTTTCTAAATAGGCATGGTCATTTTTCAATTAGCCTAACGCTATATAGGCTCTTTGCAATAAGCCTGAAAAACACCAGGCTGATTGAGAAAAGAGAAATGATTCTCCAATTAGACCGGCTCTTTGCAAAGAGTCTTCTAGCCTGTTTGCAAAGAGGCGGATTTCTCAATTAGGCTACGACATATACATCACTAAGGTGCATTAGAAGAAGCTTATTATGGAATAGGGTGTGCATAGCACTTATAGTTACTTTACAGGGACAGTCAAAAGAATTCCGTTACATTACACCTATGGAGAAAAATCGTCTGCGGTTTAATTAAATAATGTTTCACTATTTTAAACGCATTGAAATTTATATATATTACTATGCATTATAAGAGGCTTACTACAGAATAGTGTGGTGTATAGCAGTCATCGTTCATTTACAGGGACACGCAAAAGAATTCTCTACTGTCTGTTAACAATAATTCCTGGAAGTGCGTTTTAAGTTATTGAACGCGATTTTAAGTTTAACTCGCTTTTTATCTATTACGTGGTGTGTATAAATTCTCTAGATCCTACACAGGGAAGCACTAAAGTTCGCGAACTTATTTCCGTTTATTGTCAGGAACTCCAGCCGGAGAATTTTAAACTGTGCTACGCGTTTCCTAACTGAACTAAAATTTAGCATCCTATGTAGTATATACACAAATCTATAGATCCTATACAGGGCTGAATAAAAGTATTCGGATATTTTTCCGAATATTGTATATGTTGGAAATTCCTGAAATTATGTTTTTAAATATGTTATGAGTTTTCCAAATTGTTTACTTAGATGTTATCTTTTAGCTTATTAAACGGTATGATTTGTAAAATTATTTTGGAAGCGTTGGAAAGTGTTACATAATCTATGCTTGACGCATGATTTTTCGTTCTTGTTTAAGTTAAAAAAATATAGTAATTTTACTTAAACATTGCTTTAAAATCTATGCAATTTTTCTTATCCTAAAAGACTTTACAAAAATCTATTATGAAACAACATTTAAAAAAGTTATATTTAAAAACGACAACAAAGTTTTTCCTATTTTAAAACTAAAAGAAATATAATATTAAATTCCGGTTCGAAACGACGATTTGCAAATGTGTTTCGATTGTGGGAAAATGATAGAGGAAAAATGCTGTTACTTCGACATAATCATATTAAATCTTTCGCTTTTATGAGAAAATCAACTTTCTTTTAAAAAATATAGTTATTTTTATTAAGATTTTCTGATTTTTGATACGGATAATTTTGCGATGCATATCATTGACATTTGCCATCCAATATATATAGTTTTTAATTTTTAATTTTTTTTTTTACTTTTTAAAATTTAAATTAAAAATATGGTAACTTTATGTTAGCCGTGTGCAGACGATAAATCGCCAACCTATCCCATCATTTGTATTGAATTCATTAAAAATACAAATCTTTCACTCATTTCATTTAAAACACAGAACTTTAATTTACAACACATACATTTAAAATACATATATTACGTACATTTAAAATAATTCCTTTCATGTGAAAAAGAAAAAGAAAAAAATAAGAGAAATTAATCACAAATAATTTGATAACCCAAGATCATTTTATTTTAACATCAAAACAAATCTGTTTTATTTTTCTATATATGACATCATATTCGCTTGCTTTCCATACTTACTCGTATTTATGCACTTTGTATTATTATCAAATATTTGAAAACGCACGTTTTATTTCTAATATGACATCATTTCATATTCTGTTTAATTCTTAAATAATTCATTTCATTTTCATTTTTCACGTGAAAATAAATTGTTGATTAAAAATTATTACTCAGGGGTTTTATTTCATATTGGCAACGATAAA
The DNA here is from genome assembly GCA_963931845.1 of Maratus michaelseni. Classification (NCBI taxonomy): domain Eukaryota; kingdom Metazoa; phylum Arthropoda; class Arachnida; order Araneae; family Salticidae; genus Maratus; species Maratus michaelseni. Next base: position 315,789,366 of record OZ007590.1, on the reverse strand, counting down.
GTATTAGCAACGGTAAAATAAATTTAACCATTTTAAAAAAGCTGCAAAACCGGGCCCTTTGGGCCAAACCAACCAAACCAACCAACCATTTTAAAATATACGAAAAAATGTCCATTTATTCTCTATGAAAATAATGAAATTTTGAATTATTAAGAAAAATATTGAAATAAAATAAACAAAAATCAGCCCATGTTCATATGAGGGTTATAATCAACTTATATGCAAAGATACAGGATAATTAAATGCTTCATTTTGACGCTGGCTTCAGCCTAACATTTACACAATCAGATTTATCATATTATTAGGATTCAAACACCCAGACGAAAAGATCGCCTTTTTTTCATCAGTGGGTGGAAAAGGCGTAAAAAATATAAACTGATATATATAATAATAACTCCACACTTACCAAAGTAACTAACTACAGCAGGTTTCTAAAGACGTATCAATCTTACATCCCAAAAATAATATATATATATATATGTGGAATTCATCATTATGCAGAAGTTGCTATATTTTGAAGATTCTGGATCATTCTTGTGAGTAAAACATTTTTTCTACAATTTAAGGGTTCTAATTTCCAATATTATTTCAAAAATGATATCTGGTGGTAATTTAGTGGGGTGATTTATAAAGATTTTAGGATAATCGTTGTAAGTGATATATTATATATTTCTTAATGGTTTTTTATTTACATTTTACATATTTCCAATTTTAAATTTTTCCAATTGTTGTCTGGTAATAATTCAGTATACTTGGCTGATTCTACTGTTCTTAGCATCATGCCAGTAGAATTATGAAATACTGAATTATTTTTAAAACACATGTGGGTGCAGCCAAGCTGACGAGTACATCCACATGTGTTTTTTCATATCCAATTCTTGATTGGTTCTCTTGTGGTCCAGTTTTTCCACTGAATAATGTTCATAATTAATTTATTAATCCATTTGTGTTTACTTAATAGCAACTCCAATTTATAATTTTTTTCCCCTTTCTCTCTCTTTCTTTTTAAATGTTCTTCAGGTATGAGTAAATTTGGCTAATTACCATTGAAGCACATGCTATGGTAATTTTATGATTGCACAAGTTAATTATTATCTATGTGGTATTCTGATTACACAATATCATTAATTATCTCTTTGTAGATTAAAGTAGAATGATATTAGAACTTGATATGTTTTTGAAATTCATAGATATTATAATTATATATATATATAATATGTGTAAATACATAAAATTCTGCAACTTATCTATACTGAAGCGAAATAATAAACATAATATATGTGTGTGTGTCTAATTTAAAATTAAATAAAACAATATTTGAATAGATTTTTAATAGAACTTATAATTGCTAGTAAATAGAATATAAGTTGAATGTAAGTTGAAAGCTATTTCTGTTGTTATACAAATTCAAATTTAAGTTATTGCCAAAATCTGCAATCTGGTCATTATCATTTGCCCTATTCAATTTGAAACAATTGGGATATATGTCAGTATACTCATTATTGTAATCAAAATTAAAAATTAAAATATCATCAATATATCTAAAGATTTTTAAACTTTTATTATAGTTAACTGTATATTAATATTCATAATAAAAAAGAAACAGGTTGGCCGCAGTATTGGAACAGTTTTTCCCCATTCCAATACCGTATAATTGCTCAAAAGTAAGATTGTTAAATGTTACATAATTATTATTGAAACAAAAATGACATAAACTTAAAAATAATATTGATATTTAATTCATTCTTCACATAAAATAAATCAAAAATATCTTTCATAATATTATAAAGACTATCTACTAGAAACTAGAATATTGTTAAATAGGTTTCTGAAATCGAATACCTGTATTTTGTGAGGGACAAAATTAATTTTGTCCAAAACTTCTATACTGTTTATTTATTACTGGTTACTTGGTCTATTGATTAAAAGTAACTGAAATTTTTAATCTTACATTTAAAAAAAAAACATAAATGTTTTATAACATATTTTGTAAACTTACATTAAAATTTCTGTTAATACTTTCTGATGTAGAACAAATAATTCTGAACTTAATTGAATTTTTATGGAATTTGGGAGTCATAAAAATAAAGGCAAACGATAATGATTTAAAAATGTAAATGAATAAAAAAACAAAGATTTATAGAAATTTATTAAAATTATAGAAATTATATAACTATTTCTCATGAAAAATATCTGTGCTGTTGCAATTTGGATGCTATATTTGGATTTAGTGATGTCAGATTCATATAGTTCAAATGCATGTTATGCAGGAAGATAAATGTTTTATTGGTTGCCGACTAGTGTTATTGAATCCATTGACTACAAACGCGAAGTGTAATATATCTATTTGTATAAGTTTAAATAAGCTTTACTTAACAGATGTAAAGAAATAATTATTTCATCGATAATAATCGTGTTTTCTGCACTAATCATATACCATCGAGATACCGTACACTTTATTTATTTATTTTACATGTAAAATGATAATGTACGAGAATGCATCTGTAACATTTACTAGGAGAATTTTTCTAAATACAGTTGTCGTTAATCGTATATTAGAGAAACAAATTACATTCTCAACAAAAATTATTTTTATACATTTTGTCAGTTTGTGTATTCATATTTCAAAAATCATCTAAAGGGAAAATATTGAAGATGTCAGATTTTTACTTATTTGACTATATGATGTCAAAACTAAAACCTGTTTCTATGATATACGTTAGTTATCTGCCTTTCGGTTCAGCTTATTTGGCACTGTCTGTAGACAATAGTATTGATTGTCCCACATCTGACACTGGGTAAAAGGTAGGATTAAAATGATAAATAACTAAGGAATAATAAAACGAAAAATTGCACAGTTAAGTTAACTGAAATTCGTTATCCCCCCCCCCAAAAAAAAATCACATACATAATATATATATATATATATATATATATATATATATATATATATATATATATATTGTGTGTGTGTGGCCCATGAGTGCATGACATTTACCAGTCCTGAGTACATAATGTACTGCCAAGATTTCTAAGTGTTTCATTCATTCCTTCCTTAAATTATTATCCTTAACTTGACTTGAAAAATAATTTATTATGCTGTACAAACATTAAACATAGGTGCTCACGTTCCCACATAAAAGAAACATACCATGTTATAAAGGAAATAACTAATTAACTTGCGCTCTTTAGTACTTTATTCCAAATCAGCACGAAACTAATAAATGTTTTTAGAGCTTGACTTTCGAAATAACTCCGACTTACATTGCTTATTAACGTTGGTTTGTCATTTGTGAAACACATAAGCATGTAACTGTAACAACAAAAAAAAATATGATGTTTAAAGTGCTAAACGTTAATATCTTTATCTAACATCAGACTATTTGAATACATAATTTTTTAATGCAAAATAACCAATAACGCATCAGAATAGCCTATTAAAGTTTCATAAAACTTAATGCTTCTAGAAATTGCCAATAAATAATGCTGTTTTTATGAGATATAGTCATAATTTATGATCCAGGTTATAAAAATGTTTTTTTTTCTTTAAGTTGGGCTATGTTTTATAACTGAGTAATTTTCTTTTTCAGAATATTTAAGTCGTTAGATTGCATTGCTGAAATATTCATGCAAATTCTGTGTATAGCATTGTTGAAATGCTGTATTCAACTCGGTTGAATAAAAAAACTATAACGAAAAATCATGCATTAGGCATAGATTATGAAATACTTTCCAACTCTAATAGAAAATTATTAAGAAATTTCATTTTTTCATGCAATGAAATGAGCAATGCAAAATAAGCAATTCAAATAAAATGCATTGCAAACATTTTCTCCCCTAAACCTTAATGTAACAGATTTTTTTTTTAATATCCCTACAAATGAACTATAAGTACTAACACACTTCCTTTTCAATGTCGAACATTCTATAGTAAACTCCTCAGTAACATATAAAATTTACATGGGAATCCTAGTGTATTTACGTGTACTGCACGGACAGATGGACAGAGAGCCAGACCGACAGGTGGAAGACAGACAAACCAAATTCATAAACACTTTTCAACTATTTTGGAAAATTTTAAAAATAGAAAACAACATTATAGTAATAATAACTGTATAAGAAATGCCGAACATTATATAGTAAGCTCCTCAAAAACGTATAAAAATTACATGGAAATCCGAGTGTATTTACGTGAGTTAGAGAACGGACAGATGGACAGAGAGCCAGACGGACAGGTGGAAGACAGACAGACCAAATTCATAAACACTTTTCAACTATTTTGGAAAATTTTAAAAATCGAAAACAACATTATAGTTATAATAACTGTATCAGAAATGCCGAACATTCTATAGTAAGCTCCTCAATAACATATAAAAATTACATGGAAATCCGAGTACACTTACGTGAGTTAGAGCACGGCCAGATGGACAGAGAGAAAGAAGGACAGGTGGAAGACAGACAAACCAAATTCATAAACACTTTTCAACAATGTTAGAAAGTGTTAAAAATCGAAAACAGCATTATACTAAAAATAACTTTTTAAGAAATTTCAACAACATTGGAAGAAAAATCTTGAATGTTTCGAGAGATTAGTGAAGAATGGGGGTCCCTTGGGCATGTCCCACCTGGGGACACCTTTCAGGAGTTATACAAATAAACAGTGGTACTTACATGTAGTGATAAATGACAGACCAAATTACTCCTGAGTGTAATAATATACTGCGATGTGTAATATTCATTCCTTAATGGGAATATTCTTGCTATAAACAAATTAGAATTTATATAATTTTCTTTGTTTGGACAACGTTGAGTTTGGACAACGTTTGAAAAACGTTGCAGTAATTTCTGTGGGCTACACGACGAAGGGTTGGTGCGCGCACAGCATATCTGTCAATTTTAATAATTATTGTGTAATATAAATATTTTCTATAGGGAAAATGTAGGAATAATAAGTGGGTAAATTCGGGTTTTGTGTTACTTTATTCTTAAAAAAATAATAATAATAAAAAATAAAGCTGACATACTTTTTGGGCCAATGAACGGAAACCTTCTTTAACAAACATTTTTTTAGTCAGTTATTTAACTTAAATTAAACGTTAAAACAACATTAATCACATTATCTTGAAATAAAATTTCAGACTTTCTGCAAAATTGTGTGATTATAGGAAATTATTTTACTTTATATATAACTTTATAAAACAATAGTATTTTTTATGAAATTATTTTTAATCACTTATTTTGTTTTAATTCAAAAAGCTTAATAGATTATTATAAAACTAACATATGATGTTATAAATAAAAAAATTAAAAAAAAAAAAAAACTTTTTTACACAGATAATTTGAAAAATGTACGCTATCAGCTAATTATTTAAAATAATAAAAAAAGAAAGAAAGAAAGAATGAATGAAAACTGGAACGATTATATTTGTACTTTATCTTTTATTCTTCTAGATCTAGGTAATGAAAAAATTTCTCCATTTAATGAATGGTCGTAAACTTATAAAAGAAAAATATTAATAAAGGAATTCTTTTGTTACGCTGGTCATAAAAAATGAAAGAAAAAATATCTTCCAGGTTATTATAGTTATTTTTTCGTTTTTATTTTAGCTGTCTACATCGAATATATAAAATGAAAATGGCATAGCATCAGAAATAAAGGAAACATATATTTTCTTTTTAATACTTTCTAACATAGTTGAAAGGTGTTTAGGGATTCAATTTATCTGTCTGCCTGCCTGTCTTTTTGTCTGTCTGTCGTCTGTCCATCCGTACTCTAATTCACGTAAATATACTCGGATTGCCATGAAAAAAATATATGTTTTGATGTTTATACTATACAGTGTTCGGTATTGAAAATGAAGTGTGTTGAATTTTACGTTCGTTTATAGGAGCACCCAAATAATTCTGTTACATTATGGTCTATGGGGTGGGTGGGGAATCGTTCCCGATGCATTCTAATGATGTTACAATATTTCAAAATTAATGAAATGGATATGCATGACTAAGGTGGACTAAAACATGTTTTCTTAGGAGCATAGAATAAGTAGCATTTATAGGTCGTCTACTCTGCAGGGACGCTCTAGAGAATTCCATTACATTAAGATCTATGGAGAAAATTCATTTTTGATTCATTTTAGTCATGTTACTTCAAACATAATGAAATTAAAAAGAATCACTAAGTTGCACTGCAACATGTTTTCTATAGATTAAGAAGCGTGTAATATTTTTCTTCATTAGAGCTGCGATAAGCTCGAAGCTGCAGCGATCATCCGAAGTGCTCCAGGGCCCCAAGTCCAATGATTTCTGCGTTTCGGTGCGTTAAACTTATTGGATTTGGCTTTTAAATTTTTCCGGTTAGGATTTTTTTTTTCGCCGGTCTGATAAAGTGTCGAGAAAGGGGATAGGACGTTTGACGGTTGCATGGCGTCGCTCCGCGAATTCGGTGACCTCCCAACCCACCCACCTTTGACCACCGCCGAGAGCTATGATGAGCTCGAAGTCGCAGCGGTCGTCCGAAGTGTTTCAGAGTCAGAGTCCCGAACCATGATACTTTTAAATATTTACAGTCATAAGATTTTTAGTTATAAGTGTTTTTATTCATTAAAAAATGTAAAATTTTTATTTTTTTACATGGTTAAATGAAATAATTTTGACCTAAGAGTAGATCATTTTAAAAATACATATAAGTTTATTATCTATATCAAATTTTATAACAAATTTCATAACATTTCATACGTTCTCAAGATATTATGCGCGTAATGACTTAAAAAAAGAGCTATTTTAATTTCAACAATACACAAATTGTGTAAAAGACTATAGTAATTTTTTAATAGTAGAATATTACAAAGAACAATCTGTTTAATCAATAGTCAAAATTTTATGTTTATACATAAAATGTTTTTGAAGGCACACTAATTCAAACTCTGAATGTTTTTGTTGATTTTCGGCGAATGTAAAAGGTACAAAATCGTTAAAGTAAACCAAATATTGTTACTTCTACCACATCTTTGATATGATATTCGTGAATAGAAAAGGGTATTTAGATTATTTTGTTCATAAAGGTATAGGTTCTTACAATTATTTCAGTGTTTTGAAACAATTCCGATATTAAACTTTTCCTCAACTGCGATTCTTTAAAAAACAAAACAAATATTAACCATTTACTTTTATTTTTTATAAAAAAAATAATTAATGAAAATTTAAACTTTTCCATTATTATGAAAAGTTGTGAATATGTCTTCAGTTTATACTCATTAACAAGAATAATGACTTGAATTCCTACCGACAAATATATGTTTTTCAAAAAACCAGAAAGGAAATCAAAATAAAATGAGTACCGACCTTTCCAAAAAAGTCAGGCCCGTCCCGTCAGTGATGAGGTCAAGAGTAGGATCCGAGAGGACCAGACGACCCCTTCCCCATTTCCGAAATAAGGAAAATGTGGAAATATTGCACTTTTTTTCAAAGGCGAATTTAAAAGATTTTTGTCTGTACTTATGCCCATGTAGATACAAATAAGATTTTTCACACCAAGTTGTTAAAATTAAAAACTGTAATAGATTTTGATTGATGAAAAGTTCATTTTCTTCATTCCTTAGCCTTAGACACAAATCATTATATTATTATTATTATTACGACAATCACCTGCAATCGTATCAAATTTTCTTTAGTGCCTTTTAAATGAAATAAAACATTGAGGAACTTAAAAAATTTAGAACTTTTTTATGGTTTAGAATTAGAAGTTGTATACAGACTGCGATACAACAAATGGTTCAGAAAATGATCAAAATATATCAACCCATGGGTAAATCAGTGTGATGTGATGCAAATGTCTTTCAGGTTATTTATTATTTACTTGAAATTTTAGACCATTTCTGTTAAAATGTGTTCAGCTGTGAGAGATCATTTAAAATGCGTATAACCTGATAACAGTGAACAAAATTTATGAAAATGAAAATGTTTGGACCCTCCCAGAAAATAAATGCAGGCTACGCCAAGAGGAAAATGTCTCCAGAATTTATGAAAACAGCCCTGTACTTTAATGCACTGGTAAATTACTCCATTTTCAGTTCCTTGTGATCTTCGCAATTTTTTGTAACTCGCATTTCGTAACTGCCGCTTGTCAACGAGCCAAAACAAGGATAGAGCGCCATTTCCAGCACTCATTTCGCTTCCCCAGCACGCGAGTTCACTTGCTCCTAGTGATTCGTTGACCCATCAGGCATCACTTAGTATTCAGGTGCGCGCTGCAATGCATCAGCTGGGCTGGAACCGAAGTGTGTTCCGATGGAAAGCCACCATACCAAAAGCATAAAAGGTTCCGATGTTTTATTTTTGTTTTTATACCTTGAACTCCGTGATCTCTGTATGTAGTCAGATAGAAGAGAATTTTGGCGGCAGTTGTTTGATGAAAGAACGTTTTCGCCAAATGTTTTTCTTCTAAATGGGATGAAATGAATTTTAATGCAGGTGATTTAGATATTGTAAAGAGTTTCACCGTGGATTTATGTAATTGAAAGAAAAACAAAATGTAGAAGACGATCCTATATCAGTGCGTTTCTATACTGGTGTGATCAAGTGTAAATGGAAAAGTGCCATTGAGAAATGAAAACAGCGGCTAATTCTACAATTCGTATGAAAGTTAAAATGAAAATGAATGGTGCATTTACGTTTATAGTTTTCTATAGGAAATAAAAAAATAATTTCTTCTGATTTTACGGCGCTAAAGTTGTAAAGAGGAAGCGACCTGATATTTTCGAGGTATTTGCTAATGTAACCGGAGACAGACAAAACAATTTGCACGTTTTTTTGGACTAAGTGTAAAAATAAGTGTAATGCAATTGAGAATTTTCATACCGATATCTACGTTATCATAAATGGATTTTTTAAAAGTGTTTTCGCTTAAAATAATTTCCACGGCATATATTTTTTTAGCAATATCAATCAATGTTTTAGAAAGATAAATGTATTAGCTGTTTTATCTTTTCCTTAAAAGTGGTTCATTTCTGCTTTCAACCACTTAACACTATCAAGTTGTTAAGTTTGTATTTATCGGTAATAATTGTAAATGAATACTGAAAGATAATAAAATATATTCACTCATAATTTAAATGTAAAATTGCTTTTGAAAATTATAAGAAATAATATTCTCGGTAATTGAATTCAAATTGGAAAACTTTTCCATGCTTAATTGTATTAAATATCTAACAGAGTTTTCCAAAGTATAAATATTTTAAAACAATGCTGTTGAATGTTAATTATTAATCACGACTGTGTTCAATCTAAGATACACTCAATTATAAAATATATCTAAAACAACCCAATATTTGGTTTGTGTGTAATAATGGAATATAAACAATATTTATTCACTTAAAAATGACATAAAATCTTAGAGCCAAAAGTAAGAGGAGTTTATTGATGTTAAAACTATTGAAATTTCATATTACTTCCGTGCATAGTCTTAGAAAAAAAATGCTTATTTCAAAGTACAATTAATCATCTAACTGAGTCGATGAAATATAAATGAAATAATTTTGCCAAAATATACATATAAATATAGACTTCATATGAAAAAATATACTGCATAGTATATATTTAAAAAGAGAAGAAACATTTTTTAAGTAGTTGAAAAATATATGAAAATATATTAATGAAAACATTTTCTGTCTTTAAATGATTTTCTGAAAATATTGTATTTTTAAGATTTTTGATGGACAGACGATAAAAGTGATATATATTTAATCCCTAGTTGATGATGCAAATTGCGGATTAATCTGAAATAATGTGACTATATATTGTCAACTTTAGACAGAAATAAATAAATAAAATAGAGGAACAAAGACTGGAATAATACAATATAATATATAAAATTTAAGTATAAAATTTTGAGATGTAAGCAGCAGGTATATAAAGGCATTTTGGGAACAACAACGAAGAAGAAAAAATTCAAGAAATAATGACCATAAGGTAAGGTACTTTTTTTTTCGATTATAATTAAAGATTATTGAAATATAGACATCAATCATAATTAAGTATAATTAAAAATGCATGCATGGATATGCTACTCAGTTTCTTCGCTATCAAATATTTTGATTTTATAAAAATGACTCTCAATTTCCATGTGAAAATAGTTTTTCGCGAGTTTTTCTAATATTTATTTAACTATTTTTCATTATATATATGATCGTTAAGAGGTTACTTCACTCAGGAGAAAACACCCGCTCGCTAATGTTAATCCTGTGGAGAAAATAATTTACGATATCTCGTTTGCATTTCAATATTATGAAATTATTTTATTATTATTATTATTATTATTATTTATTTATTTATTATTTAATTTTTTTGCATTGAATAGCTAAGGTCGATCTCTATGCACGCTCCTTTGTACTTTTTCGATTTTGATTACAAGTTTCTATTATTAAGATACTTTCACTTTCGGAACTGGTTTCGAAAGTGAAAGTATCCTCATAAGAAAAAACTGCAACAAAAATCGAAAAAGTTTAAAAGCGCGTGCATAGAGATTAACCTCAGCTATCTAATGAAAATAATAATAATAATAATTTAAAAATATTGAAATGCGAACGAGATATCGTAAATTATTTCTCCCATAGGATTAACATTAGCGAGCGGGTGTTTTCGCCTGAGTGAAGTAGCCTCTTACTGAGCAGGGCTGCCATTCTGGCGACTATTTTTATGTTCTATTTGTACTACTATTTTTTTTTTTTTTTTAATTATTTGTGGTAGCTATCGTTTGAAATTGTGCTAGAAGTATATAACAAATAATTTTAATTTTTAAAAACTGGTGGTGCGAATAGAAAAAAAAAAAATCGCCGGCGGCAGCCCTGTTCATGGGATTTCTTTACTTATTTCTTTTCTTATATACATATATAAAAGTGTATATATTTTTATACGTCAGAGTTTTTATTTATTTATTTATTTATATATTTGCATTGAATAGCTACGGTCGATCTCTTTGCACGCTCCTTTGTACTTTTTCGATTTTGATTACAAGTTTCTATTATTAAGATACTTTCACTTTCGGAACTGGTTTCGAAAGTGAAAGTATCCTCATAAGAAAAAACTGCAACAAAAATCGAAAAAGTTTAAAAGCGCGTGCATAGAGATTAACCTCAGCTATCTAATGAAAATAATAATAATAATAATTTAAAAATATTGAAATGCGAACGAGATATCGTAAATTATTTCTCCCATAGGATTAACATTAGCGAGCGGGTGTTTTCGCCTGAGTGAAGTAGCCTCTTACTGAGCAGGGCTGCCATTCTGGCGACTATTTTTATGTTCTATTTGTACCACTATTTTTTTTTTTTAAATTATTTGTGGTAGCTATCGTTTGAAATTGTGCTAGAAGTATATAACAAATAATTTTAATTTTTAAAAACTGGTGGTGCGAATAGAAAAAAAAAAAATCGCCGGCGGCAGCCCTGTTCATGGGATTTCTTTACTTATTTCTTTTCTTATATACATATATAAAAGTGTATATATTTTTATACGTCAGAGTTTTTATTTATTTATTTATTTATTTATTTGCATTGAATAGCTATGGTCGATCTCTATGCACGCTCCTTTGTACTTTTTCGATTTTGATTACAAGTTTCTATTATTAAGATACTTTCACTTTCGGAACTGGTTTCGAAAGTGAAAGTATCCTCATAAGAAAAAACTGCAACAAAAATCGAAAAAGTACAAAAGCGCGTGCATAGAGATTAACCTCAGCTATCTAATGAAAATAATAATAATAATAATAATAATAATAATTTAAAAATATTGAAATGCGAACGAGATATCGTAAATTATTTCTCCCATAGGATTAAAATAAGCGAGTGGGTGTTTTCGCCTGAGTGAAGTAGCCTCTTACTGAGCAGGGCTGCCACTCTGGCGACTATTTTTATGTTCTATTTGTACCACTTTTTTTTTAATTATTTGTGGTAGCTATCGTTTGAAATTGTGCTAGAAGTATATAACAAATAATTTTAATTTTTAAAAACTGGTGGTGCGAATAGAAAAAAAAATCGCTGGCGGCAGCCCTGTTCATCGGATTTCTTTACTTATTTCTTTACTTATACACATATATAAAATTGTATATATTTTTATACGACATAGTTTTTTTTTCTATTTATACATATATAAAAGTGCCTGCCTTTTTATGAGTGAATACGTATTTGCCATAATAAACAATACATATATCTACTATTATCAGCTCTATAATGAACTCTATTGTAATTATTATTTATACTGTTATGGCGAATTTATTATATTTGAGCTTTGACATTTAATTCTTATTACCAGCTGACTAATATTCTGAAATAGTACTTAAATAAATAAATAAATAAATAAATAAATACATTAATAAATAAAACCTAACCAGAAGCATATATTCTCTATCGTTCTCTGGACCGAGTTGCTATCTCTTCGATATTATGCGGAAATTTTTGCATTTTGATTTATTTTTAACAACCCCTTTCCGGTTTTATTTCATTATGAAAGGTCGATATGTCACTTTCTTTTGAATATTCCAGTAAAATATGAATTAAATTTAACACTTGAGAGACTACTTCACTCACGCGAAAACACCCGCACTCTAATGTTAATCCTATGGGGGAAATATTTTAAGATATCTGGTTCGCATTTCAATATTTTTAAATGATTTTTTTTTTTTTTTTTTGCATTGGATAGCTAAGGTTGATCTCTATGCACAGGCTCTTATTTTACTTTTTCGATTTTGGTTGCAGTGATTTTTTTCTTTCTTTTTTTTTTTTTTTTTTTAATGAGGATATTTTCACTTTCGAAACCGATTCCGAAAATGAAAGTATCTTAATTAAAAAAAAAAAAACTTGTAATCAAAATCGAAAAAGTAAAAAAGAGCCTGCATAGAGATCGGTCTCAGCTATCCAATGCAAGAAAAAAATAATAAAAATTAAAAAAAATTGAAATGCGAACAAGATATCTTAAAATTTTTCCCCCGTAGGATTAACATTAGCGAGCGGGTTTTGAAGCGTGAGTGAAGTAGACTCTTAATTTAAAAAATGGTGGAATTTTTATTTATTTATTTTCTTTTTCTTTTTCTTTTTCGTTTTCTCGTTTTTATTTATTTTTTTTTTTTTTAGAACCACTTTTCTAACACGTCAGATTTTTAAAAGTATTATTGATTACATCGATATATTCCAGTATCAAAACTTTCGTTTCCACTTGTTTAAAATTCGCGATTCATCCCAATATATTTATATTTTAACTTTTAAGGAGGGGGCGAGTTTGGTCGTCTTCCAAAGTCATTAGTGTCTTTATTTATTATTATTTTTCTATAAAATATGGAAAATGATGCATTTTATTTATTATTTTAATATTTACGTTTCTCTTATATCAAGGGTAGGATGTAAAATTTCCGGAAATTTTGTAGTGGTGGAAGAAAACAAGGTTTCTTATTTTATTTTATTTTATTTTATTTATTTATTTATTTTTATTATATATATATATATATATATATATATATATAATTATAATATCTATGAATTTCAAAAAACATATCAAATTCTATTATCATTCTACTTAAATCTCCAAAGAGATAATTAATGATATTGTGTATACAGAATACCACATAGCTAATAATTAACATGTGCAAACATAATATTACCATAGCTTGTGCTTCAATGGTAATTGGCCAAATTTTACTCATACCTAAAGAATATTGAAATGCATTTATTTATTTATTTTTATTTATTTATTTATCTTGAAAAATTGGAAAATTTTGAGAAGAATAATTATTTGCAAATAAAAGCATTTCTTGCGATCATTTTTCTTAGAAAATTTAAAATATTTTTTTTAGGCTCACTAAAAAAAAAAAAAACAATTGGGTAAGTGTGGATCGAAGATCGCTCAAAGGGTTTCGTTTAATATTCCTTTCAAAACACTATCCTTTCTTTAATAAATCCAAATAAATTTCATTTAGCAACCAAAAAAAAAAAAAAAAAAAAAAAAAAAAAGTCATGTTTTTTATAAAGTAAAAATTTACCGGTCTATTTTTCTCGTTTTTTCGAATATCTAAACCAGATCGATAGCTGTTGCGTACGGTTCGGTTAAACTAAATAGTTAAAAAAAAATTATTTTTAAAGACAAATTTGAAATTAATGACCTTGGGATAGGTAGGTTTAAATCTGGACTTATTGATTTTATTTAAATTGAATTAGTTTAATTTATAAAAATATAAGCTAAAGAAATAAATTAAAAACGTTATAAAGTTAAAAACTTTATTTTTATAAAAGTAAAGAAAAAATATTAACTAATTTTATAAATTCAAGAAAAAAATTATAAACTTGTAAAATTATAATTTATAAAATAATAAACTTTAGCATAATTCATAAATTTGTAAGCCAAATCAGCTTAGTTTAATACCAATTTGCATAGCTATAATTTGCAAAGATATTATGTTATGAAACTTTTAAATAACACAATATTGCCTCACGTTAAAAAAGTTAAAATAAATTTTAAAAAAATTAGTGGGGGAAAAAATCATAATTTTGACGTACTACCAAGGAAAAAAAAAGTAGATGTGTAAAATGTGAGGGGAAAAAAAAGAGTAAATGTGTTGTAGTGGATCCACTTAGATGAAAATCCCGAACAACCAGATCCACTTTTCATTTCTCTTATTCTTCGATTTTCCTTCAAATAATAGCTTTTTAGGCTCCGAAATTTCGTCATTACACATTCTGAAATATACGAGTATGTTAGGTTTGATCATATGTTCATTTTTGATCCAAAAATACTCATTTCGAAATGAGTACATGAACTTACTCATTTTTGAGAATGCACATGTTCATTTTTGATACAAAAATACTCCTTTCGATATGAGTACATGGACTTACTCATTTTTGAGAATGCACATGTTCATTTTTGATCCAAAAATACTCATTTCGAAATGAGTAGATGGACTTACTCATTTTTGAGTACTTCATTTTTTACAGTGCTCCCAGAACCGAAAACCACCCCCAGTTCAAAACTTTTATCTATCTATCTACATCACTTTTTTATGGAAACGATAACTTCAATAATTCTTCCAAAAGTAATACATAAAATCAAGGGGCATAAAATCTCGGTCAAGTTCGTTAATGGGCAAAATCGAACCAAGGAGATAGGGGGCTTTTTGTGAAAACAGAAAAACCCATAACTTCTTAATTATGATGCGTATCGAATCCATTTAAAGTTATTATTACTTCTAGGAAAAGGGCCGAAAATTTATGTAGGACAGATTTTGATATCATTAAAAATGGCCTCGAGGGGGGGGGATAGGGGTTTAAGAAGAAAAAAAATCATAACTTTGTCAATTCACAAGTTATTAAATCCGCGTAAATTTATTATAAATCCTCTTAATATTATCTACAAGTTTTTTATAGGACCAACCCTTACAGCAAAAAAAATTAAAAACAAAGAAATCTCTGTCGGCTCCGCCAACAGACACAAGTAGTTTTTGAAGTGGGCGGTCCCAACTGCCGAATCGTGGCAAAAAGGTCATATATTCTGCAATTCCCAATAAACAGGCGCCCCACGTCTGCGTCTTCGAAATCTACCTTCGGCTGTAGGCCGAGCTGTCTGGGATTTTTTCATATTGTAGGGACTTTGTTTCTTATTAAACTGTTTATAATAGCTTTATTTCATTCTAAGAAAAATAAAAGCTGCAGACAGGGATATAATGGAGGATATACGGTGGATACGCCGTATATTTTCTGGATTATGTTAAGGAATACCGTATACCTATACTTCTCAGAAACACTATAGCATATATACTCTTTAGGACATAAGCTCTTTAGCATATACTCCCTCTGCCTACTGCGTATGCCCTCTGGTTTTTTTACAACTA
Organism: Maratus michaelseni; assembly: GCA_963931845.1. Taxonomy (NCBI): domain Eukaryota; kingdom Metazoa; phylum Arthropoda; class Arachnida; order Araneae; family Salticidae; genus Maratus; species Maratus michaelseni. The sequence goes on along the minus strand of OZ007590.1, from coordinate 315,773,498 downwards.
CATCACTGGCTGCAGAATGAAAATTTTCAGTGTAAAATTATACTAGTGAAATAATAAGTGATGATGTCAGTAAGTAAATAAAAAGCTCACTGTTCAAAAGAGTTGCAAGCTATAATTTTTTTCTGAATATTCCCTGCCCTTAAAGATTCTAAAGTTATGTTTTTATATGATAAAAAACATTAGAAAAATCAAGGATATATTTTGCATTTTAAAACTATTCAAATGCTAAAACCACTTGTATTTAAATTGGCTATTAGCTTTTTTCATTAGTATCATTTATAAATTAAGGATCTTATATATATTTAAACTCGGATGACTCAAATAGGAAACATAATGTTTATCATAAGCATCATATTTACTATCAAACTCATTAGAGTAACTTTGTTTCATGCTAATAATGGAAAACGCTGCAAAATGAAAAATTTCAGGATATAACTAATGAAAAAGTCAATGTTTTCATCAGCAAAAGGTTGCTAATTCTGAGTATGTGCAGATAGCATGCGCGCCTATTGAAGCACTTATTTGCAGTTTTTAAACAAATTCTTCAATTTAATTTATGCAAAACTGTAAAAAAAACCCAAAACTAAGTTCAATTTTTGAACAGAGTTTCATTTGGATTTTTGAAACAGAATTTCATTTGGTGACCTTGGCAACTTTCCCAGGGAGGGCTCAAAATTTTCCAGGGGGTGCTGAGCACCCCCTGGCATCCCTCTAACCACGGCCCTGGTACATACACATATTCATACTCCTTGTATTATTGAGAAAATATAACAAATAAGTGCAATTTTCTTTTATGTTATTTAATAGTTTGGTATTTCTGAATTAAAATTAAACCTTTTTAAAGTTCCAAAATAAACTCGAAATATTTTTTCAATAGAATTTTATTTATTTTATACTTTTTTCGGAACTCAAGTGGGTCACTTGAAATTATGAAATGGATCACTCGGTGACCCGCGGGTCATAGGTTGCCGACCCCTGGTTTAAATTGCGATTAAAATTAGTTTTAAAACTTGAAAGGAATAAAAAAAAAAAAAAAAAAAAAAAAAAAAAGTATAGCATTCATCTTCTATCACTTACAGTTTGAAAGAAAATTTTAACTTATTGTACATTCCATCTACACAGTATAGTAAAATATCTGTAATGGACACTTTCTGAATAGCAGATACCCTATTCAGTTCTTTTAATGCCCAACACCTGCATATTTGTATGTTTTAACTCTGAATAGCGGACACCTCGGAATAGCAGACAGATTTTATGGTCAAGAGCAGGTCTTTACAAATTGCATAAAATCTGGTAGCCAGCAAAAAATTCTAGTCTCCAGTAAAAAATATCCCCCCCCCCCCTCCCTCCCTTTTCACGCGTCTTCAAAAAGTGCAAATTTTTTTATGAATTAATTAGGAAAAAATAACAACGAGCATAGATTATAATTATTCGTTACACTGCTTAGAAAAGTACATAATCTAAAAATATATAAATTAAGTTTTCTAATGAAACTTACCAAAATTATATCTGAAAAAAAAAAAAAAATACTGTAAAGGCTGAATTGATCGTCATGTGCGGAAAATGATGATTGCCGAACGCTTTAAATTTCGTAAGTCAACGCTTCAAAATAGTTGAATGCTACAATATATATATTATATGTGGGGGACATCAATGAAATAGTGAAGCAGGAAAAAAAAAGTGTGCCTATTTTACTGTCGAAATCAATCAAATAATTCTTTTTTTTTTTTTTTTTTCTATTTGATGAACTTATTTTTGCCCAAATTAAAAATAAAAGTTAAAAATTATATTCAAACAAAAAACATATTTTTAAGTTTATTTCTTAAAATTGGGAGGGAGAGAAAAAATGCCGTTTGTGCTCATTTCTTGGGTCATTTTTTGTACAAAAAAACTAAATAAATAAAATAAAAACTCTGTCCGATTAAATGACTTGGTCGTCAGTGGCGACCTGGAAACCGCATTTGTCAAACCCTGGTCAGGAGTGTAGTGGAGGGTATACGGATGTTTACGTTGTATACCTTCTGGATATTTCTACGAAGCTGCGTAAAGCCACTGTTTCTCTAAAAAGTTATAGCGTATACTCTAGCCATAAACATACATGACTCTAGCCGCAGGCACAGCGAACATTTTTCATATCCGCGTGCCAAATTTACTCCCCCCCCCCCCCCCCCCAAAAAAAAAAAAAAAAAAAAAGAACTTTATGTGATTATGGCGTGCCAACGACAAAAAATGTAGTCGATCAAATAATAATGGATAATTACTGTAAAGTTTGATTTTATGATTAAAAATATGGGTATGTACTTCAGTCAGTAATTTTAAAATGCTATTTCTGTTGTATCTTAGATGACAAATAATTTATATTAGTTTCGTACTTATTTTTAAAAGAACGCAAGGTGAATTGGTGTCATCTGACAAGTCGCTTCTACTTGAGTTTTTCATATTTATTCCTTTCCGAAATAATAACTCGCAGAAAAAATGTGAAAATGTCAACCGTCAGCTTCTTTAAACAGTTCTTTATACCCTGAATTGAATACAAAGTTGTCATAATCTTACCGTCATAATCGACATTTTTGCATATAATGCCTTATAATCTTTTCTTTCCGATGATCCCGTAATCATATTTTAATCTGAAAGTTTTTTTTATCCAATATTGATTTAAATTGGGATTCATTAGGTTGCATTTCAGTTTCCTGAATCTTTTTGGCAACGGTTATCAATCGAACAAATTGAATTCAGGCAAACTCAGCCAGTCTAAATTCATTCATTTTATGCAATTTTATTATAATTTAATTTAGAACTTGAATATATAGCGTGCCGATAATGATCTGCTACGTGCCACGTATGGCACACGTGCTATTGGTTCGTCGTCCTCGAACGTCACCGGCCAGCAAACAGGCATCAATGTATGACGGAATATCTATTCATCGTTGTCTCTCTAACCTCTGAGCTAACCCTGTCGATTTCCTAACTCGGCAATTTCCTAGTATTAATCCATGTTGGGGAACGTCACGTCGCCGGCCAGCAAACAGACAACGCTGGATGATGGAACATTTATTCTTCGTTGTCTCCATAACGACTGAGCCAACACGGTCGATATCCTAACTTGGCAATTTCTCACTATTAATCCATGTTGAGGAACGTCAGGTAATCGGCCAGCAAACAGACAGCACTGGATGATAGAGCATTCATTCATCGTTGTATCTCTAACCACTGAGCTAACGCGGTCGATATCCTAACTCGACAATTTTTCACTATTAATCCATGTTGAGGAACGTCGCCGGCCAACAAACAGACAGCACTGGATGACATCGTTGTTCCATCATCCAGTGCTGTCTGTTTACTGGTCGGCGAAGTGACGCGACGTTCCTCAACATGGATTAATAGTGAGAAATTGCCGAGTTAGGATATCGACCGGGTTAGGTCAGTGGTAGAGCAACAATACGTTACACAGTGGACTCAGGTTAGAGTCCTGGCTAATTTTTCGACTAATTTTTAACTCGTGTTGGATTTATTGTATCAAAATAATTAATTGTCACTTTAACGAATTCAGACGTTAATATATGTGCTTTAATAAATATAGACGTATTCATAAGCAGTTTGCTAAAAATTAATCAGCGATAACCAACTTTATACTCCATCGAAAGATTTTGGTATAAGGTAAAGCCAAAAGAGATGGCGCGGTCGGAGAGATTGCGCACATAGAGGTTCAGGGGGGAAGGAGTAGAGTGAGCGCGCAGCCACTCCAGGTAGTTGTACAACAGCAGTAGTGGAGTGTCTACTTGAAAGTGCACGTTGATTGTTTTGAACGTCTAAGATAAGCATTGCTATTTTGTTTTGTTTTCCCAAAGTAAATGCTTGAATTTTTATAGCTATTCATCAGAATTTCTATACAATGTCAGTAGTACAAAATATTTTAAACTTAAACTATTTCTCATAAGCTACTAATCTAGACTAACAATGTGAACATCAACGGTTCGTTTTAGTAGCGGCCATGTTTAAATAAAAGGCCGCGCAATCTCTCCTACCGAAATTGGAGAGTTTGCGCATCTGCTACTTAGGAGAGATGGCGTAGTGTTCCCATTAGTTTCCATGCTAGGAGAGATTACGCAGCTAAATGGTAAATTTGCATACAAAAATGAAAAATGAAAATGGACTAATTTTAAATTAAACGTGTTTTCAAGTAACTTAATGTTATTTTGTAATCTTATCTGGACTTGCTTTTTCTGATTCTTTAATTTTTTCCCCAAAAAATTAAAAATTTTTAATCGTTTTTAAATTTTTTTTTCTGATTATTTAATCATTAGGTTGAAATATTCACTCCTAATACAATAATATTTGTTCACAAAAACCTTACAACAATGTCATTTAAGTGTACTTATTATTGTTAACAATTTAATTGTAGTTATTATTGGTAACAATCTCTTCTACCCATGTGCGCAATCACACCAACCCTTTAAGGACAGATTGCGCAAAATAACTTATTTGGTTTTATTACAATTGTTCTATTAAATTACAACATAAGAATAAAATAGCAATGGAAATGCATAAAAAACAAATGAAGTAAAACTTATTCATGGATAGTTTAGCAAAAAAATTATATTTAGATTTTTTATTGTTATTCTTTTGAATTGTGCACAGACTCTCCTAGCTTTACCTTATTTTTGCCGCATGTTGCATTGAGTTTAAGGTAATATTTTATTGGGAATAATGTCCGTAAAATAAATATTTCATCAAAAATTATTTTTGTATCGGTGAATGAAATTAACTTTTCTTAATATTAATTAGTTTTAAGGTCTTTTGAATCTTCCAAATGTGAATATTCAATTGTGTATCTACTTTGACAGTAAAACGAAACTATACAAGTTATTTATTTATTTTTATTGTTTTTAAAGAATCAAAAGACTGTAAAACAAATTACATTAAATACTTATTTTTAAGAAATTTAACCAAATAGCTCTCTATATATTTGACTCTTCAGATTTTGAAAATTTCGAGGATTATCTCCGTTCTGATATCGATGATTTTCACCTAAGAAACATTTATTCATTTGTAGAATGCATAAGCAACCATGTTGTTTTGTAATTGTGATTCAGAAATGCGCCTCTAATGTTATATTTACTTATCTCCAAACTGCTCTGACTTTTTGTCACCAGTATTTACCAATAGAAATTTTTGACGTTTTTTAAACCAGTATTTCTACGATTAAATAAAGCAAATATCACTATTCTGAAATACTGGTTATAAAAATCGTAGCAGTCAGAAACTGTGCATGTACAATTTTTCTATTACGTTTACGCAGGGTTCCCAAAGTTCTTACCATTTTTTTTCTGAATTTTAATCTTCACCTTATTTAATCATAGATTATTATCTGGTTAAATAAGACAAAGATTAGTAGTCGGAAATAGTGGTAATAAAAAGCTTACAAAAGTAAAGACCGATCCTGACATATATCTAAATTTAACTCTTTATTATTAATATTTTACTGACAACGTTTCCAGTAAATTAAAAAAAAAAATGCAAATTGAACAACCCATTATATTCCTAAACCATTGAATAGAACATGAACATATTTTTTTTATCGCATCCCGAAATCTATCATATTTAAATTTAGTTCATGGAACTGTCATATTTAAATTATCTCTATTGAGTTCATAATACGCCACCGCTTTTTAAGTGACAGAATTTGTCAATTTATTTCATCATGGGATAAAAGCATTCCGCCATAAAATGTAATAAAATAATCCTTACTCAATCTGATTTCATGAAATGTCATTACGTAGAATAAGTTCGGATGATTCGACCGAGTTGTTTTCTGATGCGTTATTATAATAATTCGAGAATTAATAATAAAACAAATGAAAAAAGAAGGGAAAGGAATCTAAATACGCCTATTCTAAGAATCATGCCGTTTTGTGATCCATTTATTTTGCAGAAAAGAGGATGGCTGTAAAATTGTATAATTAAAATAAATAAATATATTTAAGAAAAAAAAAAATTCTATATCTTTATTTTGCCTGTATTTAATATTTTATTATTTATATTACCAATTTATTATCAGACATTATTACATATGATGTTCTGGGGCGATGACTACGTGCATGATTTCCATTGCTATATCTCTAGAAAAGGTCAAGCAATATGTTATAGTTCACCATAATATATAATAAAGACAAATCTATTTTTTATTGAATGAATACACGTATAGTCTCTTTTAATCTTGACATAAGCTTTTTTTATGGCTTAAAGTTTTATTTTATTAGTCTACAATTTTTAAAAAGGGTATGTCTGTATTTTTTTTTAAGTATACTACGAATTAATATAAACTTATATATAAACCGATAAATAAATAAAATAAAATTTAAGCCATAAAAAAGCGTATGTCAGGATTAAAAGAGACTATGTGTGTATTGCTAGAATAAAAAATAGATTTGTCTTTGTTATATATTATTGTGAACTATACGAATTTCATTTTGAAAAAATACAACATTGTAATTGCATTTTAGCGACACGAATTGGCTTTATTCGTTACCATTGAAATTTTCCCGGCAACCCTGTCCGAATGCCATATTTGTCTGCTGTGTGTGGGTAGTGGTTTGGATTTGTAGCACCATATTTGACAACTTAACTCGCTTTTGGCGTAAAATTAACAATTAAAGACTCCTTACTTTAAAATTAAATGTATACAAAAAATATATGTAATACGATTTTTGCAGACAAAATTTATCGGTTCTCAAACTTTGGCCTATAGGGATATAAAATGCACCATGTCTAAATGCAGGTGCAAGCTGCACCAAAAGTGGTTCCCTTGTCAAAAAAAAAAGTTTGTCGGATAAAACAATACAATTCTCTACTAGGAATGCGGGGGCGTGCACAGAATTGAGCTTAGCGAGTTAATTTGCAAACATTCATTTGACGCAGTCAAGAAGACATTGATAATTTCTAATTTTGAAATAAACATTAAGATTACTTTAGTTGTCGAAAAATAGTTTGCCATCGAACATTTCAAAAACACTCTAATTGCAGTGAAGCCGTAATTTTTCGACACGTTTCAAACACTATTCTTAAAGCAGCTTTGAATGTATTTCCTGCCTACATCTCAAAATTCGGATGCTATGCGATAGAAGAGGCGGATATTCACTCTAACCAGTTTTACTTTCAACGCATTGACGATAAAATAATGTATCCAAAACAATCCTAGCAAAGTGATGGGTCGACGGTAAATTTCTCAACTGTTCTATGTGACAACTGAGCTGCCGTTAACACCATCCGAGTTTTTGTTCAGCTTAGCAACAAATCTACAATAGCTCTGGTAAAGTTGTTGGCTGTCAAAATTGCTACCAACAGTAGGCAAGCCTGAATATTTCATGAGCGGGCGCCTTTTATAAATACCACCTTTTGTGTTAACCCCTTAAGAGCTGCTTAAAAAAGTTCAAATTAAAAAGCTTGAAAAAAAGCTTAAATTGAAACCCGCACCGTTTAACGTAAAGTATATGGCACTTATGATGTTTAAAGCTTTAAAAAAAATTACATTGAAAGACTCGCGTGTTGCAACATAGCGTCGATGGCATTTATGATCTATAATTATCCCTCAATGACACGATTATTGTGTTAGATTTTTTTTATGCCAATCATGCAAGCTATGACGGGTATCACTATGTTGAACCATGATGGTTCAGATGATGAAACCATGATGGAATCATCTATGCTATTAGATGGTCATCGGCCGGACAGTTTAGGACGAATATCGTGACAAAGTTATTATTGGAGTATAAGCAAAGAGCCTTGTTACAAAATTAAGTAAAAGCAAAGTAAAAACAAGTGCTGCAACATAGTCATAAATAAAACATGTTTTCCCGTATGTTAACCTAACGAAAATATTATCATCCTTGATACGAATTTCCTTGGAAAATTTCGCATTTCTTTACGATTAACTTCCATCCCAGACTGCGATTATTTAGATTTTGTGCAGTTCATGGATAAAACTTCCATAAAAAAATACAAGTACCAATTTATTAGTTATTTATAAAAAATTGACAGAAAAAATGACACATGACATTACACTAATTAATTTAAACAAGAGAAAAGCATAAGTATTCCTTTTTTTTTTTTTTTTTTTAGTGTAATCAAATTATTTCAACATTTAGAACCGTACGATTTCCTGTTTATGTTTTTTTTTTCTTTCATTCGTTTATTAATTATTTATTTATTAATATTTTTTTTAGGATTGACGATGAATAATTGTTAAATTTCTAAAGAGTATATTGTCACTATGAAATTAAGAAGAAGACTAATGACCATAGGTTCCAACCTCTCATTAATATTCCGTAATATGCGGGTTAATTTGACCCAGTTTAACAACGCTTCAAACCAGAAAAATTATTGGATGAATCTTTATTTATTCAATTTCAAGTTTCTGCGTAGAATTTAATTTAATTTATTTAAAAAATTTCTGGTGCGAAACTTGTTAAACCTGGGTCAAATTAACCCGCATATTACGGAATATTAATGAGAAGTTGGCACCTATGCTAATGACGCACACACATATTTATTTAACCCTTTCGGGAACAGCGTCTCATACACGAATTTTAATCGGTTGGTCCCAATTTTTGTTGGCACCACGTGTTACTTTATCTCCAAAGTACAATAACAGAAATATTTTACGAAGAGTGATTAATAATATAATCATTAACATGTTTTAGAAAGAAAAATGAAAACCATCAAGATAACATAATTATTTGACATAACACTAAAAAAAAAATTTTTTTTAAATAAATAATAATAAAAAAAAATATCCAGAAACGTGACAGTTCCAAATTTCAGGTCAAAAATCCATCATGTCTGCCAGATTGCCATATATCATTGATTTACTGAACAGCTGGTCGAACAGATGTTTTACTTATCTCCAAGCGCAGTAGCAGAGGTATTTTAACTCTTTGAGGTTGTGTCTGAAACGTTAGATTCATACCAGAGTTTTCGTAAAAAAAAATTATTTGAAAGTAAAAAAAATGGAATTTAACAGCTTTTTTTTTCCCCAACGTTATAAAAGTAACATTTTGTTAAAAAATTCTCGTACACATCTTGATTAAAAGTATGTGGGATAAAAAATAAATATGCCACTACCCTTCAAAGAGTTGATAAGAGGAAATTATAAAATAATTGTTTAAAAAAAATAGCATACAAATTAAATTAAATGACTGGGAATCATTTAAAATTTCATTAATTATTTGACACAAATTAGGTCTTACTTAAATGTTGCAAATTATGAATAAACAAAATTAGTGCTCTGTTTAAAATACTAAAAATACAATTATTTTATAAAAAATATGTCTTACTTGAGTAGTTACAAATTACATGTAAAGAAATTAAAAAAGATAACTATTTCACATAAACGATGTCTTTCTTATTTCAGGTAGTTACACATTGCATATTAAAGAAATAGTATTACTCCTTAGATATTACTCCTCATTCCTTAGGTACTTTATTATCACTTGCGTGTCAGTTAAAGACATGGTGTATTACTCAAAGCTATAGCCTTGTAAATGGAAGTCACATTTTTTTCACATTCATCAATGTGTCGCAAGTGCTGTTTTCTTAGTTCGTGGAATGATCAGTCAGTTACTAAAAATATATATTGTTAATTTTATCTGTCGTAAAACTGCAACAAATGCAATATATTACATCTTTTATATATAATATATATATATATATATATAATATGTATATATACTAGCGGCCCTCCCTCGCTTTGCTTCGTGTTAACCTTGAAAACCTTCATCTCTTTGTGTTTTCTGTAGACCTTTTTAATGTGTACAATAATTAGTACATTATTTTGATAAATCTTCTAGGGTTCAGCCTGCGTTTGCAATGTATAAACGGAAAAAATGAAATTATTTACGACATCACATTAAAAACCTCAAAAATAACAGTATTTCTCCACTATTTAATGGATGTTATTATACATATAAACCTTCCTATTGAATCACTCTATCTATTAAAAAAAACCGCATCAAAATCCGTTGCGTAGTTTTAAAGATTTAAGCGTACATAGGGATATAGGGACAGAAAAAGCGACTTAAACCTAAAAAATAACAGTATTTCTCCACTATTTAATGGATGTTATTATACATATAAACCTTCCTCTTGAATCACTCTATCTATTAAAAAAAACCGCATCAAAATCCGTTGCGTAGTTTTAAAGATTTAAGCGTACATAGGGATATAGGGACAGAAAAAGCGACTTAAACCTAAAAAATAACAGTATTTCTCCACTATCTAATGGATGTTATTATACATATAAACCTTCCTCTTGAATCACCCTATCTATTAAAAAAAACCGCATCAAAATCCGTTGCGTAGTTTTAAAGATTTAAGCGTAACATAGGGATATAGGGACAGAAAAAGCGACTTTGTTTTATACTATGTTAAGATATATATATATAAAGAATGTCTTGAAGAAATATAGGTACACAACATCGCGAAATATCAGAGTTTTATTAATCTTTCTGTAGAAAGCGGGTTGAGGTTACAATAAAAAAATTTGAACCCTGACTTAAGCTTGCTCGTTCGTGTAAAACGAATGTTATAAATCGTGTTTACTTTAAAACTATGTTTTTACATTCTTCTATCTTTACAATACAAGACAAAAATATTGGATTCATGAAAATTTTCGACTTCCGGTTTTCGACGGGTTTATGCGTTTTAAAAGGTCCTGAACACGATTTGACTGTTTTTAGAAAACGTCTGTCTGTCTCTATGTGACAAAAATTTTGTGGACGCTCTATCTCAAGAACTTTAGATTCAGTTAGACTTTAATATAAATTGGTGCTGATTAGTTTTTGGTGTAAGTCGCCAAGCAGGCGCGCTGCTATGCGGCATTTTTTGCGATTTCCGCAATAGCTCTATGTCAAGAACTAATGCACTTATTTTCATCAAACTTCAGATTCTGTTAGATCTTGACATAAATAAATGTTGATAATGTTTTGGTGTAAATAGGCCAACAGGTGGCGGTACTATGCTACTTTTAGCATGATTTTTACGATAGGTATATCTCAAGAATTGATGCATGAATTTTCATCAAACTTCAGATTCAGTTAGACGTTGATATAAGTTGTTGCTGAATGGGTTTTGGTTTAAATAGCCCTAAAGGTGGCGCTTCTATGCTACGTTTTTCAGGATTTACATGATTTTAACGATAGTCATATCTCAAGAATTAATGCACGGAAATTCCTCAACCTTCGTATTCTGTTATTTTGAAATACTAACATGTATGAGAGAGAAGAAAATTTTCGGATTGGCACATCTGACTAGTTTTTTTTTTTTTTTTCTTTTTAATCAGAATAAAATTTTTAATAAAGGATTTTTTCATGTTTTCTAAAAGTCGATTTCTGTTTCGTTTTTACACCGCATCATTATTATTATTACTGTTATTATTCACATTAGGAATACCTTTTAGAGATGAGTTCGGGCTCTTCTTGAACCAGAGTCCGGCGATTTAAATTCTGACCTCGACCGTGCCCGAAAAAAATTGCGTTATCAGAGCCCGAGCCGCAGTAGACAATTGTTAATAACATTTTAAAATTGGTTCAAGATTAATTTTCTCATTTAAAAATCGCTTCTTATATACAATTAAATATTAATACTAAATACTTCCTAAAAGCCTATATCAGTCATGCGAAAAAACGCGCACGCTAATGTTAAGTCTATCTATGCGAAGGTTATTGCGCGATTTCTCGCTCGCATTTTAATATTTTTAAATGATTTTTTTGCATAGGATATCTGACGTCGATCTCTAAGGTTGTTAGTTTTTACTTTTTCGATTTTGGTTCCAGTTTTTTTATATAAGGTTATTTTCACTTTCAGAACCGGTTCCAACCGGTTCCAAAATTGGAAATGTCCGCTTATAAAAAAAGTGTAACCAAAATCCAAAAACTAAAAATTCTAAAAACTACCAACGTTAGAGCTCGACGTTAGCTATCCTATTCAAAAAAATCATTTAAAAATATTAAAATGAGAGCGAGAAATCGCGCAAGAACCTTCCCATAGACTTAACATTAGCATGAGCGTTTCTTTCGCGTGACTAGCGTAGGCTCTTAATCCTTGAAAATCTGTGTAAAATAACAAATTTCTCATTTATCTTAACCATTGGCAAAAATCGCTATTCATATTCTTCTGAAATATCACTGTACAACTATGGCAGAAAGGGATGAATTCTTCGTTCCAGTAATTCTTTTAAAAGGACTTCAAAACCCACAGCGAGGATAAGATAAGGATATCCTATGGCTTCTGTATGTTACTAACGCTGCCCGTGCAAAGGCTACAGAAAGAGATAAAATATTTCTCCTTTTATCCCATCAATAACAATTCAATTCTCCTTCGAAACTGATTTTTGAAGGATTGTAAAACACTTTAAAAATATTTCTGTAGTATTTGGTAAGTACAGCAATTATCATCGATTAACGTTTTTCAGACAGAGGACAAATTTTCTGTAACTACAGCTGACAAAGGTCTTTCTGTGTGTTTTTCATTCAGGGGAGTATTTCGACCTCTTTTAAATTGCGTAAACCATCTGAATACGGGGGTAAAATGGAGTTTCATTTCATATGTTAATTGTAGACGTTGAAGGCATTCTTCTTGATTTAACCCCACTTTAAAATCATGGAATATCATATACCTCGATAATGCTCCCATGTCAATTTCATTTTCGCTCTTTCCCAATTTATTTTACGACAGTGAAATTGTAACCTTTGCCACAAATTATCATCTGCATAGATAAAAGAGTTCAAATTTAAATATCCGACTAATATTATTTAAATATACACTGTAAGAATAAACGGCAGAAATTACAGTAAAATTTGCTGTAAATTTATGCACCCAAATTTCCAGCAGATTTTACTGTACATTGACAGCAAAATATGACTTAAATTACATTATGTTTGGAATTTTACAGCAAAATGTGCTTCAAACATGTTAATTTTACTGCAAATACGACTATAATCATATTAAATTTTACAGCAAAAAATGCTGGAAATTTGGGTACATAAATTTACAGCAGATTATGCTGAAATTTTTGCTATTTTTTCTTACAGTGTATATATTTACCCATATCGTCTACCCCTGTTTAAAAAAATTCAGTGTTGCCCTCGTAGTCTGATATCTCTAGATATCCTCCATGCACTCATGGTTGGGCCGCAAAGAGTGACTGCCGGCGCCGGTAGGGATTCGAGTGCGGGCCCTTATGCGTAATTTTAAAAAACGAATTTGTTGAATAATTACTTTTAAAATGAAATATATATTTTATTAAAAAATTAAACATCAGTATATTAACAAAATATAAAAGAAAAAATAGCGTCCGAGGTATAAATATTCTTAGCGCTGTGTAAGAACCATAGAGTACAAATGTTTTAATTAATATATAAAATCTAAAGTATTAACAATAAAATGTATACCTTATATGACTCAATTTCTGACTTTTTCATTCGTTTACTTAGAAGTTATTTCAATCTTTAAAAAAATACGTTAAAAAAAGTTGATCGAGTCTATTTTTTCCTATTTTATTTTTAAAAGGGACGTGCCACGGGCTCAGGTAATTTGTACCGGCTATGTCTCCCCTCCCAACCCCCCACCTACCTACCCTTCTCTGCGGCCTTGCATGCACATAACGATAATTTTCAAAATTAGTGACTTACACTATTATGGCTTTAAATGCCTCGTTTAATTTCACTTTACATAGCACTGTGGAATTACTTTTTCATCATTACATTAATTAATAAAATTGTCTTTAAAAATTACTAATAATGTTTTAAGAATGTGAATTAATTTTGAAGTTGAAATATTAATTAATTAGTTGAATAATTACTTGAATAATCAATTAAATAATTTGTCATTGTTATTCAAGAATATTATTAGGAACATCGAATGTACAGCAAAAAAAAAAAAAAAAAAAAAAAAAAAAAACATAGATCAAACATTTTTGTTTGTTTGATGCGACATAAAAATAGCTTGAGATGGTCATTCTTTCTGTTTTCTTTCTTTCTTTTCTTTCTTTTTTTTTTTGTTTGTTTAATTTTTCTTTTGTTTATCTTTTCTAAGGTTTCTGATAAGCCAGTTATTTGCTTTATTTTATGTTTGTTATTATTAAATTTTACATTATACATAGCAATATATAATTACCTTTTATTTATTACATTAATTAGGATTTCATAAATAATAAATTTGTTTTTAAATCGTCACTAATAATTTCGAAAAGAGAATGTCATTTATTTTTAGAAATTTAAGTTGAACTATCATTTAATGATTTTTTTTAAAATTGTTATCAAAAATATTATTCGGAACATCGAATGTGCTGCGGGAACGGACATGAATCTTCTTCTTTTTCCTTCCTTAGGATGCAACATAAAAATGGAGAGAGGTGGTTATTCCTTCAGTTTTTCTATTTTGTCATCTTTTCTTTGTTTTGTTTCTCTTTTTAAACAATTTAATAATCAGTTATTTGTTTTATTATATTTCTGTTACTACCTAATTTTACAATACATAGCGCCATAATTAACTTTTATGCTACAAAATTTTACAATACGTAGCGCCTTAATTAAATTTTCATCATTACGTTAATTATGAATTTATACATAATAAACCTGTCTTTAAATAGCCACTAACAATATTTTTGTTTTGAAAGAGAATACTAGTTAATCTCTGAAATGTAAGTCGAAATACCATTCAAAGATATGTTTTTTAATTCCTATTCAAGAATATTATTTGGAACATAGAATGTGCTGCGGAAACGGAGATATTTTATTTTTCTCATTAGAATTTAATTTTATATTACCTAGCACTATAATTACCTTTACATTGGTACATGTCTTCATCAATAATGCACTTGTCTTTAAATCATCGCTAACAATTGTTTTAAAGATTTTGTCAGTTAATTTCAGAGACATAAGTCGAAATACCATTCAGTGAAAAAATAATTTGACATTCAGGTATATTGCTCGGAACATCGAATGTGCTGCGGAAACGGAGATGAATCTTCTTCTTTTTCCTTCCTGGGGATGCGACATAAAAATGGAGAAAGATGGTTATTCCTTCAGTTTTTCTATTTTGCTCATCTTTTCTTTGTTTTGTTTCTCTTTTGAAACAGTTTAATAATCAGTTATTTGTTTTATTTTATTTCTGTTACTACTTAATTTTACAATACATAGCGCCTTAATTAACTTTTCTGCTACTTAAGTTTACAATACACAGCGTCTTAATTAACTTTTCATCATTGCGTTACTTATGAATTTATATATAATAAACTTGTCTTTAAATAGCCACTAACAATATTTTTGTTTTGAAAGAGAATGCTCGTTAATTTCGGAAATATAAGTCTAAATACCATTCAAAAAGATGTTTTTTAATTGCTATTTAAGAATATTATTTGGAGCATCGAATGTGCTGCGGAAACGGAGATATTTTATTTTTCATATTATAATTTAATTTTATATTACCTAGCACTATAATTACCTTTACATTGGTACATGTCTTCATCAATAATGCACTTGTCTTTAAATAATCGCTAACAATTGTTTTAAAGATTTTGTCAGTTAATTTCAGAGACATAAGTCGAAATATCATTCAGTGAAAAAAAAATTTGACATTCAGGTATATTGCTCGGAACATCGAATGTGCTGCGGAAACGGAGATGAATCTCCTTCTTCTTCCTTCCTTGGGATGCGACATAAAAATGGGGAGAGATGGTTACTCCTTCAGTTTTTCTACTTTGCTCATTTTTACTTTGTTTTGTTCTCTTTTTAAACAGTTTAATAATCAGTTATTTGTTTTATTATATTTCTGTTACTACTTAATTTTACAGTACTGGGTGCCTTAATTAACTTTCTGCTACTTAATTTTACAATACATAGCGCCTTAATTATCTCTTCTGCTACTTAATTTTACAATACTGGGCGCCTTAATTAACTTTTCATCATTACGTTAATTGTGAATTTATACAGATTAAACTTGTCTTTAAATAGCCACTAACAATATATATATATATATATATATATATATATATATATATATATATATATATATATATATATATATATTGAAAGAGGATGCTATTTAGTCTCTGAAATATAAGTCGAAATACCATTCAAACAGATGTTTTTTAATTGCTATTCACGAATATTATTTGGAACATCGAATGTGTTGCGGAAATGGAGATATTTTATTTTTCTTATTACAATTTAGTGTTATATTACCTAGCACTAATTACCTTTACATTGGTACATGTCTTCATAAATAATGAACTTGTCTTTAAATCATCGCTAATAATTGTTTTAAGGATTTTGTCAATTTCAGAGATATAAGACGAAATATCATTCAGTGATTATCTGCAAGACACTCCATCCACTTTCAGTGGATCCCGTCACTTGTTGGGCTGAGAGGAAACGAAATGGCCGATTGTTTGGCCAAGTCTGCCTCAGCTGAAGAGCACCAGGAAGATAGAATATTAACTTATAGTGAAATAGCTTCGATTAAGAAACAAGAATTAAATTCACTTTGGAGAGTACCTCCTATTCATCCATGGTACTTTATTAATACACCAGGATGGTCTCTCCAACTTAACCTTTGTAGGAAACAACAGACGACACTCTCACGCTTTATGAGTGGTCACTTAAGAGGACTATCTCTCCATCAGGCCCAGAAAACATTTTCTGAGTGTCATCGGTGCCCGGGAGTCCAGGCCTCTCCTCTGCATATTATCAAATGCCTAAATTTTACCCGCTGTGAAATCTTGGAAAATCCAGCGCTCTTTCATGATTTTCTGGAAGTCTTTGGTTTTGTGGAGATGGTTTAGCTATGCTAAACCATCTGGGATTAGAAACAACAACAAAAACACCATTCAGTAAAAAAAATTGACATTCAGGTATATTGCTCGGAACATCGAATGTGCTGCGGAAACGGAGATATTTTATTTTTCTTATAACAATTTAATTTTATATTTCCTAACACTATAATTACCTTTATTTCTGTACCTTTGTTCTGTACATACTTTATTTCTGTACATTGGTACATGTCTTCATCAATAATGCACTTGTCTTTAAATCATTGCTAACAATTGTTTTAAAGATTTTGTCAGTTAATTTCAGAGATATAACTCGAAATATCATTCAGTGAAAAAATAATTTGACATTTAGGTATATTGCTCGGAACATCGAATGTGCTGCGGAAACGGAGATATTTTATTTTTCGTATTACTATTGAATTTTATATTACCTAGCACTATAATTACTGTTAAGTACAAGACTTCATCGATAATACACTTGTGTTTAAATCATTGCTAACAAAAACATTTTGTCAGTTAATTTCAGAGCTATAAGTCGAAATATCAATCAGGGAAAAATAATTTGACATTCAGGTATATTGCTCAGAATATCTAATGTGCTGTGGAAACGGAGATATTTTATTTTTTGTATTACTATTTAATTTTATATTACCTAGTACTATAATTATTGTTAAGTACAAGACTTCATCAATAATGCCCTTGTCTTTAAATCATCGCTTACAATTGTTTTAAAGAGATTGTCAGTTAATTTCAGAGATATAAATCGAAATAGCATTCAATGAAAAAATAATTTGACATTCAGGTATATTACTCGGAACATCGAATGCGCTGCGGAAACCGGAGATGAATATTTTTCTTTTCTTATGATGCAACATGCAAATGGCGTGAGATGGTAATTTTTTCTGTTTTTCTATGCTGTTCATTTGTTCTTTGTTTTGTTTCTCTTTTTAAAGCTTCGGATAACCAGTTATTATTTTTATTATATATTTGTTACTATTTAATTTTACAATACATATCAACATAATTATAACCCTTTTGGAACTAACAGTACTTAAGAGTACCGATTAACCATAATTGAGTATTATTTTGTCTTAACCATTATTTCTGTTATTATCTGCCTGTAGTAATTATAATATATATATATCGATTCATTTACTGTTATTACTTTATTTATGTATCAGCAATTAGTATTTAAAAAAAATGTTTTCTTAAGCCTTAAATGCTTAACCTTGATAAGTTTCTCTTATTAAGGCTTCAGATAACCAGTTATTTTTTTAATTCTATTTTTGTTACTATTTAATTTTAAGATACATAGCAACATAATTACCTTTTACATTGTTACATTAATTTGGACTTCATAGCTAATAAACTTGTCTTTAACCCTTTTGGAACTAACAGAAATTAAGAGTACCGATTAACTATAACTGAGTATTATTTTGTCTTAACCATTATTTTTGTTATTATCGGCACTGCATGTAGTAATAATAATATATATCTGTACATTTATCATTATTACTTTATTAATGTATCAGCAATTAGTAATAAAACAAACAATAAAACGTTTGCTTAAATCTCTTTTTACTATTGGTAATTCTTCTATTTTAAATTTATATTTCATTCTTTAAATTTAAAATAGGTGCTGCTTTTCTTAACCAAAAAAAAAAGTATGATAAAAGAATTAAAAACAAATATAAAAATACAATGTAAAGTTGTTAAGTCTATTTAATCCTGTTGTAATACGTCATTTTCCGAACGTCTCCGAAAATTCTTATTTAGCCTATTGTCATATTAATAATAAGCAAAATAACTACATTCGGTTGATTTCAGTAAATGATACATTCGTTAGATTTCAGTAAACCTTAACTTTTTGTGATTTGAACCGTTGGTAATTCTTTTATTTTAAACTTATATTTCATTCTTTACATTTAAAATAGGTGCTGCTTTTCGAAACCAAAAAGTTATTATTATTAAAAGAAAAATACAATCTAAAGTTGTTAAGTCTTTTTAAATCCTTTTGATATACGTCATTTTCCGAAAGGCTTCGAAAATTCTTATTTAGCATATTGTCATATTAATAATAAGCAAAATAACTACATTCGGTTGATTTCAGTAAATGATACATTCGTTAGATTTCAGTAAACCTTAACTTTTTGTGATTTGAACCGTTGGTAATTATTCTATTTTAAACTTATGTTTCATTCTTTAAATTTAAAATAGGTGCTGCTCTTCGAAACCAAAAAGTTACCATATAAAAAATTAAAAACAAAAACAAAAAAGCAATCTAAAATTGTTAAGTGTATTTAATCCTGTTGTAATACGTCATTTTTCTAACGTCTTCCAAAATTCTTCTTTAGCCTATTATCATATTAATAGTTACGCAAAATAACTATATTAGGTTGATTTCAGTAAATGACACATTCGTTAGATTTCAGTAAACCTTAACATTTTGTGATTTGAACCGTTGGTAGGCTTCGAAAATTCTTATTTAGCCTATTGTCATATTGATAATAAGCAAAACAACTATATTCGGTTGATTTCAGTAAATGACACATTCCTTAGATTTCAGTAAACCTTAACTTTTTGTGATTTGAACCGCTGGCAATTCTTCTATTTTAAACTTATGTTTCATTCTTTAAATTTAAAATAAGTGCTGCTTTTCGAAACCTAAAAGTTATTATTATTAAAAGAAAAAGACAATCTACAGTTGTAAAGTCTTTTTAAATCCTTTTGTAATACGTCATTTTCCGAAAGACTTCGAAAATTCTTATTTAGCCTATTGTCATATTGATAGTAAGCAAAATAATTATATTCGGTTGATTTCAGTAAATGACACATTCGTTAGATTTCAGTAAACCTTAACTTTTTGTGATTTGAACCGTTGGTAATTCTTCTATTTTAAACTTATGTTTCATTCTTTAAATTTAAAATAGGTGCTGCTTTTCGAAACCAAAAAGTTATTATTATTAAAAGAAAAAGACAATCTACAGTTGTAAAGTCTTTTTAAATCCTTTTGTAATACGTCATTTTCCGAAAGACTTCGAAAATTCTTATTTAGCCTATTGTCATATTGATAATAAGCAAAATAATTATATTCGGTTGATTTAAGTAAATGACACATTCGTTAGATTTCAGTAAACCTTAACTTTTTGTGATTTGAACCGTTGGTAATTCTTCTATTTTAAACTTATGTTTCATTCTTTAAATTTAAAGTATTTGCTGCTTTTCGAAACCAAAAAGTTACCATAAAAAATTAAAAAAAAAAAAAAAAAAAAAAAAAAAATGTAAAATTGTTAAGTGTATTTAATCCTGTTGTAATACGTCATTTTTTGAACGTCTTCCAAAATTCTTCTTTAGCCTATTATCATATTAATAGCTACGCAAAATAACTATATTCGGTTGATTTCAGTAAATGACACATTCATTAGATTTCAGTAAACCTTAACTTTTTGTGATTTGAACCGTTGGTAATTCTTCTATTTTAAACTTACGTTTCATTCTTTAAATTTAAAATAGGTGCTGCTTTTCGAAACCAAAAAGTTATTATTATTAAAAGAAAAAGACAATCTACAGTTGTAAAGTCTTTTTAAATCCTTTTGTAATACGTCATTTTCCGAAAGGTTTCGAAAATTCTTCTTTAGCCTATTGTCATACTAATAGTTACGCAAAATAACTATATCCGGTTGATTTCAGTAAATGGCATATTAGTTAAATTTCAGTAAACCTTTACTTTTTGTGATTGGGATAGCTATTTTTAATTTTTTAAACTTAAAAGTAATTCCTACCCCCCCCCCCCCCTAAAACAATACTTTCCGAAAGGGTTAAATCGCCACTAAAATTTTTTTAAAATGGTGTGTCCAATTAATTTCAGAAATACAAATAGACATATCATTTAATGAAATATTTTTAATTGTTATTCAAGACTATTACTCGGATCGGAACATCGAATGTGCTACGGAAACGGAGATCAATCCATATTTTGTTTCTCCTATGGTGCGACATGAAAATGGCGTGAGATGATTATTCTTTTTGTTTTTCTGTTCTGTTCAATTTCTCTTTGTTTGCTTGTCTTTTCATGTCTTCTGATAACCAATCGCCTTTTTTTACTATATTTTTGTTGTTATTTAATTTTACAGTACATTGCACCACAATTACCTTTGCTGCATTATTTCATTAATTAGGAATTCATAGACAATAAACTTGTTTTTATATCACCACTAAAAAAAAAAAAAAAAAAAAAAACAGAATGTCAGTTAATGAGCTAATTCCAGGAATATAAAGGGGAATATCATTCAGTAAAATACTTTTTAAAGGTTATTCAAGGATATTACTCGGAACCATTGTATGCACTGCGGAAATAGAGATGAATCGTTCATTATTTTTTTTTTTATTATTGCTATTTCATTTTAAGTTGCATACCACCTTTATTACCTTTACATTATTACATTAATTATGAATTCATAGACAATAAATTGGTATTTAAATCGACACTAACAGTTCTTTAAAAGAGAATGTACGTTAATCTCAGAAATAAAGTTGAAATACCATTGTATTAAATATTTTTAAATTATTATTTGAGGTTTCTACTCTGGACATCGAGCGTGCTACGAAAGCGGAGATCAATCCTTTTTTTTTTTTTCTTTTTTAATGGTGCGACATAAAAATGGCGTGAGATGATTATTCTTTTTTGTTTTTCTGTTCTGCTCAATTTCTCTTTGTTTGTTTGTCTTTTCATGGCTTCTGATAACCAATAATTCGTTTTACTATATTTTTGTTGTTATTTAATTTTGCAGTACATTGCACCACAATTACCTTTTCATTATTTCATTAATTAGGAATTCATGGACAATGAACTTGTCCTATATCGCCACAAAAATTTAAAAAAACAGAATGTCGGTTAATGAGTTAATTCCAGGAATATAAAGGGGAATATCATTCAGTAAAATATTTTTTAAAGGTTATTCAAGGATATTACTCGGAACCATTGTATGCACTGCGGAAATGGAGATCAATCATTTATTATTATTTTTTTTAATTATTGCTATTTCATTTTACGTTACATACCACCATTATTACCTTTACATTATTACATTAATTATGAATTCATAGACAATAAATTGGTATTTAAATCGACACTAACAGTTCTTTAAAAGAGAATGTCAGAATATCAGATAATTTCAGAAATAAAGTTGAAATATCATTATATTAAATATTTTTGAATTATTATTTGAGATTGTTACTCTAGACGTCGAACGTGCTACGAAAGCGGAGATCAATCTTTTTTTTTTTTTTTTTTTTTTTACGATGCGACATAAAAATGGTGTAAGCTGGTTATATGCTTTTTGTTTTCTGTTCTGTTCCGTTCAATTTGTCTTTGTTTGTTTGTATGGTTTCTGATAACCAATCATTCATTGTGTTATCATATTTTTGTTGTTACTTAATTTTACGGTACATTGCCCCATAATTACCTTTTCATTATTACATTAATTATGAATTCATAGATAATAAACTTGCATTTAAATCGCCACTAATTATTTTAAAACAGAATGTCAGTTAATGATTAACTAACAGGAATATAGTTTAAAGGTTATTCACGCATGTTACTTGGACTTTATGGCTAAATTTATAATTACTAACCAGATAGAAATTCGCGTTTTTTTTCTTTTTTTTTTTTTTTTTTTTTTTTTTTGTCGAATTTATACATTATGGAATTTTTTGACTATTATTTCCCGAAATTAGCATACGAAATACATAAGAATCATCTGTCACACTGAAGAAAAAAAATTATCCCAGGCTACTGTAATCATTTTAATTTACAAATACAGTTAATTAATTCATTAAATTGTTGGAATTTATAATTTATTACAAAGAAGTCTTCGTGTGTTAATTTTTCTTTCACGCTTTTACATTTTCTAAATTGCTTAGAAATTCTGATTCGCCTTTTATTTGTTTTTGTAGTCTAGAATAAAACACGCTTGAATCCTTGATTTTTAATTTTTATTGGATAAGATTCAATAAACGCTCGAGTCATCCGTTATGAAAAAATCGAAAAGCTAATTCTTTAAATGTAAGGAGAAAATTTATTTCAAAGAAGACAAATAAAGTCAACAGCAGGACTTTTGCCAAGAATTTTTTTTTTTTTTTTTGTTTACGGCAAGTGTACATAGGAGACATGTGCTACAGGGAAAGGCATTAAGCAGAGAGATTTTATTTACGACAAAAGAGAAGATGAAGATAAAATTGGCAAAAGATTAAGGGAAAGTCACAGAGGCAGACATTACAACCCGACTGTCACATTTACTATAAACTCGACATCTGGTAAAGAGCAAAATTTAGCAGAAAAAAAAAAAGAGCTTCTTCATTTCTCTATTTTCTAAATGGCGCAATAATAAAATTTCGCTTTTCATCCGTTTCCGTAATCTACGATGAAATATATTTGAATCCTCGATTCTTACTTTTGATGGGATAAAAGTCAATATTAATAAACGCTCCAAGACATCCATTACGAAAAATAAAAAACTAATTGTTTAGATTTAAGGAGAAATTTTATTCAATGATCGAAATGAATTAATCGATTGGACTTTTGCCAATAGACTTTCTTTGTTTATGGCAAGTCTATACATTAAAACATGCGCTGCAGGGAAATATATAGGACTTTTATCTACGGTAGAAAAGAAGATGATGATCAAATTCATTAAATTGTTGGAAATTATAATTTTATTAAAAATAAGTCTTTGTGTGTTAATTTTTCTTTCACGCTTTTACATTTTCTAAATTGCTTAAAAATTCTATTTCACCTTTTATATGTTTTTGTAGTCTAGAATAAAATACGCTTAAATCCTTGATTCTTAATTTTTATGGGACAAGATTCAATAAACGCTCGAGTCATCTACTATGAAAAAATCGAAAAACTAATTCTTTAAATGTAAGGAGAAAATTGATTGAAATAAGACAAATGAAGTGAGCAGCAGGACTTTCGCCAATAAATTTTTTTTTGTTTACGGCAAGTGTACATAGGAGACATGTGCTACAGGGAAAGGCATTAAGCAGAGAGATTTTATTTACGACAAAAGAGAAGATGAAGATAAAATTGGCAAAAGATTAAGGGAAAGTCAAAGAGGCAGACATTACAACCCGACTGTCACATTTACTATAAACTCGACATCTGGTAAAGAGCAAAATTTAACAGGAAAAAAAAGAGCTTCTTCATTTCTCTATTTTCTAAATGGCGCAATAATAAAATTTCGCTTTTCATCCGTTTCCGTAATCTACGATGAAATATATTTGAATCCTCGATTCTTACTTTTGATGGGATAAAAGTCAATATTAATAAACGCTCCAAGACATCCATTACGAAAAATAAAAAACTAATTGTTTAGATTTAAGGAGAAATTTTATTCAATGATCGAAATGAATTAATCGATTGGACTTTTGCCAATAGACTTTCTTTGTTTATGGCAAGTCTATACATTAAAACATGCGCTGCAGGGAAATATATAGGACTTTTATCTACGGCAAAAAAGAAGATGAAGATCAAATAGGTGAAATATTCGAGGAAAAGTCAAAGAGGCAGACATGACTGTGTTATTGTCACATTAACTCAACATCTGATAAAGAACAAAATTTAACAGAGAAAAAGCTTTCAGATTTCTCTATTTTCTAAATTGCCTCATAATTCAGTTTCTTTTTTTATTTGTTTCCGTAATCCAGGATGAAATATACTTGAATCCGATACCTAATTTTTATGGGATAAGAGTCAATAAACGCTCCAGTCATCCGTTATGTAAAATTGAAAAATAATTCTTTAGATGTACGGAGAAAATTTATTAAAAGAAGAAATGCTAGACATGCAGAACAACTGCAGGACTTAATCCAAGAAAGTTTTTTGTTTAGTCGACACGGTCAGATGTGGTGCAAGGAAAGATATTTGGCTTTTATTTACGGGAAAATGAAAGTAAAGATCAAATTGGCAAAAGATTAAAGGAAAAGTAAAAAAGGCAGCCATTACAATGTTACTCTCACATTAATTTTAAACTCAAAATCTGGTAATGAGCAATATTTAATATCGTACAAAATTGGCAATTAGAGAATATGTTAGAAACATAATTTTTTTTTAAATAAATAAATAAAAAAAGAACAGAACGTGAAATCTGTATTTAAAAATCTTGCATCAACCAACTAACCGGACATAAATTTTATTGTATGAAATTTAGCATTTCGTTTTAAACAGTTTAACATATCACATACCATTTGGTAATAACATTAATGTTTTTTTAAACCTTCAAATGATTTTTAAATGATTTAATATTAGTTTAAAAAGTTGTAATAGGAAAATTGAAACATATCTTCTGCAAATCAGAAATTTATTTTTCATTTTCTGTATGCATCCAAAAGGAAAGGAGTACAAAAATAATTAAATAAAAATCTTAAAAAATGAATCTTTTATAATGTAATACACAGTGCTTAATTTGCGCCGGAGGTCACCGGAGCTCAGCTATGGAACTTCCTTGATTTTAGTGAATATTTAAATAGTAGGTGAAATTCACTGAAGCTAAAAAATACTGCGCTCCGGAGCCCACCGGAACAGTACTTTGTATTGTGTTTTTGTAGTTTATACAAAGAAATCCTTGGAGAATAGTTTTTTTTTTTTTTTTAAATTTCCCACTCTTTATTTTAATATTTTTGCTCTGTTCATTTATTAGTTTGTATTGTATTATATATAAATGCCCATATAGATATAGTCAAAATATATTAAATTTTTCATTTGCTGAAGACGAAATTGCTTTATATTTTTCAAATAACGTATGAAATATAAATATGGGGGTGGAAGGGACGGGCTGGATACAATACTGTTGTTATTACTGCAGAATATTAGAATATTTTTGTTAGAAATTAAGCCCTGATCATGCATACAATATAAACATGATACATTACAACAAGTTTAAAAATGGAATTTGAAATAAATATATGGACCAATCAAATAATTTTTTCCCGCCAAAGACAAGTTAGTTTTTTTTAAGTATATAAGTAATTAATTCAAAACTTTATTTGTCATGTTTACTAGATTAATAAATAAAGTTTTAGATAAACTAACCAGCGACACACTCTTTTGTTTCTACGACTATTTTTCGCTTCATATTTGTCTCTTGCGTTTACCGAATTCAAAAATTTGTATGAAGTGACAATTTTGTCTCCTATGGTACCATGAAACAAGAACGAAAAATCATGCGTCAGATTATGAAACACTTTCCAACACATTCAGAATACCGTAACAAATCTTCCCCGTTTAGATGAAAGATGATGTCTAAGTAAACAGCATGGAAAACGGATAACACATTTCAAAACCCAATTTCTGCAATTACCATCAATAGTCGGAAAAACTTCCGATTTCTTTTGTATAGCCCTGTATATATTCTATAAATTGTTATATACACTACGTAGTATGGTAAATTTTCTTCAGTTAGGAAACGCATAACACAGTTGAAAATTCTCCAGTAATGTCCGACAATAAATGGAAATGTACTCGAAGCCTTTTGTGCAGCCTTGTATATGATCTATAGTACAAATGGCATTCCATAAAAACTGAGAGTTGTTTTTTTACGTAGTGGCAACACCGCGAAATTAAAAAATAAAATTGCAGGTGATTTTTTCAAACTTTTAACCGTACGTTTATAAATATTCTAAACGAAGCGGACAATTTTATTTTCCTAGTATCGTACTTGTTTAAAGAACTGTTTTTATTTGCCCTACAAAAATGGAGGTGAGTGATTCAGAGTTAAAAAAAAAAAAAAATCCCTGACGGCTCGGCCTACAGGCACAGGTAGATTTCGAAGATGCAGACCGTGGGGCGCCTGTTTGTTGGGAATTGTGGAAGGAATGACCTTTTTGCCCTGATGCGGTAGTTGAAACCACCCACTTCGAAACCTAACTTGTTTGCAGGCGGAGCCGGCAGGGATTTTTTTTTTTTTTTTTTTTTTTTTTTTTTTTTTTTTTTTTTTGCTATAAGGGTTGGCCCTATAAAAAACTTGTCACTATAAAAGTTTTAGATAATATTAGGAGGATTTATAATAAATTTAAGCGGATTTGATATACACCAAGTAATGCGAGAAAACATAGTTAAATTTAAAAACGTGAAAAAAACTGAAAATGCATTTCCAGTAATTAGTGCTCATAGACAGTACTGTAACCGAATTATTTTGTGTGTCCCTGTAAATGAACAATGAACTCTGTGCACACCATATTCTATAGTAAGCATCTTGTAGTGCACCTCAGCGATTTATACCAATTTCAATATGTTTGAAATAGTGTAACATCATTAAAAAACAGTACACGATTTTTTCCCATGGCCGTAATGTAACGGAAATTCTTTTGAGTGTCTCTGTAAATAAACTACAAATGCTACACACTTCATTTTCGTTATCGAATATGTCATAGTAAACTTCAATAGCATATAAAATCATTTGTTTAACATCGGTTTTTGTCCAATGTATATTTTGAAGGACGTTCCTTTCTGCGAGGGTAAGTCATTAAGTAAATCACTAAAGATAATTAAATAGTAACTTACTATGATATTCACTTCAAAAGTAATTTTATTTCTCAACATATTCTCCACCAATATTTATGCACTTATATCACCATTTTATCACTGCCCTAGCACCAGCTGCATAAAATTCTTTGGGTTGCTGTCTCAAGGATGGTGTGTCCACATTAGGGCTTCAAGTTGAACCTTTTGAACATCAACTTGCTTCCAAGATGGTTTTTTAGTGGACTAAACAGATGAAAATCGCTTGAGGCTGAGTCGAAGCTGTATGGTGGAGGTTGAAGAAGTTGCCAACCAAACTTTTGAATTGTCTCCTGTGTTCAACTTGAAGTCCTTATATGGCTGAGACAACAACCCAAATAATGTTATGCAGCTGGTGTTGGGGCACTGATAAAACGGTGATATAAGTGCATAAATATCGGTGGAGAATATGTTGAGAAATAAAAATAGTTTTGAAGTGAATATCATTGTAAGTTATTATTTAATTTTTTGGGACTTACTTAATGACTTTCCCTCGTAATTAAAGCCTAATTAGAGGAATTCCCATCCCCCCGTACGCAGTGTAGAATAGTATTCACAAAAAGATGTTTTGTTCGTGAGCTAGATGTTAATTAGCTAAACATCCAAAGATGTCCCTGTTGTGGAGTTTTGGGGTTCTTTCTAAAACACAACTTACTTAAACTTAAAAAGCTCATTTATTACTCAATCTTCACTTGACAATTAAATATTTAGAAAAAAATAAGTATACCCTGATTAGCTCCACTGAAATCTGTTGCCATGGAAAAGGTAGCAAATTATATTAAACTAATCAAAATATCAAAACTTAAGAATCCGAATAGGTTAATACAACAATGATAATTTTGAACTCATCATTTTAAGACAATATTAAATGTAGTAAGGGGCAACAGATTTCTAAATCAAGTAGCATACTGGATTGCATAAAGAACACCCAACTCCACTCCAACCCGATCAAGCTCAAATCTCCATACACATTAAATTAACAAAAGTGTAATCATCATATAATTTGGAAAAATGCAGACA
This sequence comes from Maratus michaelseni, assembly GCA_963931845.1. Classification (NCBI taxonomy): domain Eukaryota; kingdom Metazoa; phylum Arthropoda; class Arachnida; order Araneae; family Salticidae; genus Maratus; species Maratus michaelseni. The sequence continues at coordinate 315,745,095 of OZ007590.1, read as the reverse complement.
ACCTGAAATTCCTCCAATATGAGGACCAAAAGGGGAAAGAGTTAAATCCGTTAATAGAATAGGGATATGATGATGTACTAAAATTTTAGAACAACCATAGAGATTCTGAACAAGATCCGATCGGTTAACCAAGAATCGTATAGTGGTGTATAATGACTGGATATTTTTTTTTTTTTTTTTTTTTTTTTTACTTTTTAAAATAAAACAATTTTGGTGTATATTTTAGAAAAACAATGTTTCTGAAAGAGGAGAGTTAAAGCTTAATTTAACATTTTATGAAATTAAATTTAATATTACTGTTTCACTTATTAATCTATCCATCCTTAAATCAAGATCAAAAATACGATTGTATAACATTGAGTGAACTTCAATTTATGTTCATTAAAACAGTCAGTTATGAATTTAAACTTAAGAAATTTTAAAGTCCTAATTTAATAAAGTTGAATTTTCTCTCCCCTTTTTTTTTTTTTTTTTTTAATTAATCACAGAAAGGTTAGGCCATTCTTATAGGTCTACTGTGAATATAAAAAATTAATTATTTAGAGATTTATACAAAGAAAAACATACCAACTTTGATAATAAACAAAAAAAAAAACACAATTTATTTGAACATTTAAAATAATGAAGCAACTAAGTTATCAAAAATAATCTTAATAAAACAATATAACAGCTGATCTTTTAAGTTGAAACCACTCACTGGTTACTTTTAAATTACACATCATATTTTTAAAATTACCATCATATTACCATTTAATGGTCGTTCAAACATACAAACATTATATATTAACCTACAGACTGTTTCTGTTCATAATGTTTATTCTTATTGAAATTATCCAAAGATATTCATTTCACTTTTAAACTCTGGTATAGCAAACATATTTTTTTTTTTTTTAAAAAAGAGGTACAAATAAATAAAAAGAAAAACTATGCAAATAGTACTTACAACAGGTAGAGAGTTCTACAATTTTAGTCAATGGGCACTTAGGAGCATTTCCTCCTTTTTCAAAATCTGATGAAGCACTTAAGCTGGAGTATTCAGGCTGGGGAAAAATTCAGACGTGGTTTCAAGCTAACATTCATCAATCCTCTCATCTCACTGCATCACTTTCCATCAACTACTAGGTCCATCATCTAGTCCGGAGGGGAAAATCGTTCTACGGTCCAGAACTTCACCGTCGGAGTCAGTAATTTCACCTTCCTGAAGCATGTGTTTTATTCGAAGATAGCCATCACCGTAACTGAGAACACTACGACTTCTAACGACCGGTTTAGTTCAATATCTATGATCACTTCTGATGGTTAAGAAGTCATAATCTTGGAGCGCCACTACGCCAAAAAAAAATAGGCTACACATATCTTCTTCTTAATTTCTCGTTAACAGTTATAGATCCGCAATTCGAAAATGCCCTTATAGCCTCTTTTCATCATAACATCATGACTTAGGATGGTTAATGTAGGGCCATCAATGCCCCACTCTCAAAAAAAAATCTTCCAGAAACCTGTCCGCCTTCAACAACTTCGCGATCCAGCCCACAGGCCAATCTTCGAGCCCCGTAATAAGTCGGATTTTTTTTTTTACGAGTCAAACGACAGGTCTCTTGGCCAAGCAACAAGTGTCGTAAACATTCATTCTCCCGCGCTGCTTGAAAAACGGGACCGATCCACTCTGCCAGGGGTACGGGAATGGAAACAAAAGGAAAAATGGACTCATCGTGAAGACTACAGCTTGCCGCTCCACTCTGCCGGCCGCTTCATGGGGGAAGGAAACCATGCATCACCCCCATGGCGTGTGCTGAAGGGGGGTCCTGTTAGCCTCTGTTTACATGGGCGCCAGCTATCCGCCTGATAGCAGAGCCAATTGAAGCCTGACGTAAACTTACAAAGCCTAATTGCGTGTATAGTACACTCATAAGATAACGTAATTCTTATACAGGGCGGTCGGTCATTCTTATATCAAAGTCAGACTAGATGACTCCAAATTTTCCACCTGTGCAGTCTACTGACAAAACATCCCTCCCTTGCTGTCTGCTTTTCGTATTTGAAAAACAGGAAGCTACGTTAGACTATAAACGTTGAAATTACTTTGCAAAAAGAAAAAGAAAGAAGAAAAAATAAAAACTGATTTTATTATAATTATTACAATTACTTTTATTTATTTAAATTTTTATTAGAAACAGAAAAAAAGAGTGCTTTTAAATAAATGTTGAGAAAGTGATTTAAATAATTAATGTAGATTAAAAAAAAAAAATTTGTTGAAACCAACCGTAACAAGATTGCTCCCCCCGGCTAATTAAAAAAAAAATTTTTTGAGAAAACAAATTATTTTTTTGAAAGGTAACTTGGTACCACATGGCATGCTGGGACCTCAACACTGAAAAAACTGACCCACAAACACAGATCATACATCGATCCGGGACGGGATCCAGAGAGTTCACCGCTGAAATACCACCCTGACAATATATTCCGGATATATACAACCAGAGCTCGCACATCCGTAGAAACCATTACCTAAAATATTACCTGAAACATGACCATAAAAGAGTACTACCAGAGGAGGGACCACAAGGCTGATTTTACCACTAAAATGACCAAGATATTTTCTGCACCTGTAAAAGAACACATGTTCCACCTGATTGTGAAACCTCACTTCCCTACTACTGTCATTCCTACGCATAACTACATCCTTCCTGAGACTTCTGGCAACAGAACTGTAAATAATACATAAATTGAATTTTGAAAAAAAAAAATTAGCCGAAAAAGAAGAGAAGTGCCCACTGATTAATTGTCACTATACTGCTTATATACATAACTTCAATAATTGGCATCACAGTATATTACAACACTATCTATTAATGTAAATAAGTACTAGTAATATCATAGTTACAACACTGTAAATGTCAATGAAATTTGTAAAACACATATTAATTCTATTATACAAAAATACACAAGAGCAACTGGTGACACACAAAAAAAAATATATACATATACATCTGTAAGACACAAATTATGGTATCACAGACCATGTTAGAGAATTACGCACACAATTGTAACAATTTTATATGAGAACACATGTTTGATTTCGAACACAGTCTAATGATTCGGGATATTATGTAGATTTTACAAATGCACGTACAAGTAATGTGCATGGGAAAGAGTATCTCTGCCTCTGTGCTACTTATAGCAAAAAGCAGTTTCGGGCTTTTGGTCACTACAGTGAAAACATTCCACAAAATAAAATAAAAAACAGGGGTGGTGACATATATCACCAGGAAGGAAAACACACATTCCACAAAAATAGGAAGTAGAATAAAGAAAATAGTTAATTCTAGTAATTTAAGCCATACACAACCACATCCAGGTATGTACATGAGACAGTATGTACTAGAAAAAGAAAAAGGGCCCACACTCCTTAAAGTTTAAGCTCAAATAAAACCACAAACTGTATAGTAAATAATAAATCTATCTAGTTAAAATGTAGAAATTAAAGTAAACACTTACTTAAAAAGTTATATACAAAACACTGATGCATTAAAAAAAACTGAACTAAACAGATCTACCTCGGCAAAAGGGCATACAAAACACAACATCCTAAAAAAATTTTAAAGTAACAAAAATTACATTCGTTTCTTTTTTTTTTTTTTGCAAAAATATACCCAAGATCTACGAAAACGGGGTGCGGACGGGTATACACCACATAATCTACCATAAAACAGACAAAAACCTTAAGTATAGGCATAAAAAGGGTTAAAAATGCCTACATGAGAGTATCAACACACAACCAAAACAAACCTTTAATACGCTAGAAAAACTAAGTTCCGTTTTAAAAATGTCAAAAAAAAATAATTAAATATACATACACATTAACTAAACTATAAATAAATACAAATAAACAAGGTAAAATTGAATAAAAATGCTTGAATAACGAAAAAAGGTAGTTAGTATTTATAACTCGGACGGTCTCTTCTATCCCGTAGCGAATAGTCGGTTCTAGAAATCGATATTGAACGACTACTTCTATTCGATTTAGCAGCTGGACGAATCGATGAACGAGACCTGCGCGAATCGCTGTGCTCAGCAGTTGAACTGCTTTCTGCCGTGGCTGAATTTTTACCTACGCGCATTTCACTGCCTTCTGCCGTTGCTAAATTTTTATTTACGCACATCTCGTTATTCTCTGCCGCTGCAATCTCCGGAGAAATGGGAGGTGGGGGAGAGGGATTTATGATTTCAGTCGCGTCGCTGTCTGTTTCCTCCACTTCCGGCGCTACCGGAGTTTCGTTATTGTTGACGTTCACTACTGCTGGTGCGCGGTTACTATCATATGGTGCCCAGGGAATGAATCGGTTACGCTTACACCTGCGTACAGGAGGAGAATCGCGCGGTTGGTGTGGTGAATCGATGGTCACGTTTTCAGTCGATCCCAGGCCAATTGTTTGTTTTGGTTTACTGGACCAGATGGGGAGTCTGTCTTTGAAAGAAGACAACCTGTCAACATGGACAACCTGACAATTTTTGGGATTAGCAACTAGCGCTATTTTAAAATTAACCTCATTTAGCTTCTCAATTATAGTAAAAGGACCATTATTTTGCTTGCTTAATTTTTTTGTATTACCAGGGGCGACTGTGGGTGTAAATAACCACACAAGATCTCCTATTTTAAAATTTTTATCAACAGCTGTCTTTTCACGGTATTTTTCCTGCTGCTCAGAAACTTTAATTAAATTACTATGTACTTCAGTGTATACTTTTTGAAGAGCTGGGATTAAGAGTTCGCAAAAAGAGGGTGCATCATTATAATTAAAAGAAGGTGGTTGAGAAAAGAGATTATATGGTAGATTCATATTTCTGCCATACATAACTGCAGCTGGGCTAAGTTTAGTTGAAGAGTGGACAGCTGAACGCATAGCTAGTAGTGCAAATTTGAGTTTAGTGTCCCAGTCAGATTGATTTTGGTTGACTATGTGACAAAGTGCATTTTTAAGAGTACGATTCTGTCTCTCCACTTGCGAGTTGCCAGCCGGGTGATAAGATGAGGTCTTAATATGATTAATACCAAACATTTTATATACGTGCTCTATCGCATCTGAAATTAGATTCTTCGCGTTGTCCGTCGTAATAAAACAGGGCGCACCGTAGCGTGATATGAAATCAGCTAAAGTGTCCGCAATGACATCTGAAGTGGTTGAACTAACCGCATATGCTTCTGGCCACTTAGTAAATGAATCTATATATGCGACAATATACTTATTTCCCGAAAAAGTTTGCGGTAAGGGTCCAATGAGATCCAAATGAACCTTGTTCATGGGAAACTGGGGGGTCGGCATACGTTGCAGAGGGGCGAGCTGGTTCGCTCTATAAGCTCTCTTCTGCTGGCAACTAATACATGACTCCACTAGATGCTTGACATCTGACGACATTCCTGGCCAATAGCAGTGCTCACGAATGCGATCAATGGTCTTTTGAAAGGCTTGATGACAAGCCGCTAGGGACTCATGTGTTAGTGCAAAAACTTGAGTAACCAATTCTTTTGGCACGACTAACTTTACAGATTTATTCAAAATAGCTGACTCCCTTGTATCCTCACAAACTAAAATGTCATCTCTAAAAAAAAAATTCATGTATTTAGGAGCAATTTCTACACCTTGGTCTAGTTTTCTTGCAATCTCGCAGCATTTCTTGTCTGATTTTTGTAATTCACCAATTTTTTCAAGTAGATTAGAATGAGGCATAAAAGTAACTTCCTTTTCGACTTGTATACAAAAATTACAATTAACAGTATCATTGGAGTTATCATTGTTGACATACCTCGAAAGGAAATCTGCGACACTGTTACACTTACCTTTAACAAACTTGATTGTAAAATTAAAGTCTGAGAGAGTGCAGATCCATTTAGCCATGCGAGATGTAGGGTCGTGAATTTTTAACATAAATGTTAGAGGCGCATGGTCTGTATAGATGAAAAAATGGGTATTAGCAATGTAACATTTGAAGTGGGCAGTAGCCCAAACTAAAGCTATTAATTCCCTTTCAGTGGTGGAGTAGCGGGTCTCAGCATCTTTCAATTTTCTGCTGGCAAAGGCAACAGGATGGAGCATGTTATTTTCATCTAATTGTGATAACACTGCCCCTAATGCTTCGCCACTGGCATCAGTATATAAATGGAATTCTTTCTCAAAATCAGGGAGTGCAAGACATGGTTTTGAAATAAGAGCCATTTTAAGGTCTTCAAATTCTTTCTGTGCATCTTCATTCCACGAAAATTTTCCTGTCTCTTTCGTTAAGTTGATTAGATTTTTAGCTCTCTTAGTAAAATCTGGTATAAATCTCCTATAGAAAGATAGAGTTCCAATAAATGACCTAACAGCCTTTCGGGTAGTTGGAGGTTTAAAATTTTCTATTACGGCAATATTTTTATTGATAGGTGATACTTGGCCACTACAAATCTCAAAACCTAGATATTGTATTTTATTCGAAAGGAAAGTGCATTTACTGGGCTTAAGTTTAAGTTTATGCAGTCTTAACCTTTCAAAGACCATGCTAAGCTTCTCAAAATGAGAATTAACATCACTGGAGGCAATTACAATGTCGTCGATATAAACAAGAATTCCAAGATTGCCTAAATCACCGAAAATAGCATTCATAAGTCTTTGGAAAGTGTTACCTGAATTTGAGAGCCCAAAACAGTTACGGGTCCACTCAAAAAGTCCTTTGTGGGTGATTATAGCAGTTTTATGCCTATCCTCTGGGCGAATAACCTGTTGAAAAAACCCACTAGTTAAATCTAGCGTTGAAAAAAATTTAGCCCCACTTAAAGCATCAACAGAGTCGGTAATGTTAGGTATTGGGTAAGCATCTTTAACAAGATTTTTATTTAATCTTCTGTAGTCAACAGCAAGTCGATAGGAACCGTCTGATTTCCGAACCAGAATAACCGGAGAAGCAAATTCAGACATGGAAGGGGAAATTATGTCCGCCTGTAACAAAGTATTAAGTTGGTCTTCCATTTTTTGACGTAATTTGTAGGGGACTCTATAAGCTTTGCCTTTAACTGGTTTATTTGAAGTTAAGTTAATTTCATGCGGGATTGTATCACAGCCGGGTAAATCTAAGACCGATGCTGCAAATACATCTTTGTTTTTGTCTAGAAAATTTTGCATTTTAAGTTTTAATGGGGGTTCTAAATGATCTAAATTAATTTCAGAGCTCCAAGTGAGATCAGCGTGATCAAAGTCACCAATTGGAGGGGCCAAATTTATATTATAGGTTAATTTATTATCAGTTACGGGTATATTTGACTGGTCTACACATTTTTGAATTTTTGCAACAAAGGTTCCTTTATTTAAATGAATACTATTGTCTGAAAAATTTGCAAATGAGATATATAGGCCATGTTCTTTAGTGCAAATGGCTCTGGAGGTAAGGAGACCTTGATTTAAATTTTTCGCCAAAGGTTCTAACATAACAATATCATTTTCCTTAATAAAATTTTCCTTATAACTTTTAACCTGGGCTAACATTTTTGACTGCGGGGGAATTGAAATTTTGCTACATAACACAGCGAAACTTATATTTTTATTTTTATTGGTTTTATCACTACTGCTATCTTCATTGCTCTCCTCCTCGACTTCAGGTACCTTATCCTCTATACTTACCAAATCTTCACTTTCATCAATATTACAAATTTCAGTAGTCTCTTCAGCTAAATAACCCTGAGTTACCTGACTCGCTGCTGAAAGAATGTTGTCGACACTTTGAATACTTGAAAAATTTTCAGTGTTATTACCCTCAGAGCTACCGCCTGATGTTGTTTGCATGCAAAAGTTCTGCGCAACACTTTCAACTTCCTTATCTGACTCAGTTTGAATGATTATCTCAACATCTTTTCCCATATTACTCAACTGCGGGTCCTGAACTACCATATTTTCACTACTATGATTCCCATTTTCAATATTAACTGAGTCATGAACTTTCTCACATGCACAATTTTCAGGAGGGCTATTGGCATTACTACTTTTTGAATTCTCCCCTACTTTGTTGACACATTTTATATTTACAGAATTATTTTTAACACAATCATTATTTATACAATTATTATTAGAATTTACACTATATACAGAGTTAGAAATATTTACAGAATTAGTAGCAAGACAAGTATTACACCCTGAAGTATTACTTGGGGTTTCTACGCTTTGTTTAAATTGGCCTGAAACTGGCACTTTAAGAGCGACAGCATTTGTATCACAATTTATACTTGCCCGGTACTCTTTCAAAAATGGCATTCCCAAAATCATATTAAATTCCTCTGCTAATTTACCTTCCACTACATAGAATTCAGCTTGACATTGAACATTATCAAAAACAAATTTTAAAAATACTTTCTTATTTAGGTGAACTTTCTCACCGGTGACAGTCATAATGGGGATATTGCAATTCTCCATTTCAAAATTCTCTAAACAGTTACAATCAGTACCACTCAGGAGATTAATTGCAGAACCCGTGTCACATAATGCATTTAGGCAAACTTTATTTATGTAAATTCTTGCAGTTGGTAATGTATATGATTGGGGCTGAAACATACTATACACAGTTGGGGGGTCCAGGGGCCTGTTGGGGATCGACTTGACCACTTCTGATCCGGCCACTAATAGTTTAAAGCCTCACTTTCATTGTTAGCTACTGGGGTGTTATTTACCGCCTGCTCTTCATTTCTGTTCGCAGCTGTGCTCCTATTGTTTTGGTAATAACCACCTCTTCTTCCCCTATATCCGCCTCGCTGATTGTGGTTCCCTCTAGGATTTTCACCTCTGTTTCTATAATTTTGCCCACGGCTCCTGAAATTTTGACCACCTCCCCTTCTAAAATTATAGTCGACAAAATTTAGTGGACAATCTCTGGCATAGTGGCCTTGTACGGAGCACCTATAGCAGGTTACGGGTCTTACCTCTTGGTTTTTCTCCTGTACATCCCTAGCCCTAAGATCAACTAAACTGTCTATCTTAGCTGCTAAAACATCAATTTGAGATTTTAGTTGGTCTATCTCCTTCTTTTGTGAGCTATCTTGCTGAAAAACTGCAGCACAGGGTAGGTTTTGGGTCAAATTAGGGTTGAGAATTTCCTCGCGGTGGTTGTAGAAAGGGTTAATGCTCCTATAAGCCTTTTCCTCAAGAAGCGCAATTTTGAGGACCTCTTCTGGGGATTGTGGATTTCTCGCAATTACCCCCTTTCGCACTTCTGGTGTAAGATTGCTCAACAGCATGGAGTGTAGTAGAGCCGTTCGGCTTTTATCGACTACTTCACCCTGGATACCTTCAATTACAAGGGCTCTTAATGACATATCATATGCCTTGTCATAAAACTCCTGAACACTCATATTGGGTGGCTGTTTAAAATTTAAAAAATGACTGAGGGCAACATCTGGTGTGGCCTGTGAAGTATAACTCTCTTTTAAGATTTTTAATAGCTCATCAGATGTTTTTGCTTTGTGAATTTTTATTCGCCTAGAAGCAGCTCCTGATAATCTAGCTAACAAAACGAATTTTTTCTCCTCCTCATTCCAGTCGAATAATTTGGCAAAACTCTCAAATTTCTCAGAAAAATCTGAGAAGCAGACTGAGCTGGCCTCTCCATTGAATGGGGGAACGTTTGACAAATTATCCACTAAAGCATTTTTTCGCTGAATAGTGGCAATTGCTTCCGAGTGCTTATCAGCCATAGTTAGAGTTAGAAAATGACAAACAAACCAAAAAAAAATGAAAAAAAGGGGGGGGGGACAACTTAAAAATGAGAAAAAGAGAGGGGAAAGGAAAACCTTATAAATACATAAAACTTAAGTACAGGACTATGCTTTTTGTAAATAAGAAAAGGTTATGCTCACAAGGCATAATTTTGACTGGGAATTGTAGCTTACTAGCACAGAGAGAGAGCCTAGACCTCTTTTTACACTTGAACATATAAATAAAATTTTAATTGCAAAAACACCCAGTTGCTCTTTGATACATAAATACATACAAGTAAAAAAAAACAATAACCCAGAGACCGAATTGTTACGGCTCCATTTGTTGTGGAGTTTTGGGGTTCTTTCTAAAACACAACTTACTTAAACTTAAAAAGCTCATTTATTACTCAATCTTCACTTGACAATTAAATATTTAGAAAAAAATAAGTATACCCTGATTAGCTCCACTGAAATCTGTTGCCATGGAAAAGGTAGCAAATTATATTAAACTAATCAAAATATCAAAACTTAAGAATCCGAATAGGTTAATACAACAATGATAATTTTGAACTCATCATTTTAAGACAATATTAAATGTAGTAAGGGGCAACAGATTTCTAAATCAAGTAGCATACTGGATTGCATAAAGAACACCCAACTCCACTCCAACCCGATCAAGCTCAAATCTCCATACACATTAAATTAACAAAAGTGTAATCATCATATAATTTGGAAAAATGCAGACAACCTGAAATTCCTCCAATATGAGGACCAAAAGGGGAAAGAGTTAAATCCGTTAATAGAATAGGGATATGATGATGTACTAAAATTTTAGAACAACCATAGAGATTCTGAACAAGATCCGATCGGTTAACCAAGAATCGTATAGTGGTGTATAATGACTGGATATTTTTTTTTTTTTTTTTTTTTTTACTTTTTAAAATAAAACAATTTTGGTGTATATTTTAGAAAAACAATGTTTCTGAAAGAGGAGAGTTAAAGCTTAATTTAACATTTTATGAAATTAAATTTAATATTACTGTTTCACTTATTAATCTATCCATCCTTAAATCAAGATCAAAAATACGATTGTATAACATTGAGTGAACTTCAATTTATGTTCATTAAAACAGTCAGTTATGAATTTAAACTTAAGAAATTTTAAAGTCCTAATTTAATAAAGTTGAATTTTCTCTCCCCCCTTTTTTTTTTTTTTAATTAATCACAGAAAGGTTAGGCCATTCTTATAGGTCTACTGTGAATATAAAAAATTAATTATTTAGAGATTTATACAAAGAAAAACATACCAACTTTGATAATAAACAAAAAAAAAAAACACAATTTATTTGAACATTTAAAATAATGAAGCAACTAAGTTATCAAAAATAATCTTAATAAAACAATATAACAGCTGATCTTTTAAGTTGAAACCACTCACTGGTTACTTTTAAATTACACATCATATTTTTAAAATTACCATCATATTACCATTTAATGGTCGTTCAAACATACAAACATTATATATTAACCTACAGACTGTTTCTGTTCATAATGTTTATTCTTATTGAAATTATCCAAAGATATTCATTTCACTTTTAAACTCTGGTATAGCAAACATATTTTTTTTTTTTTTTTTTTTTTTTAAAGAGGTACAAATAAATAAAAAGAAAAACTATGCAAATAGTACTTACAACAGGTAGAGAGTTCTACAATTTTAGTCAATGGGCACTTAGGAGCATTTCCTCCTTTTTCAAAATCTGATGAAGCACTTAAGCTGGAGTATTCAGGCTGGGGAAAAATTCAGACGTGGTTTCAAGCTAACATTCATCAATCCTCTCATCTCACTGCATCACTTTCCATCAACTACTAGGTCCATCATCTAGTCCGGAGGGGAAAATCGTTCTACGGTCCAGAACTTCACCGTCGGAGTCAGTAATTTCACCTTCCTGAAGCATGTGTTTTATTCGAAGATAGCCATCACCGTAACTCAGAACACTACGACTTCTAACGACCGGTTTAGTTCAATATCTATGATCACTTCTGATGGTTAAGAAGTCATAATCTTGGAGCGCCACTACGCCAAAAAAAAATAGGCTACACATATCTTCTTCTTAATTTCTCGTTAACAGTTATAGATCCGCAATTCGAAAATGCCCTTATAGCCTCTTTTCATCATAACATCATGACTTAGGATGGTTAATGTAGGGCCATCAATGCCCCACTCTCAAAAAAAAAAATCTTCCAGAAACCTGTCCGCCTTCAACAACTTCGCGATCCAGCCCACAGGCCAATCTTCGAGCCCCGTAATAAGTCGGATTTTTTTTTTACGAGTCAAACGACAGGTCTCTTGGCCAAGCAACAAGTGTCGTAAACATTCATTCTCCCGCGCTGCTTGAAAAACGGGACCGATCCACTCTGCCAGGGGTACGGGAATGGAAACAAAAGGAAAAATGGACTCATCGTGAAGACTACAGCTTGCCGCTCCACTCTGCCGGCCGCTTCATGGGGGAAGGAAACCATGCATCACCCCCATGGCGTGTGCTGAAGGGGGGTCCTGTTAGCCTCTGTTTACATGGGCGCCAGCTATCCGCCTGATAGCAGAGCCAATTGAAGCCTGACGTAAACTTACAAAGCCTAATTGCGTGTATAGTACACTCATAAGATAACGTAATTCTTATACAGGGCGGTCGGTCATTCTTATATCAAAGTCAGACTAGATGACTCCAAATTTTCCACCTGTGCAGTCTACTGACAAAACATCCCTCCCTTGCTGTCTGCTTTTCGTATTTGAAAAACAGGAAGCTACGTTAGACTATAAACGTTGAAATTACTTTGCAAAAAGAAAAAGAAAGAAGAAAAAATAAAAACTGATTTTATTATAATTATTACAATTACTTTTATTTATTTAAATTTTTATTAGAAACAGAAAAAAAGAGTGCTTTTAAATAAATGTTGAGAAAGTGATTTAAATAATTAATGTAGATTAAAAAAAAAAAATTTGTTGAAACCAACCGTAACATCCCCTTGAGTTTCACGTTTAGTAAGAAAAATGGTTAAGTCTGAAAATTTGCTGTCTTTAAGAATTTATTCGTTTATTCTCGAAATTGATATTTTTTCATTCATGCTTAACTCTTTATTTAGTTTTATTTTATTATCACTGGTTAACAGACATGTATGAATCAAGGTATTTTTTTTAGGTGCGTTCGTAATTATATAAATACGTAACACCTATAGTCGTCGTTTGGTGCGTCCGTTTGTCCGCATTTATCAGCGCAAAAACTACCCAGCTCAATGGTTTGAAATTTAATATATATAATCGTTGCAGAATTTGATCGAGTCATTTCAAAGTTTATGAAAATCGAATCAAAACTTAAAAGATATTAATAAAAGTTTTCTTCATTCTATTAAATCCTATCACACGTAATCTATATAATAATAAAAACGCAAATTATGTGACTGAGGATAGCAAACTCGATCTGACAATTTCTTTTTTCATATGCCAGGAGGGCATTTTTATAAAAAAATATATATTTTTTTAATAAAATTGCATAAAAGTTACATTTTTAGATAGATCGTTCAAAAAAAATTTTTTTTTTGGTTTGAGAGGTGAGTTGAGTTACATTCAAATATGTATAAATTATGCGATAACTTCAGTTGAAATTAGTTTGAAAGTCAAATATCTCATTCCATTAAAGTAAATAAGCACAAGAGATTCGTTCATTATGAGTCATAAAAATATTAAACGATGGAGGTAATCATTCGCAAAGCAAGATCTCTGTGGTGAATTTTGCAGCGCTGTCTGGTGTCGAAAAAAAAATTGCATCTGTAAACCTGGCATATGTAATAAGAGAAAGAAAAGGCATTTCTCTTTTCGCTCATAGCACACGATATAATTCATGTCACTGAAATAATAAGGATATTTTTTTTTTACATTGTAAAACTAGTTATAATACGAACGCACCTCATTTGTCACGTTTAACGTACACTTTCTAACTTGTTTATACTTCTTAACGGTGTAAATATAAATTAGAGTGTAATAAAACCCCTTTGTAAATGCTAGATAACTAGCTGTATCCGCTGAATTGAATTACTATAAAAAAAAAAACTTTAAATGATATATATTTTTTTATTTTTGCGTAATTGTAATCGTGCATAACATCAATGAGATAGATAATAACTCATGTAAGATGTGTACTTTAAAATCAAAACTTTAAATTAAAACTTTACAAAATGTTTTTCTTCTTACGTATTTGTAAGCGTGAGTAGCATATATTATGTAATTAGATAATAACTTATGTAACATTATTTTTTTTTCCTTGCATACATTAATGGGAATTAAAACTCGATCTGATTAAAAAATATCTCGAAACAGATTCTTCTTGATCGCGTAATCGCTAATTATATGCTACGAACCAACGTAAAATATTTATGAGTACATATAATGATACAATGTAAAATATAATGATACAATGTTTTTTTTTTATATATATATATACACTTTCTAAATTAAGTAAGCAGGTGTTTTTTTCTTTTCTGATTAGTAAAATGCTTGGTGAATTATAATTTTGTATGCACTCATTCCTTACGCATTCATATTCGCTATGTATTACGTGTGTTATGTAAGAAGTGTATTGTTTTTCTTGCAACATATGCAAATAAACTCGATTTGACAAAACTGTATAAATGAAAGTTGGCGAAAATTTTCTCCTTGACCACGCAACCGCTGCTTCTTTGTCAAAAATGGAGCATAAAAAATATTAGTTGTTATACTATTTATTTTTATGCAACATATAAGTAAAAGACAATTTTAAATGTGTTTTAACATATTTGTTTTGTAAAATAAAAACGCAGAGGTTTTATTTATTTTTTATAAGTAAACTACTACGTTAGTTATCATTTTGCAAGCATTCACTCCTTGTGTGTTCTTATTTTCTTTACTTTTCGTAATCCAAACTATAAACTGAAGTTGGGCGAATTAAGAAATCAACAAAATATTAATAACTAATCGGATGTGTCAATCCCAAAACTTTCTTCTATCTCATACCGGTTTCACATACACAAAAAACGAACCAGCAAAGAATTTATATCAAGGTCTAACTGAATCTAAAGTTTTCTTAAATTCCGTTCATTAGTTCTTGAGATATGACTATCGCTAAAACCGTGTATATCTTGAAAAATGAAGCACAACAGCGTCACCTGTTGGGAGATTTACACCAAAGCCTAATCAACAACAATTTATGTCAATGTTTAACTGAATCTGAAGTTTGATGAAATTCTGTGTATTAGTTCTTGAGATATAGTTATCGTGATAAGAATAAAAAAAGTAGAACAGCAGCGCCAACTGTTGGGCTATTTACACCAAAACGTATCATTCTCTATTTATGTCATGGTCTAACAAAATCTGAAGTATGATGGAATTCTGTGCATTAGTTCTCGAGATATAGCTATCGTGAAAATCGTGAAATATACTATAGCGTACAGTGCCACCTGATGGCTGATTTACACCAAAAACTAAACAGAACTATTTTATATCAGGTCTAACTGAATCTAAACTTTTATTAAATCCCGTGCATTAATTCTTAAGATAGAGCGCCCATAAAATTTTTGCTACATACAGACAGACACACAGAGATACATTTTCTAAAAGGAGTCAAATCGTGTCTAGGACCTTCTAAAATGTATAAATTTACCGAAAGCGAGAAGTCGAAAAATTTCAGGAATCCAATATTTTCTTCTTGTAAAGATAGAAGAAAGTAAAAATATTATTTATTTTCGTGTAACGTTTAATAAAACAACGATTGTAAATAGTTTTGATTACATTTGATAAAAGAAGTAAGCAGAAATTTTCTGCATTTTTAATCTACGAGCAGGGAAGACCGAGCTATGCTCGGTCAAAATTAAATTTGAGTTCAAATATCGTGACCCATGACCAAAATGACCTATTTTAAGATAAGCTATTTTAAGATAAAATAGCTTGACTCCTAATGACCCATGACCAAAATGACCCACTAATTAAATTTTCTTGAACATGTGACCTAGCCCAACAGTCTTCTCGTGCCCGAGAACCAAAGGATGCAAAACTTAGTGTAAATATTCTGAGCCGTTTTTAAGATAAAATAGCTTGACCCATAATGACCCATGACCAAAATGACACACTAATTGAATTTTCTCGAACATGGGACCTAGCTCAACAGTCTTCTCGTGTCCAAAAACCATACGATGCAAAATTTAGTGTAAGTAGTCTGAGCCGTTTTTAAGATAAAATAGCTTGACCCCTAATGACCCATGACCAAAATGACCCACTAATTGAATTTTCTTGAACATGTGACCTAGCCCAACAGTCTTCTCGTGCCCGAAAACCATAGGATGCAAAATTTAGTGTAAGTAGTCTGAGCAGCTTTTTAGATAAAATAGCTTGACCCATAATGACCCATGACCAAAATGACCCACTAATCGAATTTTCTCGGACATGTGACCTAGCCCAATGATTTTCTCGTGCCCGAAACTCGTAGGATAGAAAATTTAATCAAAATCGTTAGAGCCGTTTTTAGATAAAATTAATTTGACCCCCGTTGACCCAAAAATGACCCACTAATCGAAAGTTCTCGAACATGTGACCCAGCTTAATAGTCTTCTCGTGCCCGAAAAGGGTCGGATACAAAATTTCGTCAAAATCGTTTGAACCGTTTTTTTAGATACAATTAGCTTGATCATGACCCAAAATGACCTAAATGACCCACTGATCGAATTTTCTCGAACATGTGACCTAGCCCAATCGTTTTCTAGTGCCCCAAAACGGTAGGATACAAAATTTCGTCAAAATCGTTAGAGCCGTTTTTAATATAAAATTTGCATAACCACACATACACACACACACAAGATTTGCTCGTATTAGAATATATGATAAAATTCTAGATGAATTGAATTTTTTTTTTTTTTCATTCACTCTTCACACGTTCTTCTCTCTGCTCATCATAATTAAAAAGATTTCAGGTAATTAAGACAGAAGTTGAGGTTGAACGTATTAAGATATCATCAAAATATTATTGGAAACATTATTCCTTTTTCGTAACGTATAATAAAACAACAATTTTAAATAATTTTGATTATGCTTTCTTATACTTATTATAAAATAAGTAAGCAGGAGTTTTGATCGGGCAAATGCAATGTGAATTATTGTTTGCAATATTGCACTAACTCCTTATTTTTTTGTATTGTTTTTACTCATCGCAATTCGAAAGATTTAAGGAGATGAGACAGATTTAAGGAGAATGCAGAAGTTAATGCTTGGTCCATTCAAGATGTTACGAAAATATTAGTGAAAACACTATTTTTTGTAACATACAGTAAAACAACAATTTTAAATGGGTTTGATTATGCTTTCAAAAAATAAATAAGCAAAACTCTTCATATGCTAAATTTTGATCTGCCAAATGCCGGGTGAATTATACGTATTATCTTCCATTTTTCAGTCATTGCTTATGCGTTCTTATTACTTACTCATCGTACGTATAGTATAGGGTAAGTCTTGCAATAGTTTTAAAAATCGGAAAAAAAGTTTTGACGGATTTACACGTTTCAGACACTAGAGATTCCAACAAACATATTTTTAGAAAAAGAAAATAAATAAATTGCTGTCCGTCTGTCTGTGTGTGGTTTGTGTGTCTGTAAACGTTCCATCTTCTGAACAAATTGTGATAGAGACTTTAAATTTGGCCTGTACTTAGTATGTAATAATGAGAAGAAGCCTATTGAATTTCTGTAACCTCGATTATCCGGAACTAGTTTTTCGAACTCTCGAAATATTCGTTCTGATAAAAGGTATATTAAAATTTTCGAAATTGTTTATTTTAAGGAATGAATATAAAAGACAATGGAAAAAATATAAATTTTTCATAAAGAATGAAATTGATCGGATAATGAGTTGCCGAGATATTTGTAATCATATTTTCCACACTTTTTGATTTTTCATGACACTGTATTTCATTCAAATGTCAATTCAAAGATATATTTTAATTGGAAATGAGACGCATAATCCGACGCAGTAAACTGTTAGTTAATATGATTATCATTTTTCAAGTTATAAGGATGTTTCTTTTACGCAATTCAGTAACAGAGCATTTGAAGTTGATGACGTCATCAAGCCAGGATTTTATTCGAATTGCAATGTATTTTATAAATAGTTTACACATGTTTATGTACACATTTTATATTATGCATATCCATGATAGGTAAGTATTACGGTGGCCCTCAACGACTAGTTTTCCTTGTATATATTTACAAGCAAAGTTAAAATTCGTGGAAAAGTCTGCGAAATGATCACTAAGTGTCAGTTCATTTTTATCTTTTTCCAATATTCCAAAACTTCTGAGGAAAATGTATAATTTAAGTAAATTGCAAATTTATAACTTCATTAAAATGTAATGCTAGTTAACCATTAAATGAAAATTGTTTCTTGTTTTCCATTTTCTGGATACGGGTACGGGGACCGGCTGCGAGAAGACCGAATGCGACTAGCGTTCTGAAAAAAAAAAAAAAAAAAAAAAAAGACGGTACTATACTTTTGGGTAAAGTTTTGATTACACTTGCTATGTTAAGTAAGCAGAACTTTTTGTCATTTCTAATCTGTAAACTGCAAGGTACAATTACTATTTTTATTTTCGCGATCACTCTTTATGCATTCTCGTTCTCTCTTACTCATCATAATAATAAAGATTTAAAGTAATTATGACAAAAGTTAACGCTGGGCGAATTAAGATATCAACAAAATATTAATAATGTTAATACAATAAAACAATGATTTGAAGAAATTTTGATACTTGCTGTAATAAGTAAGCAGAACGTTTCTTAATTTTTAATCTGTATAAAATACTAGCTGAATTACTATTTTTATATTTTCACTCATTTGTTATGTGTTCTTGTTCTCTCTACGAATTAAAAGTCAAAAGATTTAAGGTTAAGACAGAAGTTAAGGCTGGACGAATTAAGATAAACAAAATTTTAAACAAAATACTGTTTATTTTTATGCAACGTATAATGAAACGAAGATTATAAATAGTTTTGATTATGCTTGCTTATAATAAGTTAGCAGAACTCTTCTTTTTCTTTATTTTTTTATTTAATCTGAAATGTAAAATGTGAGGTGATATATTTTTTTTTCATTTTAGCTTTATGCGTCCTTATTATCTCTACCCATCGTAATCATAAATATTTAATATTCTCAGCGCCGGGAACTGATATATCCGCTCACTAAGCTGTAGGTTTTACTGCAATAGAAGCCTTATTTAAATTAATATAAATCTACAGGTATAATGCAGTTTTAAACTATTGAGTAAAGATTAATACCCTCAACGGCTGTATTCATATAGTTAATTAAGTTTTTTATATAATGTTTGAAAAATTATTTTTTTAGCATGTTTAAAACATTACAGAGAAAACATCATTACAATTGAGGGGGTCGGGGCAAGAGAGTGCCAAGTCACATTTTTTAACTTCTGAGACATTTCAATTGGAAAATTTGATCAAATACTCAAATCAAGATATATAACCTAAAGTTTTTTTCGTCAATGTCTTAGTAACACTTGAGATATTCTGAGTAACAATATGGCATTACTTAAATGATGTATTACTATTACGTTTTTCTGTAAATTAGCTATCTTCATTGGGGGCATAAACATCTGGGGTAAAACAGAAACCTGTCACATATGCCGCTACCAAGTGACATTAGAAACAAATTATATGTTGGATATAATAATTTACAATATTAAGCAACAGATTACAGTGTTAGATTTATTTCACCAAAAATGTGGTCTTGGCACTTTCTTGCCCCGACCCCCACAATTTTCTCTTTTGTTTTGCTGGGCTGTTAGAGGGTTGAGGTAATTAAGACATCAATTACGGCTGGGCGAATTAAGATCCACAAAATATTAAGCGAAACACTATTTATTTTTATGTAACGCATAATGAAACGACGATTATAAATAGTTTTGATTATCCTTGCTTAGAATAAGTTAGCAGAACTCTTCTGTTTTTATTTAATGTAATCTGTAAAATGCGAAGGGAATCATTTTTCATTTTAGTACTCCCTATTTATGCGTTCTTATTATCTCGACTCATCGTAATTCAAAAGATTTAAGGTAATTAAGACATCAACCAAAGCTGGGCGAATTAAGATTTTAAAAAAATTAAACAAAATACTATATTTTTTTTTACACAATGCATAATGAAACGACGATTATAAATAGTTCTAATTATCTTTGCTTAAAATAAGTTAGCAGAACTCTTCGTTTTCTTTCTGTTTTTTAATTCAATCTAATCTGTAAAATGCGAAGTGAATTATTTTTTCAATTTAGCAGTCACTATTTATGCATTCGTATTATCTCTCATCGTAATTCAAATGATTTAAGGCAATTAAGACATAAATTAAGGCTGGACAAATTAAGATATCGTTCTACATACGTCTTTCCTATACGTAAATCATTTATTCGAAACGTAAAAGCAAATATAATAGCCTGGGGAATCTTGTTTAAGTAACTGTCCTTCCAACCAAAAGATACATTAAAAGTAGTAATCCATCTACGATTTTTTCTAAGATTCTTATCTGTCGAACATATTTCACCACTATGTAAATCTAAAGTATGCAGTATGCATAAAAAAAGTATTATTATCTGCATTAATAATTCTATAACTGTCCTTCAAAATAGATAGCTTCGCAGATAGAAAGCACTGTCATCTGGCTTGATCTCTGAAAATTTGCACTTCTGATTAAAAGTGTTTTTCGTTCAACACATTCCCCCAGAAAATAAGCGGGACGTGAATTTCGCAATTTTTTTTCTGTTACGAAGATAGATAACATTAATGACTAGCACCTGTGATGATATGCTATGCACGTAATCGGAGAAAATAACACAATTAAGTACTTATCTTTCTAGAAATTATTTACTGCAAAGAAGGAGTTCATATTGGTGACATATTTCTTGATTTGTTATATTTTATAAATTTTACTGTAAATTAATAAATCAGCTAAATGTATTGATTTGATGGATTACATTTTGTGTATATTAGAAACAATATGTGATACTTATCTTGATTTTAGAAAACTAATCACGCAGGTGAGCCGTGCTCGATTTTAAAATAGATGTTGAGTCATTCCATGTTAACTGTCTTAGAGGTCCCTGTTCAAACTCCTTCAATTTTAGTGTAATCGCTACAATACATACGAGGGCAATACGGAAAGTAAGTTCCGTTAAGCAATTAAACAAAAGGAAACGATTATTAACAAAACACTTCTATTGCATAATGAAGTACAATACTTGGATTATTTTTCAACATAGTTGCCACCATTCTTGAAGCATTTATCATAGCGGGGCACGAGCTTTTGTATGCGGTCGTCGTAGAAAGATGCCGCCTGCGATGCCAACCATGTGGTAACAGAGTTTTTAGTGCCGTAATGGTGAAGCTTCGGTTCTCCTTAATCTTCTCTTCAACGTCTGTAAGCAAATCATCATCAATCAGAGACGACTGTCCACTTCGTTTTTATCGTGAACGCTTTCACCTCCTTCATTGAAACTTCGCACCCACCTCTTTACCATCGAATCGCCCATCGCGTTTTGTCCGTAAACTTCACAAATTTGTCTGGGAATTTCAATTGGTTTAGTGTTCCTAACATTCAGAAAGCCGATGACAGACCGTAACTTGCATGCGACGGGATGTTCAATTTTAAAAAAAATATTTTAAACGCTCAACATGCAGCTGACATAATACTCAGCATCTACAAATAACTTCAATTATTTGCTAATGAGTCAGCAAAGTGGACGCACATGCGTAAAATCACGAGCACAGCGCTTCCGCGGCAACAATTGAAAACGGAACTTACTGAATTGCTCTCGTATAAGTCTGGAATCGATATTTTCAGACTGTTAGAGTCAGAAGTAACACAGTTGGAATACCAGGTATGCTTGTGTAAAGTTCATTGTTTCACTGTTGCAGGAAAAACGATCAAATCACCAAGTTTGCCATTTTACTGCTCATGCTATATAAAACGTTACGTACTGAAAATATGTGGTCTAGTACGACTTTTTCTATTGAAAAACACAAATTCAGTATTAAAGATAAGACAACATTACATTCATCACCACTTGGCTTCAAACTAGGCCATACAGCCGATGGATTTAACTCTTACAATCCTTAACAATCTGTAGCTACTGAACAAATTACTTATGGGAGTTTGGCATTTTACCAGTTAATTACCTATTTACATGACATGACCTACTGCAATCGTTTCCTGTCTGCTTAAATATTTATTAATTTATTCATCATTTAAATTCCCTCAAAAATTAAATCAATAAATTCACCCTCATTTCCAGAAGCCTATATCTCAAAAGGGACATTTCTGATTTGATTACAGGCAATACCACTGGAAATAACACACTGTAATTGACAAGAAAACTTTTGTTTCATTTTGGGCCTCTTCCATATAAGGTAAAAAAGAAAGGTTCAAAACACCTACTTTGCTTGAGGTAAGCATTTATGTCCGGGTGCAAAGTAAAGTCCGAGTACGCTCAAATATATCTTGAACTCATAAATCTAGAAATGTGGCAGGGTGACTATCTATAGTAAAACGACTATGCGCTATCATGTGAGAGTGACTGCAGCACCTTAATGGCAAAATTTGTAAGTTATCGAACTTACCTCGAAAAATATGATAGATAGCGCAAAAATGTCAATTACAAAAGTTTAGAGCAATACAAAAAATATACTTACATGATGTCTAAAATATAAGAATTTCACAAAGTAATTATAATAAACAACAATACATTCTTGGCTCATTATAAGGAAGAGTCCATCATACTTGGTCAAATTAACTTTTACAGTAACTGCAGGAACTTCTACTTTTAGAGATGTCCACAGCAGTAACAGTATAAAAAGTTATTAATGCCTTTTACTTCAGCGTCTCCCAAGCTGAATACTTTAAATTCTTAACATTTCTTAAAAAGAACTTATTAATAAAATATTCAATTTTTCAATAATAATAACAATAAATAAATAACAATGATAAAACATTATAGAGTTTTTCTTTCTTTTACCTTTTCAAAACTTTATTTTCGGCGCCCGTAATTTATTTTTATTTTTATTTATTTTTTGGTTTACAATGTTTTCAATTTGAACATTTTATTTGGAGCATTTTTTTTTTTTTTTTGATGAACTGAATCGCTCAGTTTTGTTTAATCCGCAGTCGACTAATCGAGGCTTTGATTGGATAAAATCCATTTGTAGTACACACTTGTGGTCTTCCGTGAAAGGGTTTAAAACTAATTGCACGACTTCGAAACAGCACTTTTCCAGCTTTATCGTCTGTTAAAAATAGCCCCGGTATAAGAAGAGATGATTCCTGATTTGCTTAGAAATTTCGCCGTTAACATCATGCTTTTCATTAAATGCCGTGTTGATTAAGTTTGAGCGAAGAATATGTTAATAAAAAAGTTAAACTAAAGAAAAGAAAAAGAAATATACATATTACGGGTGCAGAGCCAAAGGAATTTTGTAAAAAGAAAAGAAAAAAAAATATTTTAAGATAAAAAATAGTGATTTTAATGGAGGAAAATTTTTAGAATAAATTTAAGAAGCGTAAAACATATTATATATATATATATATAGATAGATAGATATACAGGGATCTATTTAGGAAGAAATTGTGTCCTTTAAAGGACCTTTCACAAAATTCTTTGTCTTAAATATAGGCTTTTTACAAACTTTTTCCATCTTTTAAACTTAAATCTTTCGCAAATTTAATGATGTAAAAACAAAACCTGGCCTGTTACTTTTACATGTATAAAGTAAATATACGTATTTTACATCTATATATCTTCTTAAAAATATATAAACAAGAACCTAAATAACCTGTAACGATCATTTCAAATTCACAAAATTATGACTAGATTTTTCATAAATATAAAAAGCTGTTCACAATTTCACAAAACAGGACCCTGCGGAAAAAATTTGGGCAGACTTCTTGTATAATTAATATGAGTTACTTTGAAATTTGAT
Source organism: Maratus michaelseni (assembly GCA_963931845.1). NCBI lineage: Eukaryota > Metazoa > Arthropoda > Arachnida > Araneae > Salticidae > Maratus > Maratus michaelseni. Next base: position 315,721,334 of record OZ007590.1, on the reverse strand, counting down.
GCATACAAATTAGATTTAAAAAAAAATCATTGTAAATTTAAATCTAGTTTTGAATGTTGGAGAGGAAACACCCCGCAAGATTTAAATTGGCCTAAGGCGCTTAGACGACTTAATAAGGCCCTAAAAATATCGAACAAATGTTCTTATAGAGACGCATTCCAGACCAAAATTATCAGTGGGCAAATATTCTATTCATTTCGGCTATCTAGCATTAACTCACCTCTACCCTACGATGAAGCAGCTAATGAGTCAGGAAACCAGTAGTTGAATTGGAACCTAACAGCCAAGGCTGAGACAAAATCCGCTTCCTTTTCAGATCTCTCTAGATAAATTGACACGTAAACATGCATTTCATCAAAGAGAATTTATCATGTACTGGTTTATAAAACAGATAACTGAGCAGTTAGAACAAGGGGGACATTTACTTTATGAATAAAATCAGAGGCGTAGCTACCGTGGAACAGTTGAAGCACATTGCTCCAGGTGCAAGAATCATAAGGGCGAAAAATTACAAAGGAACAAAATAAGTATTTGTAAAAATATTTGAATAAATATTTTTTTTTTCATTTGCCAGGTTTTTATAAAATATACAGTAAAACATATGCAAGCGAAATCCGGATTAACAGAAAATTTCCCTTGTCCCCATGTGATTATACTTGCTAATACGAAAACTTGTCTAAAATGGAATTTTTCTCCAATGCTTTGCGATTTTGCTTTAGCTGATCTTATTGTATTAAATATATATATATATAAATGAAACTACAGAATTCCTTGCAATTCACTTATCATAATTTTTATTTAAAATAATATACATTAAAAATCTATTTTTTTTATGCCTCTGAATTCGTAAAAAATGTAAAGAATATTAAATCATGGCATTCGCATGTGCATTACAAATTGTGTTTTACATCAAAGATGTTTATATTAATTTGAAATAAGTACGATAAAGCCTACTAAGAACAAAGGGACTTTAAGAATTTCCTTTTTAGACAGATTTCAGTCTTAGCTGATAATAGAATTGTATGGTATTCCTTTTATCAGCATCATGAAAATTTTTCGTTTACGGCAGGATGCCTTTATAGGCAGATTCCGTTTTTACAGTTTTACTGTATTGTTATATGTGTGCGTTTGAAAACTCAAAACAAATTTTGAGAAACCTTTTACGGTAGAAAAATGGCGTACCAATTGTGCTTCCTCATCTAGGTACGCCACTGAATAAAATATGCGTGATTTGTACTTCACCATAGGGATTGTACCACTTTGAAATTTCGAAATAGAAATCTATTTTTACATTATTTTACCCAACATGGTTTTTGTATGTAAAGATGGAATTTTGTAATCGACTTTTCACCAACTTTCTCATATGCTAGAATTTAAAAAAAATAAAAATAAAAAATATGTTCACAGGTGTGTTTCCAATAACAATACAACATTTTAATATTTTTACAACTTAATTATAAATTTATACATTAATTTTAGAGCATTTTTCCTTTTACCCGCCACAGGTGATAAGTCGCCAAATATTCTTGAGGGTTACTATTGTATACGAGTTGCAACAACAACGGATTTAATTATTCGTAAAAATACGCTCGCCAAAATAGACCAAATGGATGTGAAACTGCAACGATTCAGTTTTAAACACAGCACAAGTTGGAAATTGTACGTTAAACGTGACAAATGAGGTGCATTCATATCATAACTAGTTTTACAATGTAAAAATATCATCCTTATTATTTCAGTGAAATGAATTATATCGTCTGCTATGAGCGAAATGAGCATGCCCCTTTTTTTTTTCTTATTACGTATGCCACGTTTATAGTTGCAAATTTTTTTTCGACACCAGATAACAATGCAAAATTCACCATGGAGATCTTGCTTTACGAATGATTACCTCCATAGTCGTCTTTCAAGCTTTCAATCTAATTTCAAATGAAGTTATCTCAGAATCTATACATATTTAAATGTAACTCATCCCTCAAACAAACAATTTTTTTGAATGATCTTTCTAAAAATGTAACTTTTATGCAATTTTATTCTAAAAAAGTAGTTTTGAATAAAAATGGCCTCCTGGCATATGAAAAAAGAAATGGTCAGCCCGTATTTGCTTTCCTCAGTCACATGATTTGCGTTTTTATTATTATATGGATTACGTATGATAGGATTTAATAGAATGAAGAAAACTTTTATTAATATCTTTTTTAAGTTTTGATTCGATTTTCATAAAATTTGAAATGGCTCAACAAAATTCTACAACGATTCTATATATTAAATTTCAAACCATTCGGTTGGATAGATTTTGAGCTGTTATATGCTGACAGACGGACGGACGAACCAAATGACGACTATAGGTGCTATGTATTTATATAATTACGAACGCACCTAAAAAGAATCCCTGGATTCATACATGTCTGTTAAACAGTGATAATGAATAGTAAAGTGAAGATATTATAATAAAATTTGCAACATATTCATATTTTAATTTTAATGCCTGAGGAAGACCACTCGGCTGAGGGCGAACCCAGCCGTTGAGCGTTTAATGTCACGCAGGGATTAAACGTGGCAGTACAAGCTTCGCCAATGGCTGGTCCTGCCGGGCAAAGCCCCGCGCGACAGGTGGCAGGAACTAAAGACATACAAAAAAAAAATAATAATACAGGGTCTGTCGCTGGAACCAGCGTTCCTACGCGACAAGGAGCGACAGACAGGGTGGACGAGGTCCACAGGTGCGCCTGCACCAGTTGTACAGTCCGCTAATTTAGTAGAAGGGTGCAGTTCTTTGGTAAGACTGTACCAATTGTACAGTTCGTAAATGACGGCACTTGAGATGTAGAGGTGCCGGTGTGAGATTCCCACGCGACATGGAGCGCCACACAATTGCGCTGGAACCCTCACACTGGATGGAGGCTGGATGCACTTCGTGTTAGAGGTGACGATACGTTGCTTGCTGACCAAACTTGCGGTTCACGATAAGAATAAATTAATTAATGGTTACTCAGCCCCTGCTAGGAAGAGAACATTACTTGCGGATGAGAGAAACAATTAATCTGCAAAATATCTAAATGGAGAAAGCTAAGTAGATAAAAAAATGATGGAATAATTACGTTAATGACTAAAATAAGCGAGTTATTATTATTAATTTATGGAGAAAGAAAACTGCTTTGAATGATTAAGTTATGTTATCGTATACAATAAATGATTCTTACAGTGTCCTGTACCAACCCTTAAGCGCCTACGCTAGTCACGCGAAGAAATGCTGAAGCTAATGTTAAGTCTATGGGAAGGTTCTTGCGCGATTTCTAGCTCGCATTTTAATATTTTTAAATGATTTTTTTTTTTTTTTTTTTCATAGGATAGCTGAAGTCGATCTCTAACGTTGTTAGTTTTTACTTTTTTGATTTTGGTTACAGTTTTTTTATAAGCGGACATTTTTAATTTGGGAACCGGTTGGAACCGGTTCTGAAAATGAAAGTACCCTTATATAAAAAAAACTGAAAGCAAAATTGAAAAAGTAAAAACTAACAACGTTAGAGATCGACCTCAGCTATCCTATGCAAAAAACATCATTTAAAAATATTAAAATGCGAGCGAGAAATCGCGCAAGAACCTCCCCATAGACTTAACATTAGCTGGCGCGTTTTTTCGCGTGACTGATGTAGGCTCTTAAAGTTTGTACCATGAATTCGGGATCACCCGTATTCATAGATTGCCACGAATTTTGACATTCACTACAGAATGTTCCTTCTTCATTTACAGAAATACTCAAAATAATTCAGATACATTAAGAACTAAGAGCGATACTTATTTGCCGTACATTTTAGCGATGTTGCACTGCTTCAAGCATTATGAAATTGATATGCGTTATTGAAATGCACTGCAACGTGTTTCCTATAAAAAGTGGCGTGAGCAGCAGCATATATTGTTAATTTACAGGGAAACATTAAAAAAACTCGATTGTATTATTGTCTATAAGCAGTAATTGTTTGAAGGGAGTTTTATGAAATTAGTATCCGTTATTAAGAAGCGAGATAGCATATTCCATATAGAAAATAAAGCATGCAAAATCCGTTGTTTTTTTACAGGAGGTACATAAAATAATTCAAATATATTATCTTCTATGAGCGATAATTACGAAAAATATTCTTTGAACTGGTGTTTCTCCTATTTCAGCTGAACAAAAATTTATTATACTAGGTGGAGTGAATATAATATGCAAAAAAAATTGCATACAGAGGGTTGTATAGTACATGATGTCATTGATATTGACTGTAATTCTTGGAAAAGCGTTTTTAATTGTGTTATGCGTTTTGAGCTAAATTATTTAAAGAAATAAGAATATTTGCTAAAAAATAAAAATTAAAAACGATATAATGTCCTCCCAACGCTATTAAAAGATCATTTTCCACCTTTGAAATTGGTTTAGAAACATTTCTTGCCTCCAGGCTTCTTTAAAGGCAAGACCATACCTATAAGGTATTTACATAACCACATATATAAATGCAATTAATCAGCCAATCCCTCTCTTACTATCGCGTTTTTTGTCATGTTGGAGCGAATTCTGGGATTTCATTCCTATACAGGGCATTGATATGAGCAATGATATATACTATTATATTATGATCAATGCAAATCATATCATCATTAGTATATATTTTTCTCGTTTTTGACTTTATTAATGACGCAATTGTCAGACGTTAATAGAGACGCAAAAATTTCATTCTTGTAATTTACGTTATTTTCATCAATGTTTCTTCAGGCCTTTTTCTTTTTTTTTGTGTGTGTATCTGTGTGCATTTACTTAGTTATTAGTGATCTTGAAGTAACGTGAACTATAAATTAGTATATTTAAAGCTTGTATCTGTACATCTGTATCTCTCATATAACAACCATTTTTTTAATCGAAATTCTAATATGTAGTACAATTGTGGGGAACAAAGAATCTCCTCATACTAATTCTGCCTTATCAAGCAGTTTCAGGAGAGAAAAAAAATAATAACTCCATTGAATTGTTTTCTTGTCAGATAAATATCTTTTAAAAATTGTTATAAAATTGTAACCTTATCTTGATACTTTTTTTTATATGAACCTATAACTTAAAATAGTTTTGTACCACAATTTTATGATATCCGAAAAATATAAGAAATCTATATAACTTTTTAACACTTTCCAACATAGTTGAAAACTGTTTAAGAATTCGGTTTGTCTGTCCATGCTCTAACTCGATTAAATGTACTCTGATTGCCATGTAATTTATATATATTATTAGGGTTTGCCATGGCATGCTTTATATTGAAAATAAAGTGTATAGCATTTATAGTTCGTTTACATGGACACTAAAAAAAAAAAAAAACGTCACGTTATGGTCTATGGGGAAAAACTATTTTAGTGATGTTACAGTATTTTAAACATATTGAGATTCATATACATTACTTAAGTGCATTACAACATACTTATAGAAGATGGTGTGCTCAGCATTTATCCTTCATTTACAGGGACACATAAAATAATTCGGTTACAGTACTGTCTATGAGCAATAATTACTGAAAGTGCGTTTTCAGTTGTGATATGCGTTTATAACTTTAACAAATTTTTTGCATATTACTTGGTGTCTATAAATGCTATAGATCATATACAGGACTGCGCAAAAGAATTTGGATATTTTTCCGACTATCGATGGTAATTGCTGAGTTTGTTTTTTGAAAGGTGTTACATGTTTTCGGAGTGTATTTATAATATGCATAAGGACCTCTTGACACACTACATAAACTCTAACCTTAACAATTTAGTTATTCTTAATGGCATCATACAGTGTTATTTAGTATTTTTAGCATAATTTATCATTGTTTACTCTAGTATTATTATTCATTCATTATTGTTCGTTTAGTACTTACTTCTATCCATTATTATTATCTGCTTCAGCACCTTACAGTATTATTACATGGTAGTATTATTGCTCAGTATCACATAGTAGTATTTAGTATTGCTCAGCAGGATTGGTAAATTGTATTTTCAGAATTTGTATTTTTGAAATCTTGTATTTTCAGAATTTGTATTTCAGCATTACATAGTATAATTATTGCTCAATATCACAAAGTATAATTTAGTAATGCTCAGTATAATTAGGTAAACAAACCTGCTGGCGGGGATAGTTGAGCTTAAGCCGAAAGTTAGGCCTATCCGCCCGGTTTGACCTTGACCCTGTTTACACAGACATGATCTTTCACCTTAAACGGTAAAGTTATTTTTTCAGTATTCTGATTGTGTTGGAAAGTGTTTCATAATATATGCCTGGAGCATGATTTTTCTTTCTTATATATATTTTTTTTTTCAATTTCATTCGAATTTTAAATATTTCTGATACGCGTATACAACCCCCCCCCCTTTTATTAATAAATAAATAAATAAAAGCTATTTTTTAAAAACATGCTTTTATTACTAAAAAGTAGGAAATGTTTCATTTTCATATCTAAAATCTGGAAGTTAAAACAAGAATCGCAAAACGCGAGGTGCTTTACGAAGGAATGAAATCACAATGAAATTACAAAAAAAGAAAATTCCGTAGTACTCATTAAAAAATAAAAAGTATATTATGAATGCGATTAAAATTGAAATTTACTTAAATTATATTTGTTTAAAACCTAACGATCTATAATAATAATAATAAAAAAAAAAAAATTGAAGAATGTTTTAATTTGATGCCCAGAGGCATTTGCAGTCTTTTATATAATTAACCATGTAAAAATTCTGGATAATAAATACTGTCTAGTTTTTGAAAATTCACCAATTTCTTCGTTATTCCGTCTTTGATAATCACCTAGAATGTGATTTAATGACTAATGATCGAACTATTGACTCTCACTGTTAATTGACTAATGATCGACTAATGATCGGACTGTTCATCAGATTTTTTTAAAATGCTTCTAATCTTATGTCTGCTTCAATATTTTAAAAAAACCTCTCAGTAACTTTAAAATAAAGCTATTATTTACATTGATAATGTAAATTTCGATAATTCGGTGATAATTATTACTCGGTAACCTTAAATGTATGTAATTTGTTTCACATAATGATGTAAACATTTTTTTTTATTATTGAAACTTTTGTTTGATATACACAATTTATTTCGTTGTAAAAGTTCATTAATTATGAGAAGTTTTTTTTTATATGGGCAATTATTTTAATTGCTACATGTGATCGTTAACCTTCTTAGTATTAGTTCACATAATATTTTAAAATATTACGTTTCATCTAACTGCATATAACTAATAAAAAATTCGTGTAATAAAATAACTTTTTTCAGAAAAAAAAAAGCATTTAACTGGGCTTCAGACATGTCTTATTCAAAATTAGGCAAAATACTGATTTTTTATTTATCTATGAAAAATCTAGTAGTTATCTGTGTATTATGTTATGCCTGAATTTCAAGGAAAAAATTAATTTTAACTCATATTTCCTTAATACACTGGTATCCAGAAGTTAAGCAACAAGCACAAAATGCTAATACAATTAATTATGAGAACTGAAAACGAAAGTGATAAACATCAGTTGTAGCAAATGGGTACTATCCCTACAGCGCAGCCAGTCAATGCGACGTCTGGTCACAAGTATCACAGTTACTACGGTGAACCAAAATATATCTTTCATTCGTCTCATTATTGCTCTCAAGTGATCGTCACTTGGTGACTCCACTGAAAAATCTCTGTGAATGTTGTTTTCTGACGAGCCGCCAAATGACATTACAATGAAGTCACCTTGTGATCTTGTGACTGTCATTTAGAGGCTCCATTGTGAAGTCATCATGAGCGTTAGATCGTGATGAGTCACAAAGTAACAATGAAGTCACATGGTTTTGTCTCTGATGACCGACATTTGGAGAGACTGCTATGAAGCCACTATGAGTTCTTGTTTGTGACAATGATTTCATTTGCTGTCACTTGGGGACTTGTCACAAAACAACCATCATGGCTGACTTTACAATTGAGACTCCAAATGACGGTCACATGAGAGTTGCAAGGAGATTTTATATTAACGTCACCATGTGATTCGTCACTAAGCAGCAGTCACAATAACTTCTCAGTGAAATGACTAAATCACTGTCACTTGAAAGTAATAATGAGACGTTATATTTCATTTGATTCGACTAAGTGCGTTGTCGAAGTAGTGCATATTTGCTACACCTATTAGAGATCTGCACGGGCCGGGCTCGGGCATATTTTACTTCACTGCACTCGGGCCAGGCCTGGTCTCCACTCGTTTCGGGACGGGCCGGGACTTACTTTTTTCCTGAAGGATAAGGCCATGCCTTATTATTTTTTCCGTACGGAGTCGAGACTGGTTTCATTCTTCCTATTCTTTTTAAAGAATAGTAGATTTATACACTTATTAAAATATGGCTAAATTAAAATATAGTAAAACGTGTGAAAAAGAACCTGCTTATGACGCAATCCTGTCTTAAACTGAAAAATGTGTTGATCCATGAAAAATGAATATACTAATACGTAAGAAAAGAATATATAATACATTTACACCTGCTAAGAAGGCAAATTGTCTATAACTCATTTTTTTTCCTTCCTTATGCAATTCCATCTTAGAATATTTTACTGTATAGCATTTTTCTGATTTTTAACACTACAATAAATGGAATATGCGGATTACAATATTAATGATAATTTAAACACATACATACAACAAATAGAGATTTATTAAAAAAATAAATATTCCCGGTTGCGGCACCTCTATAAAAATATAGATTATAAACATGAAAAAAAAGGGCTAAGATAGGAATTTTTGGTTAGATCTCCTCTTACGAGGCAAATTTTTAACCAAATCGACGTAAAAATCAATGTCCAAAATCAAATCCCCCCACAGAGGTTCGTTGTTACTATCGAATTAAAAAATACAAAAAGTATCTCTTAAAGAAAATTGTAATTTACTCGGAGAAAATCTTTTAACATTTTTTATTTAGAATTAATTTGGTTAATTAGTGAAATAATTTAATTTCGCAGTGAAAAAAAAAAGAATTCTAGTGTAATTGTATTTTACAATCTGTTTGCCCTTAGCATAAGAATGTTTTTCGAATTACTTATTATCTTCGTCTCAGCTGCATTTAAGTTTCTAAAGAATGTGCTTTACACTCCCTTTCATTAATTAAACATTGTTTATTAATTACTAGAGCTAAAGTTTTCTAATGAACAACAAATAATTTTTTATTCATTTATAAGTTACTCTTATTAAATAAATTCTTGTCAGTTACATTTGCCTCGAAAACTAAAGCAGTTAAGTGAGACACATCTAAGGAATTACTTTCATTAAAGAAAGTACATTTGAAAATCTTTATTAAATATGTTAATTAATTTTAATATGAATGAAAATTTGAACTGATGTAGGAATTCAGGAAAGTAATAATAATTTAGATAGCAGATTGTTTAAGAATAAAAATTTGGAATAGGTAGTCTTGAAAAGTCCCGATTTTATGTCTTTGCGTCAACTACGATAATTATTCGACTATGATACGAATAATGGCTTGGTTTTTGTCACTGGTTTTGTTTTTCTTTATGCAAGTCTAGAAAGTGTTATGAAATTAAAAGTATAGTCACAAGCTGGTGCATGACTTTGCAGTAATATGAAACTCGAATGTGAATGTATAAGGTAACTCTGCCAAGTTTAAACTTTCCACGTTCCATAGTTTTCGAGAAAAATGGCTGTTGCAGACCGACAGACGGACACACACGAGTGATCTTATAATTGTTCCGTTTTTACTCTTTAAGTACGGAACCCTAAAAATAATTTGGACTGATCTTGTAGAGAGAAAAATACTGACATCGCAATAGGTATTGAAATTGGTCTTCTTTGATATCCAAATTTTGATGAATATGGCATATTATATTCCTATAAAAGTTCTAGGTAACAGTTTCTAGAGATTTGTTTGACTTTCTTCTCCAATGCTTCTTTTGGTATTATGATATATTTTAGATATTCCAGTAAAAATAACCATTAGAAATCAACTGCGGCGATCAAACTTTTTAAAATATTCTTGCCAGTTATAAATGACTTTATTAATAATTTGAATAATGAATTTTTTTTCATATATTTTTATCAAGGAAGAACAACTTGAAATTATATCATTTTATTGTATCTGGCAAAGTAAATTTTCAAATAATTTTGTCTCTATTTTTCCTATTTTCCTTTTATCGCATTTTTGGTTCAAATAAAGCTATTGCAAAAGTCAGATTTATTTGAAAATTTCGGGCTATAACGTGAATGTAAAATCAAACTTTATTGAATAAATCCAAGCCATTCCCACAGCAGTGGTGTCACGTCTTTGATTATATATGTGACGAAAATTCATTCAGGTTATTCATCAACTTTCCGTTATGCCGAAAACAAAATCTACGTTCTGGGAAATTTACTTGAAAAAATGATACTTCTCTATTATCCCAGCGACCACTTTTCATAACAAAAAACTATTGCCAAACTGCAAGATTAAACGCCAAAAATGTAGTCCCATTTACTTGATGTCCGAAGCATTATACGTGCTTGTTATGTCATCAAGTGACATTTGCGTGTATTTTTCATTATGGTATACTGATTTATTAGTTATTTCATTAATTAAAATAACAATTGTGTCCTTAAATTCTTATATTTCATTTATTTATTTATTTTGATATTCCAATGGCAACGTTCTTCCGTTTATTTGGCGTTATAGTTTGGCGATAGTTTTTTGTTATGAGAAGTGGTCGACGAGATAATAGAGTAGTACCGAAAAAAATCAACTCAAGTATTCAAATCTTATGTTCAGTTTCAAACATAAGCACTTTCTTTGAAATTTTTATATTAGTCAGTTAGTAAACGATATTAGATACTTTATATATGTATTTTTTTTTTCATACTTTATTAGGATAAGCATCGAATTAGATTTATTTGTCATGCTATTCAATGAAATGCATATTATAAAATTTATGTAAACATACTTTAATATGTATATTCCTTTTGTTAGTTTTTTTTTCTTTTAAGAAGTTAAAAGATTTGGGAGTGGTATACAGATAACCACTTTTTCTTCATTTACATTTTTGAAATTGCAATTGCATTTATTGATTAGTTTCTTCGTGTAAGAGAAACTTTTCTCTGTAGTTATTTCAAGAAAGGCAAATATTTAATTGCTGAAACGTCCGTTGAGGTTCACTGTAGAGACGCGAAAGTTTTTGGTTTCTGTCTGTCTGTTCCGCGATAACTGCCGTAAAAATGATCCGATTAGGTTCATTTCTGGGGTTCTGCGTCAATTCGTCGCGCCCAATTCATCGCGGAACAATTCATCGCGCACAATTCGTCGCAGCGTCAATTCGTCGCAGCGTCAATTCGTCGCAGCGTCAATTCATCGCGGCGTCAATTCGTCGCGAGCTCAATTCGTCGCGACTCAATTCGTCGCAGCGAAAACGCACAATTCATCGCGGAACAATTCATCGCGCACAATTCGTCGCAGCGTCAATTCGTCGCAGCGTCAATTCATCGCGGCGACAATTCGTCACAGCGTCAATTCGTCGCAGCGTCAATTCGTCGCGGGCTCAATTCGTCGCAACGTCAATTCGTCGCAGCGAAAATGTCTTTGAAGGCTATTATGATAAAAATAAAGATAATTCAGTAAAATTACTTACTGATAATTTGTTTTTTAGATTTAGAGAATTGTAACTAACATTTTACAGGCAATTTTGGAGGAATCTTTTTTCATATGTGATTTTTGTGAATTTCCCTGATGAGAACATGAAGGTTTAATGAATTAGAACAACTCATTTCTTATTTAAATTAGAGATCGAATAAATATTGCTTTAGATTACTGAAAAAATGGCGGAAGATTTAGGATAAAATCACCCAGAGCATGAAGAAATGACGAATACAAATGCTAGAAAAAAAATTACATATGCGTACACAGGGTAAAAAAGAGGACCCCCACCCCCTCCTCCTTATATTTGAAAGAATTAGGAAGTAAAAAAAGTATTTACAGATGTAAACATAAAAACTTTTTGTGATTGTGATTGAACTGATCGCTTCATGAATGCAATTTCATTATATGATATTTTTGCTTTAAAAGTTTTTTCATTCATTTCATCTATACTAATAAAAGAAAGTTGTTTGTTTTTCTGAGTTCTGTGTGTGTGTGCGCAATGACAAGCGAAATCTACCGCACGTAGAAGTCTGAAAATTTGGGTGCGGATAGTCCAAGGCAGTCCCTGAAGACTTGAGGTTCAGATTTTTTATATTTTAAGACCCGGGGTCCCTGGAGCCTTTTTAAGGTTTTTGCATCTAAATTGTTAATAATTTGCCCCGGTTTTATCCAATCTCCCTTGTTTTCGTGACCATTTCTCCATTAAGCTTCCCCCCATTTCCACATTGCAGTTAGGGCCCTGGCACCCTGTGGCCCGATGCGTTGTTCACTTGAACCTTTTGTGTGCCCAGCAATTTTCACCCTCTCTAATTGTGTCACTCTCTCAATGCGTGACTTTTAAGTTGAGTCTTGGACTCCTCTCAACGGGCCACCACCCTCATGTTTCTATTGAAGCCCTAGGGCCCTTTTTTAGCATTTCTTTCAAATTTTATTCTAACGATTAATTTATAACATATGCTTAATTTCGTCTAATTGAAGATGTAAAGCGCTACGTACTAGGATCTTTTAAGATGTTTTCCTCTTAAGGTCTTATTCAAAACTATCAGTTGGCCCCTTTTGGGACCTCTCCCTTAAAAATTGACCGATCCACTAAGCTTTTGTTTACTGATAACTTTTTAGGACTTCCAACTACAAAAGAAAGATAAAATTTTTGCGCCCTAAATTGTTAATAATTAGCCCCATTTTTACCCGATCTCCTTCGTTTTTGGGGCTTTATCTCCATTAAGCTTTTCACCATTTCTACGTTCCAGTTAAGACCCTGGCCCCCTGGGACTCAGTATAGGGGAGATGAAAGAAAGTTTGCCGAATTCATGTTAACTAAAACTCATAAATTAAACCCGTTTATAGATGAATTCTGCTGTCTTGGTTGAAAATGTCAGCTACCCTAAAATTTCAAACCGCTATACCTCAGCCATTTTTTAAGATAGAGGCAAATTAAAAAATGCTCTAGAATCCTTGGATCAAGACAGAACATTTAACGGAAAAAGTTTTTAGGATTTCTAATTTTATTTTTGCAACTTTTTGAAATTGTAATCTTTAAATGGCTATCACAGCGCTCCCTCCAGACGCAATATCTCCAAATTCAACTGGGACCTGCAGGCTATGGTCAAAAACATATACAAAAAAATTGGTTCAATTATCTGCATAACTTCATAAAATTTTCGATGATATAATAGTAAAAATGGATCAAAAATCGCAATCGCAGCGCCCTCTTCCGTCGAAATAGCCCCAAATTCAAGTAGAGCCTGCTGGCCATAGCCAAAAACACAAAAAAAAATTTGGTTCAATTTTAAGTATAACTTCATACACTTTTCGATGATACAATGAGGACAGACAGACGCACGGACGGACAGACAGACAGACAGACAATTTATAAAAACAACTTTTTTGGAATCTCTGACCAATAAAACGTGTAAATCCGTCGAAAACCGGAAGTCGAAAAAAAGTTCGATTACAATACTTTCTTCTATAGAGGAAAGCAAAAAATCATAAATTGGAAACATTTACTGAATACAACAAGTGGATGAAAATAATTAAAATATAATAAAATTATGTTTTACTTTCTAACTACGTGTGGCCCACCCGGTGTTTTCCGAGCCCGTGATAATAACCATAAACAGAACTCAAGCTTCTATGACTCTCTTAAAAGAAGCTGCATAGAAGGGCCCAAGAAAGGGATTAATATTCAAAATTGGTGGTAGCTGAGGTCCGAGATATTTTTTTGTCGTTCAAGTAGTAGTTGGAAGTCCTCAGTAGTTGTCAGACAAAAAAAAAGCTAGTGAATCGGCCGATTTTTAAGGGAAGCTAACAAAGGGGGCTAACTGATAGTTTTGAGCAGGGCCCTAAGAGGAAAACATCTTAAAAGATCCTGGTACTTAACGCTTTAGAACTTCAATTAGTCGGAATTAAACATAGGGTATAAATTAATCATTAGAGCAAAATTTAAAGAAATGCTTAAAAAGGGCCCTAAAGGCCCAATAAAAATATAAGCATGGTGACCCGGGGAGAGTAATCCAAGGCTAAACTTTAAAGTCGCATAGTAAGAGGGTGACAGAATTATGGGGGTGAAAAATGCATAGCACACAAAAAGTTCAAGGGACCTCGAGTCGGGGCCCAGGGTCCTAACTGGAATGTAGAAATGTAGGAATAACTAAATGGAGAAAAGACACCAAAAACGAAAAAAAATCGGATTTAAAGGAGCAAGTTATTAAAAAATCCCTGACGGCTCGGCCTACAGGCACAGGTAGATTTCGAAGACGCAGACCGTGGGGCGCCTGTTTATCGGGAATTGCGGAAGAAATGACCTTTTTACGATGACCTTTTTCGAAACCTAACTTGTTTGCAGGCGGAATCGGCAGGGATTTTTTTGTTTTTAATTTTTTTTTTTTTTTTGCTATAACGGTTGGTCCTATAAAAAACTTGTCAATATAAAAGTTTTAAATAATATTAAGAGGATTAATAATAAATTTAAGCGGATTTGAAATCTTGAAAATTGGCGAAGTTATGAATTTTTTTCTTCTAAACCCCCCTTCCCCCCCCCCCTTTAAGGCAATTTTTAATTATATCAAAAATCAGTCATACATAAATTTTCGGCCCTTTTCCTAGAAGTAATAATAACTTCAAACGGATTCGATACGCATCATAAGTAAGAAATTATGAATTTTTTTTCTGTTTTCACAAAAAGCCCCCCCCCCCCCCCTTGGTTCGATTTTGTCCATTAACGAACTTGACCGAGACTGTATGCCCCTTGATTTTATGTATCAGTTTCGAAAATATGCGGGAGTTGGAACCGCCTACTTCGAAAAATAACTTGTTTGCAGGCGGAGCCGGCAGGGATTTTTTTTGTTTTTAATTTTTTTTTTTTGCTATAACGGTTGGTCCTATAAAAAACTTGTCAGTATAAAAGTTTTAGATAATATTAAGAGGATTAATAATAAATTTACGCGAATTTGATATTTTGTGAATTGACGAAGCTATGATTTTTTTTCTTCTAAAACCCCCCTTTTTTCCCCCCCTTGGGGCCATTTTTAATTATATCAAAAATCTGTCATACATACATTTTCGGCCCTTCTCCTAGAAGTAATAATAACTTTAAACGGATTTGATATGTATCATAATTAAGAAATTATGGGATTTTTTTCTGTTTTCACAAAAAGCCCCCCCACCCTCCCCCCCTTGGTTCGATTTTGCCCATTAACGAACTTGACCGAGATTTTATGCCTCTTGATTTTATGTATCAGTTTGTAAAAGATTAATGCAGAATTTTTCCAGTTATCGTGGTCAGAAAAAAGTGACATAGATAGATAGATAGATAGATAGATAGATAGATAGATAGATAGATAAAGTTTTGAACTGGGGGTGGTTTTGGGTTCTGGGAGTCATGATCGGCGTAGATCTGCAAAAATTTTTCAAAATTTCCAACTTAGGTGAGAATGTAATAGGTAGTATTTCTTACGAAATCTACCTAAAATTAACAAGTGCAAACATTAGATTATCAATGCACCATTTCATTTATGGCACGCAGCCAAAAATACTGAAATTTATAAAGAAAATTTATAAAATAATGATATAATATGCCATATAATGTAAGAAAATTGGAATTTGGATATCAAATTAAATTAAAATGGAATTCGAAATGAAAAAAAGACATGTGCAAAGCTTAATCATCAGCCTGGCAGAACCCTACACATGTCTAAAAAATGATGCAATATTTCGTAAAATCCCTGACGGCTCGGCCTACAGGCACAGGTAGATTTCGAAGACGCAGACCGTGGGGCGCCTGTTTGTCGGGAATTGCGGAAGAAATGACCTTTTTTACGATGATGCGGCAGTTTGAACCGCCTACTTCGAAACCTAACTTGTTTGCAGGCGGATTCGGCAGGGATTTTTTTGTTTTTAATTTTTTTTTTGGTATAACGGTTGGTCCTATAAAAAACTTGTCAATATAAAAGTTTTAGATAATATTAAGAGGATTTATAATAAATTTAAGCGGATTTGAAATCTTGGGAATTGACGAAGTTATGCATTTTTTTCTTCTAACCCCTCCCCTCCCCCCTCTTAAGGCAATTTTTAATTATATCAAAAATCTGTCATACATAAATTTTAGGCCCTTCTCCTAGAAGTAATAATAACTTCAAACGGATTCGATACGTATCATAATTAAGAAATTATGGGTTTTTTTCTGTTTTCACAAAAAGGCCCCCCCACCCCCCCCCCACCCCCTGGTTCGATTTTGCCCATTAACGAACTTGACCGAGATTTTATGCCTCTTGATTTTATGTATCAGTTTCGAACAGATGCGGGAGTTGTAACCGCTTACTTCGAAAAATAACTTGTTTGCAGGCGGAGCCGGCAGGGGTTTTTTTGTTTTTAATTTTTTTTGCTATAACGGTTGGTCCTATAAAAAACTTGTCAATATAAAAGTTTTAGATAATATTAAGAGGATTAATAATAAATTTACGCGGATTTGATATCTTGTGAATTGACGAAGCTATGATTTTTTTTCTTCTAAAACCCCCCTTTTTCCCCCCCTTGGAGCCATTTTTAATTATATCAAAAATCTGTCATACATAAATTTTCGGCCCTTCTCCTAGAAGTATTAATAACTTTAAATGGATTCGATACGTATAATAATTAAGAAAATATGGGGTTTTTTCTGTTTTCACAAAAAGCCCCCCCACCCTCCCCCCCTTGGTTCGATTTTGCCCATTAACGAACTTGACCGAGATTTTATGCCCCTTGATTTTATGTATCAGTTTGTAAAAGATTAATGCAGAATTTTTCCAGTTATCGTGGTCAGAAAAAAGTGACATAGATAGATAGATAGATAGATAGATAGATAGATAGATAGATAGATAGATAAAGTTTTGAACTGGGGGTGGTTTTGGGTTCTGGGAGTCATGATCGGCGTAGATCTGCAAAAATTTTTCAAAATTTCCAACTTAGGTGAGAATGTAATAGGTAGTATTTCTTACGAAATCTACCTAAAATTTAGGGAACAAAAACTTCAACGGTGCCCCTGTACCGAGTCCCACGGGGGCCCGGGTCTTAACTGGAACATAGAAATGGGAGAAAAGCCTAATGGAGAGAAGGCACCAAAAACGAAGAAGATCTGATAAAAATGGGGCAAATTATTAATAACTTATGGCACAAACATTTTAAGGGGCCCAGGAGGCCCGGGACTTGTCCGAAATTTTTTTTTGTCGTTCATATAGTAGCTGGAAGTCCAAAAAAGTTATCATTGAAAAAAAAAAACTAGTGGATCGGTCGATTTTTAAGGGAGCTATATTAGAGGTCCCAAAAATGGCCAAATGATAGTTTTGAGTAAGGCCTTAAGAGGAAAACATCTTATAAGATCCTAGTACGTAGCGCTTTAGATCTTCAATCAGTCGAAATTAAGCATAGGGTATAAATTAATCATTAGAATAAAATTTGAAAGAAATGCTTAAAAAGGGCCCTAGTGCCATAGTAAAAATATGAAGGTGTTGGCCCGGGGAAAGGAGTCGAAGACTCAACTTAAAAGTTACGCATTGAGAAGGTGAAAAATGCATGGCGCACAAAAGGTTCAAGTCAACACCGCATCGGGCCATGGGGGGCCAGGGTCCTAACTGAAATGAAGAAATGGGCGGGGAATTTAATGGAGAAAGGCCCTAAAAAAGAAGGGAGATCAGATGAAAATGTGGCTAGTTATTAACCATATAGATGCAAAACCCTTAAAAAGGGCCTAGGGGCCCCGGTTCTTAAAATATTAAAAATCTGAGCGTCAGGTCTATAGGACCCGCCTTGGACTATCCACACCCCAATTTTCAGACTCCTACGTGCGGTAGATTTCGCTTGTCATCGCGCACACGTACACAGAACTCAGACAGACAAATACTTTCCTTTTATTAGTATAGATGAAATAAATGAAAAAACTTATAAAACCAAAATACTACTTAATGAAATTGCATTCATGCAGCAATCAGTTCAGTCGCAATCACAAAAAGTATTTTATGTTTACATCTCTCAATACTTTTTTTACTTCATAATTCTTTCAAATATAAGGGAGGGTGGGGGGTGTACCCTGTGTACACATATGTCAACTAATAATTTTTTAAAAAAAAATTCTAGCATTTGTATTCGTCATTTTTTCATGATCTGGGTGATTTTACCCTAAATCCTTCGCCATTTTTTCGGTTATCTAAAGCAATATTTATTCTATCTCTAATTTAAATAAGAAATGACTTGCTCTTATTCACAATAAGGAAACTCCCCAAAAATCACTTATAAAAAAAATTCCTACGAAATCGCTTTTAAAATGTTAGTTATAATTCTGTATATCTAAAAAACAAATTATCATTTTAAATATTTTTACTAAATTATCCTTATTTTTATCATAATAGCCTTCAAAGACATTTTCTCTGCCACGAGTTGACGTCGCGACGAATTGATACCACGACGAATTGAGCCCACGACGGATTGAGCCCGCGACGAATTGACGCTGCGAAGAATTGACGCTGCGACGAATTGACGCTGCGACGAATTGTGCGCGATGAATTGTGCGTTTTCGCTGCAACGAATTGACGTCGCGACGAATTGACGCTGCGACGAATTGTCGCCGCGATGAATCGACGCTGCGATGAATTGACGCTGCGACGAATTGTGCGCGATGAATTGTTCCGCGATGAATTGTGCGGGACGAATTGACGCAGAACTAGACGGGGTGTCGCGTCAATTCATCTCGCACAATTCATTTAGTTAACATGATTTCGGAAAATTTTCTTACATCTCCCCTATTTCATCTCCCCCCTCTTTTTCTCCCCTATACTGAGTCCCAGGGGGCCATGGTCTTAACTGGAACGTAGAAATGGTGAAAAGCTTAATGGAGATAAAGCCCCAAAAACGAAGAAGATCGGGTAAAATTGGGCCTAATTATTAACAATTTAGGGCACAAAAATTTTAAAGTGCCCAGGAGGGTCGGGACTTGACCGAGAAAATTTTGTCATTCTTTTGTAGCTGGAAGTCCTAAAATGTTATCAGTAAAAAAAAGCTTAGTGGATCGGACAATTTTTAAGAGAGAGGTCCCAAAAGGGGCCAACTGATAGTTTTGAGTAAGACCTTAAGAGGAAAACATCTTAAAAGATCCTAGTACGTATCTCTTTACATCTTCAATTACACGAAATTAAGCATAGGTTATAAATTAATCGTTAGAATAAAATTTGAAAGAAATGCTAAAAAAGGGCCCTAGGGCTTCAATAGAAATATGAGGGTGGTGGCCCGTTGAGAGGAGTCCAAGACTCAACTTAAAAGTCACGCATTGAGAGAGTGACACAATTAGATAGAGTGAAAAATGCTGGGCACGCAAAAGGTTCAAGTGAACAACGCATCGGGCCACAGGGTGCCAGGGCCCTAACTGCAATGTGGTAATGAGGGGAAAGCTTAATGGAGAAATGGTCACGAAAACAAGGGAGATTGTATAAAACTGGGGCAAATTATTAACAATTTAGATGCAAAAACCTTAAAAGTGCCCCAGGGACCCCGGGTCTTAAAATATGAAAAATCTGAACCTCAAGTCTTCAGGGACTGCCTTGGACTATCCGCACCCAAATTTTCAGACTTCTACGTGCGGTAGATTTCGCTTGTCATTTCGCACACACACACAGAACTCAGAAAAACAAACAACTTTCTTTTATTAGTATAGATGAGATGAATGAAAAAACTTTTAAAGCCAAAATATCATATACTGAAATTGCATTCATGAAGCGATCAGTTCAATCACAATCACAAAAAGTTTTTATGTCTACATCTCTAAATACTTTTTTTACTTCCTAATTCTTTGAAATATAAGGAGGAGGGGGGGGGGGTCCTCTTTTTTACCCTGTGTACGCATATGTAATTTTTTTCTAGCATTTGTATTCGTCATTTTTTCATGCTCTGGGTGATTTTATCCTAAATCTTCCGCCATTTTTTCAGTAATCTAAAGCAATATTTATTCGATCTCTAATTTAAATAAGAAATGAGTTGTTCTAATTCATTAAACCTTCATGTTTTCATCAGAGAAATTCACAAAAATCACATATGAAAAAAGATTCCTCCAAAATTGCCTCTAAAATGTTATATCCAAATCTCTAAATTAAAAAACAAATTATGATTAAGTAATTTTACTGAATTATCTTTATTTTTATCATAATAGCCTTCAAAGACGTTTTCGCTGCGACGAATTGACGTCGCGACGAATTGAGCCCGCGACGAATTGTCGCCACGACGAATTGACGCTGCGACGAATTGACGCCGCGACGAATGTGCGCAATGAATTGTGCGTTTTCACTGCAACGAATTGACGTCGCGACGAATTGAGCCGTGACGAATTGAGCTCGCGACGAATTGTCGCCGCGACGAATTGACGCTGCGACAAATTGTGGGCGATGAATTGTTCCGCGATGAATTGTGCGAGATGAATTGACGCGACACCCATTTGTGGTGGGTATGTTGGTGAGGTACTCGGAATGAGCTGTATAGTTTTTGTTTTCCTATGGAAATGCAGACGATTTTCAAGTTTAATTTTTAACTGAAATGAAAATCGCCTATTTGAATAATAGATTTCTACATAAAATTACTAATGCTAAATTTTCGATATGGAGGTTTTAAATATATCCAATAGCTTTGAAAGTTTGCTGATACAGTCATTAGAATTTATAAATTAATCGTTTAATTTATTGGAAAATGTTTTGCATGTGTTCGGGAAATATAAAACATTTTATTTTCATATTTTTTACAAATTTTAAAATGCATTTCTTTTTACTTTGCTCTTTAATTTATTAGCTGCTTAGCAACCCTATTTCAAAAAATATCAAAATAATAAAATTCAAGTAACTCGCACTATTTTGCAGCAATATTTTATTATCAAAATGACACGAATTTCAGAATATCATTGCATAAACCGTGTTTAATTTAACGCTTCTAATAATTTCTGAAACCTCCGAAGTATATTATCTGCCTATAAATATGTATGTAATGTAAAAATATTAAATTTCGGATTGTAAGCCTCTAAATAATATGAAAAGCGAGATAATAATGACTTTCAGAGCTGACGTTGAGGCTCCTGATCTGCAGATTTACTAGTTTAGAGTTAATATTAGCTTCAACGTGGCATGGAAAGTTCAAAACGTGCAACTTGTGGATGGCTGGTTGTTTAGCATGCTGATAAAATCTTTATAAATATGCTACATCATAAATGTCTCTCCTTAACGCTTCTGATGGCCAACACCTGTTATGATGTCATGTTCCTTTACTTACTCCAGGCGTAATTATATTATAATAATTTCATTATCTTATTAAGTTATCAACAAAATGTTGGTTAAAAAACTACGTCAGACACCCTGTGATAAAAATCGTAAGTCAGATAAATTTAATCATGTAATCAACAGCTATATACTTTTATGTAAGTATTGAAAAATAGTGTCACGCATGTATCAAATTATATTTTGCCTCGTGGTGCTTCTGCATAAATCTTTTACAATTATGCTCGAAACTGTGTTCAGATACATGATAAAATCATTAATCATTTTTAATGCAATTTTTACATATATTCACAAAAACAGCGATGCTTACTCAATAAAAAGCTTAGTATTATTTTTTTTATTATAATGGGGACGTTCTCGATATAAATATTGTAATACGCAAATTTCATGATATAAATACTCAATTAATTGAATATAATTTTATATTATCAAAATTTAGATTATATAAAAAATGTCGCGTTACAACATTTTTTTAAATTAACTTTGTCTAACTTTTTTTTGGTCTGAAATTTGCATTTTTGAAGCAACAAATTTCAGTCAAAATATAAAATTTTATTACCTTTTTTGAAGAGTTTTCTCATGCCATTTCAAACGCTAAAGATTCATAAAATTCAAAGTATCTTAACTTGGTAAGTTTAGGTCACAGAAACATGGAATTTTTTCTAACAAGAAAAATCTTGTTAGAAAGTTTGGAAGAAGATCTTCTAAATATAACTTGTAAGCAGAAAATATAAAAAAGAGGGGAAGGAGGACTATGAAGCAAGGATAAGGTTAGGACAAGAAGGGGTTAAGGATACCAGTATTTCTGAAAAAAAAATCTCTGTCTTCTTATTCAATCGCAGGACTCTCTGATTAAATTAGGCGAAGACACGTTTGCGAAATTAGTGTTATACACACCCCACACCCGCCCCACACGTCTAGATATGCCGATGCTTAAATAACCCAAGGACTAGGAACTTTTTAAAAAACTATTTTGACGTAAATAGATCTTCATATGATGACGAACAATGCTTAAAACATTTTTGCAATCATGGCTATGCCTCTAAAACTAACGGGTTATAAATTAACTATTCATCAACGATAAAAAGTACAAATTTCTTGTCGTTTTCTTTCTGTATATACAGGGGAGAAATGCAGCTTGATATCTTTACTTGTATAATGATAAAAATTATGGATTATTTTTTTTTAATTATCTAACAAATAGGGTTGGCAAGTTTTTGCCAAAGGTGGTAAAAACCATGAAGAAAAACGGTAAAAACTGTCCAGGCACTTTTTGCCAAAGTGGCAAAAATAGGTATAAATTGTATTTACGAGAATGTAATTACTTTTGTTTTATTTTCAATAATTTAAACTCTAACAATAGATAATTTGAATATTTTAACATAGAACATTCAATTCATTATTAAATGCTATGAATTAGTAAATATTCTACGAAAAGCACATTGTTTTTTGTAAAATACTTTTTTAGTTTATGCTACGGATGAAGAGGATGGGAAAGGGGAGAGAAAAAAACAAAAAATTATTCCCAGGTTTTTGTTAAAGCAGTCAACAGTTTTTGAACAACTAACTTTTATGCTTCAGTTTCAATCTTTAAAACAGTATAAGAAATATTACCTGCTTTTCTGTGTTATCAGAACAATAGTAATTTGAAAATACATAGTATAGTATATAATCCCTCCCCTCTCTTGCACAGGGCTTTACAAATTTGATAAAATCTGGTAGCTAGAAAAAACTACTAATCGCCAGTAAAAAATCTTTACACCCCCCCCCCCCCCCCCATTCTCTTCCCCGTCATTTATAAAAAAAGAAAAAGTTTTTTATGAATTAATTGAGAAAAATAATAACAAGCATAGTTTAGAGTTATTAGTTACATAGTTTAAAATAGTACAAATTAAACTTATAAGCATTTATATTATGTTGACAACTTATATAAACTCAAAAACCAGATTTGAAACTTACAAAAAAAAAAAAAAAATCGAGCATTTGTTAGCATTGTATCCAATTTTAGATGCCACAAAGGTTGGATTGACACTATTTCTTACTGTTTTATTGGAATACCCTTTCTTCCCCCTCCCCCCCACATTCTAATCACGTGACATATACTAGCTGGCTGCAGCTGAAAATAATGGTGTTTTCTGTGCATGAGTTGGAAAATGCCTTTTAAATTTAGTTCTTTCATTAAAAGTACGAGAGAAGAGGAATATCACTGCTTGCCGCGCACGAGTAGGGGTGGGGGAGAGAAAAAATGTCATTTGTGCTCATTTTTTATGTTATTTTTTTTTTTTACAGAAATCACCCCGAAAGATTAAATGACTTGTTCGCCAGATCAAAAAACTTAGTAGACAGTGACGACCTGGCGACCGCATTTGTCAAGCCTTGCTCATGCATATTAATAAGTTTTACCTGGTCCATATTTTTTTTTTTTTATATAAACAGATTATTTTTGTCGGAATTTTTAAAGGATAACCTCTATAAATTTTAATTGTTAAAGTTATACAGATTCAGATAAAGAGAAAATGAAAATTGATTTAGTTGTTGCAAAGTTGTTTTATATATCAAGACCGTAACCAGGCGAGGAGGGCAGGGTAGAGTGAAATGCCTTCTGCCCTCGTCTTCATAACATCTAAATATTAATATAGTTATATAATCTACATTACATTTAAACTTTTTCAAACTTTGTAATCAAAAGTTTTATGACAGTTTGTAATCAAAAGTTTTAGGAGGAAGTCGTCCTCTACTTCTGTCTATATTTATATATAATTAAAGTGGAGGGATAACTCATTTTAATGCACAGCGATAGCTGGGAATTTTTCCCACCAAAAAATTTTAAATCCTCCTTTTGACTATACTAATATGTTACTGCTCTGTTATATAAATATATATATACATATACATATATATTTTACAATAAAACTTTTAATGCAGTAATTTTGTCTTTAATAGTTATATGAATATATAAATTGTGGGCGAAAAAGTTTTATGTATATACATATAAAACTATTATTATTAAAGATGGCATTACTATATTAAAAGTGTGGAATGAATGACATAGTTAATATCTCCATCAAAGTTATAAATGTATTTACAAGGTAATTTTTTTTAACTTTATATTGTAAATGTTATCAATTACAGTTATTTTAAATTGCTTTAATTAATCTAATTATTATCAATGAAATACCAAATTAATATTTAGATTTAAGTCTCAGTTATATTATGCAAAACATTATACAGTTTGTTTCACTTTTTGCCATTTTTGACGGTTTTTACCAGGTTTTTCCAGTTTTTGCCGATGTCCTGGCAAAAATACAATTTTGCCGTGAAAATGACCAATCCTACTAATAAAACAAAAATTTACGTTTATTTATAAAGCAGAGTTTCTGATCTAATAATTCTTTTTCTTTTTTAAGTTACAAATTTTAGTTTACATATCCAAAATCTTATTTTTTTTTTCTATTTGAGTATTTTTTGTGTTGGATAGTTCAAAAACTCTTTAATTGTTTAGATTTTTTTCGTGAATAGTGAATAATTTCACTCGGCTTAAAGCAGAAACGTGTGTAGGTAAATATAATTTTATTTATATTTATACACCGAGAAAATATTTCTAATCCGCGATTGTAAAATTTTAAATATATGCGCTTTTATCCCCCTTACTAATTTCTCCTTTTTCAATATATTTTTCTGTGTTGTCGATTAAGAGGGCCACACTCAACGGGTCGTCTTGCATAGAATCCTTAATTGATTGTGAAGACGTCTATGCATCGTAATCGCAGGTAATGTCATTTATGTTGCTTTACGATGATCTGAAATGAGCTGAGGCACAGTAATGATGCTCCTCCTTCGGGCCAAAAGAGTTAGAAAGCGATCTTGTACAGGGGTGGTAATCCATGAGTGGTCTGGAACAAGTCTTCTTGATACTGACTTTTCGGATTCAAATTTATGTCAGAGCCTTGGACCACACTACAAGACGCATTAAGACGTCCAGCAGCACCAGCTAGTGATAACCCCATTTCTATCTATTCGATTGCCTGCTATCTTAACGAATCAAATAAATGACATCTCCTAAATATGGACAACACTATTTTAGTACCAACAATTCAAGATCAAAAACCATTAAAAAAAATTCACACAAATTCACAAAGTGGGATTTTTTCAATTTCCCTCTACTGCCATATAAATGTTCAATTCTTTAAAAAAAAAAAAAAAAAAAAAAATAGAGATGGGCATAATTATTTCATAAAGTTTTATTGAAGTTACTTATGATCATTCATATCATATATTCTAATACGAGCAAATCTTGTGGGTGGTTATATATATATATATATATATATATATATATATATGCAAAAATTATCTTAAAAACGGCTCTAACGATTTTGACGAAATTTCGTATCCTACCGTTTTGGGGCACCAGAAAACCATTGGGCTAGGTCACATGCTCGAGAAAATTCGATTAGTGGGTCATTTTGGGTCATTTTGGGTCATGGTCTAGCTAATTGTATCTAAAAAACGTTTCAAACGATTTTGACGAAATTTTGTATCCGACCATTTTCGGGCATGAGAAGTAAATTGGGCTGGGTCACATGTTCGAGAACTTTCGATTAGTGGGTCATTTTTGGGTCAACGCGGGTCAAATTATTTTTATCTAAAAAACGGCTTTAACGATTTTGATTAAATTTTGTGTCCTACGAGTTTCGAGCACGATAAAAGCATTGGGCTAGGTCGCATGTCCGAGAAAATTCGATTAGTGGGTCATTTCTGGGTCATTGTGGGTCAAGATCTAAAAAGCGGTTCAATTTACGCTAAATTTTGCATCCAATGGTTTTCGGGCACGAGAAGACTGTTGGGCTAGGTCACATGTTCGAAAAAATTCAATTAGTGGGTCATTTTGGGTCATTTTGGGTCATGGTCAAGCTAATTGTATCTAAAAAACGGTTCAAACGATTTTGACGAAATTTTGTATCCGACCATTTTCGGGCATGAGAAGTAAATTGGGCTGGGTCACATGTTCGAGAACTTTCGATTAGTGGGTCATTTTTGGGTCAACGCGGGTAAAATTAATTTTATCTAAAAAACGGCTCTAACGATTTTGATTAAATTTTGTGTCCTACGAGTTTCGAGCACGATAAAAGCATTGGGCTAGGTCGCATGTCCGAGAAAATTCGATTAGTGGGTCATTTCTGGGTCATTGTGGGTCAAGATCTAAAAAGCGGCTCAATTTACACTAAATGTTGCATACAATGGTTTCCGGGCACGAGAAGACTGTTAGGCTAGGTCATATGTTCGAGAAAATTCAATTAGTGGGTCATTTTGGGTAATTTTGGGTCATGGTCAAGCTAATTGTATCTAAAAAACGGTCCAAACGATTTTGACGAAATTTTGTATCCGACTATTTTTGGGCACGAGAAGACTATTGTGCTGGGTCACATGTTCGAGAACTTTCGATTAAGGGGTCATTTTTGGGTCAAAGCGGGTCAAATAATTTTATCTAAGAAACGGCTCTAACGATTTTGATTAAATTTTGTATTTTACGAGTTTCGGGCACGCGAAAATCATTAGACTAGGTCACATATTCGAGAAAATTCGATTAGTGGGTCATTTCTGGGTCATTGTGGGGCAATATCTAAAAAGCGGCTCAATTTACACTAAATTTGGCATCCTATGGTTTTCCGGCACGAGATGACTGTTGGGCTAAGTCACATGTTCGAGAAAATTCAATTAGTGGGTCATTTTTGTCATGGGTCATGATATTTGAACTCATATTTAATTTTGACCGAGCATAGCTCGGTCTTCCCTGCTCGTAAACCATATTTTTTACCTTTATTTTCATTCTTTTAATAGTGAGCGTCAAAAAACTGGTTGTACCTTAACTTTTGGAGGCCAGTGTAAATTGGATTTACTTTGGATCTAAGATTTATTGTGCGCCCGAAAAACTTCCAAATAACGTAATAATGTTGATAATGATTGATGGTGGTGGTAATTTTTTGTAAATACGTTGAAATTTAGTTCCAGGTGCAGTTCATTGCAATTTGCTTTATTTCTAAATTATAAACAATTAAGGTCGCTCAAATCCAATGGAGCTACTTTCTGACGTATTTTTGTAATTCATTTTTATTCGAAAATGTGTGAAATTGGAGGGTGTTTTTATTCAGAAACTATGTAGTTGAAATACGTTTTAAATTTTTTAGTAAGGGCATCAGAAGATCTTTCAGAAAATAATGTCAAAGTCGACGTTTTGAACAAAATTTCCCCGCGAGCATGGAGAAAAATGTGTTGTCATGTGACACGAATCACTTATAACTATTAATAAGTAATTTGTTTTACAAAAAATGGAAAACTCATTTCCATTCCAAATTGCCTCAATAGTCAGGCCTGCCAATTTCATCCCTTTGCGTTTAAAAATGAGTCTGAAATAGTGTAAGAAAATTTCGCGTTGCTGAGCAGGTCATTTGAGAACCACCTTAATTATCAAGAAAAACATAATAAAATTAAGGGAACAGGATCGGATTTTCAAGAATCGCTTTAAAGTGATATTTTCATTATATAAAGAAAGATATTTAATAAATATGTGTAATGAAACCTCGACAAGACAGAATTTACGTTATCGTTAACGTAGAAATTACGTTAATCGAGAAATCGCTGTATCAGGTAGCGTTAAATCGGGTTATATCATAATTTCTAACCGCACTACGTGATTCCTGTGTCTTGTTAATGCCTACGACTTTAGTTTCGTCCAATCATCTAGCAACATTTTATCATCGTGGGATAATACACATTACACACGTTTCCAAACTGGGTGATAAGTTACTACTCAGCGGGCACAATTTGATTACAAAACATTGGTCGAACCTGCGTATAATCGATAAGCCCAGAGATTTATTTACCTTCTTCACAACTAACCATGTTAACACAAAATGCATGAATTTGATAAGCTTCGATAATGTTTGTTCTCCGGTGTGTTTTGTTAAGTATAATCAGAGTTCGCTACCATTGAAACAGTTGTTTACGTTTTAGTCCTCATTAACGAAATAACGCTGTGTAATTTAATAGGAAGATATTTTTATCGTAAAAAAAGATTTTTTTTTCCATTTTTAATGCTGTCCGAGACAAAAAAAATGTTCAAAAATTTACATTATTGCCAGTGGCGAGGCGTGAGATTTCGTGATGGTCATCGCTAGTTCACAACATTCCAACGACGCGCCCATTACCGCATCGAAATCATTCCATTCTTTCTGTTTATTGAAAAGTGTTTTTTGCAATTAAAAACATAAGTTTAAAAAATATTTTATTTCCTGTAAATTAAAAAAAATTTACAATATGCAACTTTATTTTTTTTTATACTATAAGTAACACTTCATTTGTAAATGTAACCTCCGCGTTTTGTGGCAAATCATCTCAATTAAAAAATTATAAAAATTTTACTTCTGTTTCAGTAGCTCCAATATTTCTTTTTTAATTGTAACAAAAAATATTATTCATGCGATCTTCATTTTAGGTGGATCTTTTATAGGTATGAATTCTTTTTAAAGCCAACATTTTCCAAACATCGTCGAAAATTCTATCTTTTTCCACTGTCATGTTAATCAAAAAGCATATACACTATATTATACTTATTATATTATATATTAAGCAAAATAACTACAGTCGTTAAATTTTAGTAAGCCTTATCTTTTGTGATTTGGATAGCTACTTTTAGTATTATTAACGTAAAAGTAAGTTTGCCAAAAATTAAGAAATAATTCGGATCCGAAAGGGGTGAAAAACAGGAATAGTAGATGGTTAATTCGTAAAATTATCGCATTAATGTACCCACAACATATTAAATGTGATAATTTTGAGAACACATTTTAATTATGAAGAAAAAAATACTAAATTGTTCAATCAATCTATTTATACTATTTGGGAAAAAAAAAATCCTTAAAATATTTATCTGTTTTAATTTAACAGCCTTATTACAGAATAAAATACCACACTTGTAATACTTAACAAAATAGATTTCATCTAGAATAATTCAAAAAAGTCCTTCCGGCCTGTACCGGGAGGAAAAGGTAGCTTTCCTATATCTTCGTTTTAAAATTTTAGCTAATGTTACACGAAAACAGCAAGTTAAAATGCAAAGAAACGTTTACAAAAGATTCGTTAATACTGAATTTGAATAAGAAATTCGCCAAATTATTGAGCAATAGCCAAATTGGCTTCATTTATGAAGACTTATTTTGGTCGCCAAATTTGGCGATATTTCGCCAAATGTCGCCAATTTTGGCGGGAATTTAGCGTTAACGGATATGAATAGATAGTTTTCTGTGTATGATTGGGAAAATTATTACAACACTGAAAGAAAATAATTTGCGAGTAAAAGCGTTAATGTGCTGTTTTGTTTCAAAATGTCAGCCACCCTAGAATTTCAAACTCCTCTATCTCAGCCATTTTTTAAGATAGAGGTAAACCAAAAAATGCTCTGGAATCCTTGTATCAAGGCCTAACACTTAATTAAAAAGTAAATTTTAATTTTTAATATTTTTGTATATTTATTTTAGTTTTAAATTTTTAAATGGCCGCCATCTTGAAACAAAATGGCGGACCAAGCTGGCCAACGAACTCGATCGAGACATTGGTGAGCTTAATACACACAATTAGTTTCATCAAAATCGATTTATAAATACGAGCGTTATCGTATGACATAGGTCAGATATATATATATATATATATATATATATATATCAACATTTGAGCGGAGGGTGGTTTTGGGGTCTGGGGGTCATGATCGGTGAAAATATATCGAAATTTTCCGGAACTGCTTTCCTCCGAACGGCTGCAATAGGTAGCTTATACTTTTTAGTATTGAAAGCTACCTAAAAGGAAAAAGCGTAAAAATAAAATACACGCATTAATTTTCCTCTCAATGCACGAAGAACGGATTCGTAAAATTTAGCGATGACTAGATGCGATATTTCTCGGAAACTGGGAAATACTTCTGCAGCCTAATTGGTCGCGAGGGGTGAGAATATGCGTGCGCAAGCAAGACCAGATTCGGTAATGTGGACGAATCCTTTCAGCAAGTTAGAAGTTGCGATCCAGTTTAGCCGCTACATTTGAAAAGCGACAGATGGCAGCACTAAATATTAATTTTAGAAAAGGGTGAAATACGCTATTATCTCATCGTCTTTAGCCCAAAATTTAAGGGGAAATAAAAAAAAGCATTTAAAAATATGTTTGCATAAAATTAAAACGGTTTATGTTGTCTTTAATTTACTCTAGTCATCGCCGCATCTACCGATGACCAGAGGCTTCGCCACTGATTATTGCCGAAACGTCAATTGAGGCTCACTTTGGAGACGCGAAAAGTTTTTGGTTTCTGTTTGTCTGTTTGTCTGTCTGTTCCGCAATAACTGTCGTAAAAATAGTCCGATTAGGTTGATTTTTGGTAAGTATGTTGGCGAGGTATCCGGAATTAGCTGTATAGTTTTTTGTTAAATTTGGTTCATTCAGATTTAGAAATTAGATCCGATGATTGCAAATGTACGAAAAAACCTTTTTACTGCATCCATTTCTCTTAAAAGGTTTCGGAGTTTAAATCTTTAAATTCATTTTTCTCAGTTTGAGTCTCTTCCAAATATCAGTTAGTTAGGTTCAAAATGATAAAACTTCAACATATACTTTTTTAATTGACTCGCCTTTATTTTTTTTTTATTTTTTTTTTTTGACGATTTCTACGGTGCATTTCATAAAATTAGGAATCGGATATTTAGTAATATATAAATAATTTATTTTTTTTAATATAAAAATATTAAATAGTCATTTTTAGAGTATTTTAAACTGGTCAGGATATTCCATTTATTTCTTTTTCTTAAACTAATTAACTTTTTGCAATCCTGATCCCAACTGTTACTTGATGTAATAGATTATAATCTATTGTCTTGTAAAAAGCATGTAATTTTTTTTCAAAAAGTTCAAAATTGTAAAAGAAGTAAATTTTTAAAATTTTCTCAAAATTAAAAAAAAAATAATAGAAAATAAAAAATGGATATTTTAAATTTTACCACAAGAATTACACTTGTTCTTGATTAAATCATTTTCCTTCATAAAACTGTTTAACACTAAACATATCGGGAATTTTACTCTAGTTTCGTAAAAATATTCACACCAGAATTTTTATTTATAAACCATTTAACTTTTGTATTTAACTTATATCTCAGTGTTGCCAAATACTCGAAAGTCGATTTCCCCAAAACTTCAGAAAATTTCCCCAAATCAGCGGGTTTTTCCGAAGAAGTCCCCAACTCAGAATCTATCCAGAATAGTAAATTTTAAATTTATAACTATAAAAAAATATTTAACTAATTTCAGCTCAAAAAAATCCTCCAAATTAAGCCTTTTTACAAAAAAAAAAAAAAAAAAAAAAAAAAAAATCCCTAATTACAAAATAAACAAATAAATAAAAATAAATAAATATTAAATAAAACAAAAAATTATGAATTTGCGAACAGATATTTTTATTAGGATCGATTACTTTCTTGAACAATGCAACACTATTTACAAAAAGATAAATAAATATTAAAATTAAATAAATAATAAATTAGAACATAAAACATAGGTAAATTGTAAACGAGTTTAATGATTGACAATGGATACATTTCTGTTTACAAGTCGATATCCGATATCGCTTGATGACTAAAATTAACTTTAACCTAAAAACATTAAAAAATTCAAAATTCCTGAAGCTTTCCCCCCAAAATACCTCCCGAAGTTTTTAAATTCTCCTAAATGGGGTCAAAATCTCCAATCTAGCAACACTGTTATATATGTGTGTGATTTATATTTTATTTATTTTATGAAAAAAAAAAAATCTGGTTCGTATCGAAATACTTTCATTTGGTTCCGGTCAAATGATCGGTTCTTGGTATATTTAGTGTTAATAATATGTTAAAAAGGTATTATAAAATACACAAATAAAAACGTTTGTTTAAATAGTACAAAGTTTCCTTAACGATAAATTTTAGACGCTCATTATTAACCTTGAAGTTTAGTTTGCGCTTTTTTTATCGTGTATTTTTTTATACACGTGGGACATTAAAAAATATATATATCTCAGACTTTTAAAAAAAGATGTGCTAAAGTCAGAGTGTTATTGATATCACTTTACACCCTTGCCCAGTCGTATGTTTTTCATTCATTGAGAATATATACTGATACATAATTTAATCAAATAACTTACGTTCTATAAATAAAATTAAAACAAAATAAAATTACTTTTGCTCCTTTTTTTCTGCTGCCTCTCTTTCTTCTTTCTTTTTTTTCTTTCATTTTCTTTTATTATTATTTTTTAAATTTCAGGATTATTTATTGGCTGCGTGTTATTCTTTTAGACCAGCGGTTCCCAACCTGGGGTACGTGGCTGGCCTGCTGGGGGTACATGAAAATAATATCGGTAATGGCGGAAATCACAAAAATGTTTTTACTGAAAGCACATAAAGAAAGTTTATAGTTTTGTATTACAAAGTTAGTCTCAAGTGTAACTTTAATATTTTATGCTCAAAATGAGGGTAAAAGAACATTAGACCTAATAATTCCATGTCCATAGCTCCGCCCACCGATAAGCATTTCGAATATGTACTTACATATTTTCCCAGATTCTGCGAAAACTACCATTGATCATTGTACAATGTTCTTTTCAAACGCCTTATTTATTCCCGTTTGCAATAATAATTTCAAAATGCCTAAATTACGCCAAAGTTTCTGTTCAAAGTTTAATGTTTTATTTTAAAACGTGTTGAAAAGCAGGCCCTTATTTTTATTTTTGAGTAGGCGGAGTTATATCACTAACGTATATTAGTTGAAAAGCATCCTTTCTTTTAATGAGTATTTAATTTGAACTGTTTACTTATTATTTGAACGATTTGGTTTTATGTTTAAAATGGATAACTGGTTTAAATTCGGAACTCTTAAGAGAACTGCGATGAAAATTCAACCTGATGATTCGGGAACTGCAAGTCCTTCGAAACAATCTGATTATTTAGAATTGCAAGAAAACCTGAGTGCAGCTGTTATTAGGCTTGCTCTGATAACTGATAAATACATACTGAATAATTATACTTTATAATACTGAAAACATCAGTGCTCCCTTAATGAATATAAAATATAATAATGAATATTGCTTGAAATATGGATTTTCATTCAAGGGAGATAAAGATTTTAATAATATGTAGGGGAGGAGAGGAGTGGGTGGGTAGTTATGATAAATGGGGGTACTCCGAAATGAAAAGCGTAAGGAAGGGGTACGTGAAAGAAAGAAGGTTGGGAAGTGCTGTTTTAGACAGTCCGATTTATTAAAAACTAATACTGCACATACAATTATTTTTACTTTTTATTTCAATAGTCATGCGACTTACTTTATTGTAAATAAAAACGCACAAGTGGATCAAATATAAATGAAGCTTTATTTAATATCATATTAATTTTAAAAGTGATTTTTTTAATACTTGATGTCATGGCAATTACATTAAGTTGTTTAAGATCTAAAAATTGTTTTGCATTGTTGTTCTTTTCTTACATTACTTTATTTAGTCGCTAACATTATGAATAAACACAATTAGAAAGCTTTCAACAAATGAAAATGTCAAATGTACTGAAATTTGGGAGAGATTGAATACACAATTCAGAAATGACCCCCTATCGAGGTCTCAAGTACTATGTAAATGGCACGTTAAAGTCGTTTAAAAATGGCTGTGAAGAAGGTGAAACAAGGCGACAAACATGTCTCAATAACATTTTTTTTCGGATTTAAGGGGTACGTTGTATGCTAATATTATTCATCAATGACGTACATATAATTCAGTAGAGTAATTTTTGGAGAAGATTACAGCTGCACATCGGTCCTAAAAACTTCCATTCCCATCCGAATGTTCATCTTCTCCCGAGTAAATGCCTCACACAACAGGTGAAAATAAAACAAATATTAATACAATTATTAATTGAATGCACAATTCAGAAATGACACCCTATCGTAGTCTCAAGTATGTAAATGGGACTAAGTCGTTTAAAAATGGCTGTGAAGAAGGTGAAACAAGGCGATCCAGTATGGAATAATGAAACTGCTCCACTGAAGCAAAAATTGACAAATGTCTCTTTAATAATTTTTCGTATTTAAGGGGTGCGTTGTACACCAATTTTAGTCATCAATGACGTACATATAATTCAGTACGGCAATGTTACTTTTTGAAGAATATTAAAGCTGCACATTGGTTCTAAAAACCGTTCCAATCCGAATGTTCATCTTTTCCTGAGCAATGCAATACCTCACACAACAGGTGAAATTAAACAAAAATTTCACTATAAATCAATCGATTGCCTTCCTTGCAATCCGAAATTATCAACTTCCGACTAACTTTCATTTGGATACCCTTAAATAGTCCAATAAATAGAGACTCAAAAAGGGGCCAAACCTTGCAAAAGTTAGGATAGTTCTGCTTTTTGATTATGTTGTATAGGTTAGTGTTTTAATAAATACCCAAGTTTTCAATGTGAGCCACCATCTTGAAAAAAAAAAAAAAAAAAAAAAAAAAAAAAAAAAACGAAAAAAATCGGTTTTTCAAGGGTTTTTCTTCAACAACATCTAACCCGAACATTTTTGCGAAAAAGTTGTAAAATCAATCTTCTAGAAGTAAAAATTTGCAACGAAGTTTTTCCTATGTCGATAAATCACAGAAGTATTACGCTCCAAAGATCAAGATCGCAGAGAATCAGCGAAATATCAGATTTTTTGCAGTTTTATTCACAGTAAGTCCTTACAAGTATATTTTAATGAAAGAAAACTATTGCAAAACTTGGAGAGCTTACAATTTGCAAAACATTTCTTACATAAAGATTTTTTTTTGAAGGATTATAGATAACGGAAATATACCACCTCCAATATTCGGGTAAAATAGGGAAAATCAGATAATCATCGAGTTTTTTTACTTACCCATCATACGTAGTGTAGGGTAAGTCTTGTAATCGTTTTGAAAATCGAAAAAAAAAATTGACGGATTTACACGTTTCAGACACTGGAGATTCCGAAAAACATATTTTTAGAAAAAAAAATTTTGCCGTCCGTCTGTGTGTCTGTAAACGCTCTTTCTCCCGAAAAAATTGAGATAGAGACTTGCAATTTGATATGTACTTAGTATGTAATAATGGGAAGAAGCCTATTTCATTTCAATGACCTCGATTAACCGGAACTATTTTTTTCGGACTCTCGAAATATTCGTTCTGATAAAAGGTATATAAAAATTTTCGAAATTGTTTATTTTAAGAAATGAATATAAAAGACAATAAAAAAACATAAATTTTGCATAAAGCATGAAGTCGATCGGATAGTTAGTTGCCGAGATATTCGGAATCCTATTTACCACACTCTTCGATTTTTCATGACCCTGTATTTCATCCAAATTTCACTTCAAAGATATATTTTAATTGGAAATTTGACGCTTAATCAGATGCAATAAACCGCTAGTTAATAGGATTATTATTTTTGGAGTTATAAGGAAAAACCTCTTTCAAGCAATTCAGTAATCGAGCCTTTAAAGTTTATGACGTCATCAAGCCACGATTTTATTTAGATTGCAATGCATTTTATAAGTAGTTTACACATTTTTATTTTAATATTTTACATTATGCATATCCATGATGGGTAAGTATACGGTGGCCCCCAACGACTAGTTTATACTTTTCTTAGTAATAACTTCTTACCATTCACTTTTAGTGAATGAAAGCTATTAGCAATTTTGTAGAGTATGCAACAAATTCCATGCATGGACTTTTTTTCTAATCCTAAAAATAGCAGAACTACTCCGCACCAATCGTCAGGTAAAGAATAAAGAATCGGAGAAATATCGAATATTTCACCGTTTTCTTAAGAATTATTTATTACTAACCTCTGTAAGCGAAAGAAAGCTATCAGCATTCTTCCAGAGCAGCGGTTCCCAAATTTTATCATTACCCGACCCACTTTTAAATTTGAAAAATGTTTGCGACCTACCTAGACTAGTTCAACAATAATGTAGACCAGGCCTGTCCAACCTTTCAGTAAGCAAGGGCACACTTTAGCTTGTGGCACACAATGAAGGACGTCTTTATTCACACGATTCGAAAAATGCAAGAATATTATCTCCCTTTAGTAGTGATAGTGATACCTACACGTCTACAGAATACACATATATCTCAGAGTGGTAATCATTGGCACCTTACGATGGAGGTGGCTCATCTAAAAAACTGAACAAAAAACATATAGTAAATTTAACGTTACATTTTTTGTAAGGTTTGAGGATGAGGAAGGGAGGGTATCTCAGGGACTTTTGCATGTGAAAAACCAAAAACCTTATAATTGTGACCTTAAGCTGTAATTTAAAAAAATGCATGCAAGTATTAAATACTTTAAGGCAAAGTAACTTTGGAGATGGATTTTTGTTTTAAAGAAATCTAAAAAAAAGAAAACATTCGAAGGGGTGCCAAGAGATTCTTCAAAGGATCACCATGCGAGAGCCACGTTGGACAGACCTGGTAGACATATCCGGTTCTCACTTTAAGTTGCTCCATTTCTACGGAGCGCTTCTTTAGCAGATTAGAGATTAATTAAGCATCAAAGTTTGTATTGCTGTGAAAATCAATATAAGGAAAGTCACAAAAAAAAAAAAAAAAAAAAAAAAAAAAAAATGCGAATCTGAATTTTACAATGAATACTTACTATCATCAACATGAATCACTTTTTTGAGGTAGTTCAAGTTACTCAATAGTGACACATCGATCGCAAAAATGAAATAATAAAATTGCTCCATACAGCGAATAGGCAAGAGAAGTGAATTTTGAGGTTTGGAGAAAGCATGAACTTGTCAAATTTCATTGAATAAGTGTTAGAGATAAAGTAGTAAAATGTAAAAATTAGGATGATAACAACTTCATAAAATAAATAAATATTTGAACTTGCCTGTAATTTTCAGTTATCGTGAAACGATGCAAACACGTTATTTCGTGCAATTTCACTCAATAGCCTGTTTCAAAGAACATTCAAATTGGAAACAGTGATGATAAATAAGCACTGAAAATGTTCCCTTCAAAGTGGCTCAAGTTACATCGCCGAGCCTGTTCAAATAATCTCTGATTGCACTGCCAAATTTTCCGGCTTATAACGCGGAGCTCAAACAAACATATAGCACCAGTAAATATACAGAAATCTCTCATTTATACGTCGGTGCAAAGGACTAACCAAAAACGACGCATAAACGAGAGAGACGCATAAATGAAGTCGGAGTAAAAATTACACTTGAAATAAATAATAAGACAAAATTAATTATTAAATGGTTAAATAACATGCAGAATAATGAGAAATGCGAATTATGATTGTTAAAGATTTACTAATTCAAGTCTAAAATACATACATCCCAAAATTTTAATTACATACTCTATTTTTTTAAATAGTCTAAAATTGAAGTTTGTTTATAAGCTTGATGTCTGTCCCATAAAAATAGATTTTTCGAGTTCCTTGAAACATTAATATGTTGAACCAGATGTATCAGTTCGTTGGAGGTAGTGACGTAGGGTTTCGAGAGCATCTACTTGCCTTTGCAAAAGTCGGTAGTCGGTGTTTCTTCGTTATCTTATTCATCTTCATTGGCATCATATTTAAGTTCTGCGACTATTTCGTGTATGTCCCTCTTTTCTGCTCTTATTACAGTTTCATCAATATCTACAAAATATTTAAAATTCATCATTCCCAAAGAAACGGCATTCCATTCTTCATCTAATACTCGTTGATCTTTGGCACCAGATGCTTTCAAAATTTCTTCAGAATGAAGCCTGGTTTTTTGTAACAGTTCTCTTAGAAATAGCAGGTGTGAAGGGGTGTGACCCAAAAATGCAGTTTATAATAGTGTCCAGAAAACAAATGTAAAAAGACGAGCAATTGACTTCCCATTGGAAAGGAGATGTGTAGAATGGAAAGAAATAGCAAAGGAAACTTGAAATTTCTCCGACGCATAAGTGAGAGATACATTCACGTTGCGATGCATAAGCGAAAAAAGGTACATTGCATTGCTATATCTTTATCCGGGGCTTCCGAAAATCGACGTATAAATGAAAGAGGCGCATAAAAGAGGCGACGTTTAAGTGAGGGATTACTGTAGTTAAGAAATAAAGGGAAATAATTATGACATGTCAATAAATTACATTTCATAAGATAAATTTTCTGGTTCTAAATATGTTTGTTTGTTATACGCCGGAATATATAGTTTTCAGAATAATTTTACGAGACAAAGTCTTCGTTTGTAGAAATATTATATTATATATATATATATATATATATATATATATATATATATATATATGTTACGGTCAATATGATTAATCCCTGTCATTATTAATAATAACCGGTTATTATTAGTAATGACCGTGGTTATTATTAATAATAACCGGCCATTATGTCCGGTCATTATTAATAATTACAGGTTATTATTAATAATGACCGGATTAATCATATTGATCGTAACATATATATATGACGGAACTTTTTGGTTTTACATGGGTTTCCTACGTTTCAATTTGTATTTTATATATTTAAATGTTATCAAAATATGCATTTTACAATATGCAAATATTAAAATATGCGTTTCACAGGCAAATGTAGTATTATATTCATTAAATAACTTATCGAATTAATTTTGATGATTTTTCCCTATTTCTTAAAGGAGAGGTTCTACTTCTTTGGCCCAAAATTCACCTGAATTTTACTATTTGTTTTCGCTTACAAAGAATAGGGATCTCACCTTTGGGTTTGTTGCATTATATCTATTAACGTTTCATGTATTGTGCTGTCCTCTAAAAAAAACCCATTTTTTGATTTTATCTTTATATAAAATCTAATAAAGAATACAAAAAAATTAATCATAGCTACATTTTCACGGCTTGTTCTGACTAAGATTTTAATGCTGAGCATTTTTCATTCTACCAATATGTTACAAAATGACAGCCAATTAAGCAAGAAATTGAAAAAAACCCACTTTTTCCCCAAAAAAACCCATGTTACCTAAAAAAAAAAAACCACATGTAAAAATACTTGGAAATAAAATTATTTGACAGCAAAATATATATATTTTTTCATTATTACTTATTTTTAAACCACAATTCTGCAAAAATATATTAAATATTTTATTATTTTGTATATTGAAGGAATTTCAAATGCAAAATGCAAAATATAATTATTTGTAAATTCGCTCCAGACTTTTCACTTTTCTTTGCATACAACTTCAGTAAATTTAAGAAGAAAATTATTAAATAGCATTTGTAAAATCTCCGAGAGTTTATTAATGGAGAAGCATTAGTAATAGCCACATTTTGGTTTCTTTTGTTCTGAATAATATAGTGATTAGATTCAAACTTGAGTACTCTTAATTTTTGTCGGCATTAAGCAATTTATTCTACGATCATCATTTACTTATTCAGTAATAATAACATGAAACTTTAAATCATCTTATTTAATAATCACCTACTGGCCACATTGTAACATCTCAGCTTCTTGTACAGAACAGAATAAATCATTGTCTTCATTATCGGTAATATCACTTGCGGTGTTCAAAGTTGCGGCTTCTTCTGTATTATGCATATCTGTATCTGTAAATCTGAGCTCCATAAAGATTTATTACTTTCCTGACTGCCATCTTCACTAGAAGTAGTACTTTCATTCTCAATGCTTGTTTTTGAATGCAGCGAAGAGTGATTACAATGCTTTTAAGTGCTTGGAAATTAGTGTGATTTTAACACTTCATCTATTTCTTTTTGTGTAATAACTGAAACACTCATCTTTATTCTTTCCTTACATCTTATACTAGCTGTAGTTTGTGTTTTATTAAATTGATCAGTGTCAATCTAGAAAAAAAAATGTATCTAATTGATATTAAAAAATATTGAGTACTTAGGTAATAAAAGGAATGGATTGGTGCTGTTTCCAGAACATCTGCCAACATTGCCACACAAAATCTTATTTTACTAATCACATTTCTTCAACATTTTTTGCATGTGCAGATTTTTAATTATTTTACCTTTTCCTACCATTGATGCAGTAATCCTAAGAGCAGCAAGTATCAAGTCATACTATCATACCTGAACCTTTAGCCCATATTTGGCACCAAATAAATTCCCATTTCCTTTACTAAATACTTCTGCCAGCGGCCACCTTATGCCACTTTTCCCACAAGGAGAAAGTAAAATTTTCTTGCATTTTATCAAGGATTCTACTTTTGCTGGTTGCAATATGTTTATATTAACATATTTATTTGGGCTATTTAATTTTAGATTAATACTAATGAAAAGTTTAACAAAAGTTTACTGTTTAACACTTTTAAATAAAAGGTGGCTACTAGTTTAAAGTTAGTGGCCACTTATAAAACTGCTACCACTGGCCACTAATGATATTTCCCAATTTTGCCTTTTACCTAATATTATTAGTCCTTGTTGGTCTACCTAATATTATTAGTCCCAGGATTGTATTGGTTTAAGCATGGAAAATAACAGTTTTAACTTTACTGGTCAAAATATATTTTGATCATCAGTAATTAAGACTCATTTTGATTTGGAAAAAGAGATTAAAATTTATTATATTAAAATAAATTTAATACAACATGTGTTACTTATCAAGTAATGACTTTTTCTGTATTAAGGCTAACTCAGATCAAACTTTGAAAATTATCTGTATTGCTGAAGAATTTGCACAACAATTCACTAGGTGCATTATGAAATCCAAAAATTTCAAATGTCTTTTAATAGAGTTTCAATTACTTTTGAGTGGTTGTAGCAAATTTGACCACTTTTAAATA
This sequence comes from Maratus michaelseni, assembly GCA_963931845.1. Classification (NCBI taxonomy): domain Eukaryota; kingdom Metazoa; phylum Arthropoda; class Arachnida; order Araneae; family Salticidae; genus Maratus; species Maratus michaelseni. The sequence continues at coordinate 315,680,061 of OZ007590.1, read as the reverse complement.
GTAGTTAAAACCAGTTTTGACCACAATCCTGGTTAAAATAAGTTTTGACTGATCAAAATTACAACCCTGGCTTTACCTTCTCAGATGATAAAGCAGAGATAATAAAGTTAATCGATGACACAGAAAGGGTGCACTCTTGTTCTTGAAAGAAAATTTGCTGATTAAATTGCTGCCACTTCCTTCCTGAATTGTATTACGATTTTCTTCTGTGATATATTTTTAATTACATAAGAAAGGGAACAGCATCAGATTTCAAGTTTTACATTTTATGCGAAAGACAAAATGATATTTCGCAATTCACTTACTGTGTTTTGCACAAAACTGCACAAACTTACAGTTCATCAGTATGCTTAGAAGATAAATAGTACAAATTAGCAGCTATGCATCTATATCAGTTATTCCTACCTTAAGTAAAATATTTTGCATTAAAAAGTTAAAAGAGTGAATAAAATAAAATAAATAAAAGTTTGAAAACATCAAAATAATGTGTAAAATACAAGTGAAGGGTATCTGTGTGCAAAAAAGATTGATGGGTTTTAATTTTGCAAACATGGATTTTTTTTTTTATGACATACTAAAAAAAAAAAAAAAAAATCCTTTGAAGTGCTTTCAATATGCATTAAATTTGCATAATTTAATTATGTCCCTTAAGTCTTTTTTAAAAAAATTGTATATTTTATCATTTATTTAATGAAAAAAATTTTGGGTTTTTTTTTAATTCCACCATGGGTTTTTTTTAGCTCCATTTTCAAAGGTCGCCAACCGAACCCTACATGACATAATCAGTTGAAAATGTAACATTTTATTCACATTTTAATGGTTTAACATAAAAACATTTCAAAATTGATGTACATCATTCTAACATAACGTATTATAACAAGCAAATATGTGAAAATGAAGCTCATGTTTTGCCAAAATTCTGCATTATTAGATTAAATTCTTTTAAAACTAAATAAGCACTCCTTAGGCATTATCAAATGTTTTTACTGTTGCAAATGGTGTATAGAAACAGGGCAAAACCAAAAATTGACATCAGTGAAATATTTGATAAAATACTAGGGTGGGTTTTTTTAGGAGACATTTCACACTGGGTTTTTTTTAGAGGACAGCACAATATATACTTAAATCTTTGTGTGCAAAAAAAAAAAAAAAATAATAATAATAGGTCTTTTGCGATGAAGAATAGCTGCAGGTGCGCACCGATCGGGCGACAGTTTTTTTTTCGATCCCAAGCATATCGTGCAAATTTGGTCGCCAAATTATGAAAAGGCATTTTATTCTCTCAAGCTTTATACCAACATTTAGTTTAAAAAGTTGATTTTTGACAAAATGGCGTCATTTGAACAAAAAATATTATTTTTTCGCTCCCCTTTTTTTTAACCTTTCGCGAGCTCGAAAAAAAAAATCAATGAAAATTATACTTTTGGGTGATATAAGCTCCAGCAAAAACGATTAGTTTTCTTTAAAATAAACAAGTTGGAAATTGTACGTCAAACGTGACAAATGAGGTGCGTTCGTACTATAGCTAGTTATATAAATATTCATATCTTGATGATTTTTAATTCTGTGGAATGAATTATATCGTCTGCAGATTAATTTCTGTAATAAAATAAGTATCTCGGTCGCTTGACGATTCACCCTCGGAAGCTCCTATAACAAGAAAACACCGATTTCGTTTTTAAAAAATTCAAATTTCTTAATATTTTTATTAATATTTTCTAAAGTTTTGATTCGATTCTCATAAAATTTGAAAAGTCTCGACAAAATTCCGCAAAGATAATATATCTTAAATTTCAAACCATTCGGTTGGGCAGTTTTTGCGTTGTTATATGCGGACGGACGGACAGACAGACGGACGGCCAGATGACGACATTAGATGCTACGTATTTATATAATTACGAACGCACCTAAAAGGAAATTGGACGAAACAATTGCAAAAAAAAAATGGTCGCAGAGTTTGAAAAATAGGGTTTCGAGAAAAACAAGTTTAACATTTTTCAATGAGCAAAAAAATATTGTAAGGAATTGGAATATTACAAAACCGCTTTAAGGCTACAATCTACACACTTGTAGGATGCAAAAAATGTAAAATTTAAAAAATGAAAAATTTTGACCCAAACAAGAAGAACGTCCCCTTAAGATTACTGAACAAAAAATAAAGTGAAACAACTATTTCTACACCATATGCAATTGTGACAAGCTTATACTTACATTCACCTATTTATATTATTTGCATTTATCATAGATCAATCTGTCAGATATTTTACTTTTTATGAAGTATATATGTGTGGATGCGCTCACACATAAATTCTTGTTTCTACAGAGTAAATATTTATGTGTTTTAAGAATCCTGATAACTGCGAAGCTAAGAAGGAAGTACAAGATTTCCGGCATGATATGACCTTGACATATATTTCCCTCACTTTTTCCTTTCTGGTTAAATAATTAGTAAGTGTGAAAAATATGCGTTTATAAAAAGCGTTTTACAATCCCTTTACTAAGATGTTTTTTTTAAATAAAAATAAAAGTTTTAAGTAGTATAGTTTTATAATTTTTAAAAGAAAAAAAATGAAGTTCTCAAGCAGAGTCATACGCAAGGTGGGTTATATCCGTCCCGAACCCACGCATTCTATTTAAAATCAACCCTCAACCCGACAAAAAAATTCTCAACCCGCTACCCGACCCAAATCGGACAAAAACATTTCATTGACACGCAATACGATCCGAACCAAAACCCGCAATCAAAGAAAAAAATATCCACAATTTATTTTAATAAGGAAAAAAATGTCTATATTCATATATCTAATATAAATTTCATATTTTATGTTTAAAAATGAACTTCTAAAGAACATTCATATTCAAATATATGTTTTTTTCATCTGAAACAATATTTCGAACTCTCTTTTGAAAAATCGGGTTAACCCGAATCCAACCCTCAACAAAAAGATCTTGTGCCAAACCTATCCTATCTGAACCGCCGGTCGGGTGCAGGTAACCACCAGCGCGGGTAAAATTGTGTTACACGTACCTATGCAGGACTATAATCTAAAAGAAATAAGAGTAATTATTGCCAGTTTAAGATTTAATACCATCTTATATAGAAGATCTATTTAAAATTATGAAAGGAGCTAAAAGGTTGCTAGTGATAAATAGTATTTTACTTAAATTATTTTGATTGTTATAAAGGTATTATTATAGAAGATCTTTGAAACTCCTAAATATAGACACAATCTGTATACCATGTGCAATTAAAAAAAAAAAAAAACTCAGCATTCGGATATCGGAGTTCATAAGTGGCTTTACAACCATGGCACCATACGCAACATTTTTTTTTTTTCCTGAGCTAAAAATTTGAAAAATCTAGATAACCATATTTTCCCTAAACGTACATTAATTTCTGTTCAGTGCGACAATCAAATAAGTCATAGTTCAGTTAGGGAGTCACTAGAGGGCAGAACAAGTTGGACCAATGGCAATACGACAAGTTTCACTAAACCCTTCATTTTTCAAATTGCTAAATATTTACTTATTCCACTGTCATTTACATTTATGTAAGTGTTTTCCACAATAATTTATTAGTTTCCTTATTATGTGGACATTTCTTGCAAATAATTGAAAATATGCTGAAACCGAATACGACAGTTCTTTATTTTCTATTAGCAAAGGTAAAGTTCTTATTATTGTTCCTCTTTAATCCAGCACAATCTTTCTTATGAAATCAATATAACAAATAAAATCCTGGTTTTCTTAAGAATTATCCATTTAGAAACAAGTTCTAAAGTTGCTTTTACCGACTTGATCTAAAATAGAACCACAAGGGAAAAAAATAATCTCTACCTGTGCATTTACAAAGTTCTCGAACTTTCTAATTATTTTTGTCGTCAAAAAATAGTTGTGATCAAACTCATGCGTTAATTTGTCCATGCACTTCAAGTTCTTTTCGTCATTAATTAGCTGGCAATGAATGAATATTTGTGAGCAGTTACATTAAGGATATTGAAACTGGCAGACACTAGATTCCCTCCAAATATAAACAAAATCAAACAGCAACTAAACAATGCTCCGTTTATACGGATTTTTTTACCTGCTTCTGTGACGAAATTCTTCTGCGTTAGGTTCTATTATTATTTATTATTATTATAATATTCGAAAAATTTTACTGTTTAGATTAGAAAAATTAAAAGTAGTTGTCCAAATGCCAAAAATTAAAGTTTACTGAAATCTAACGAATATGTAGTAAGTGATTACTTGCCCATCATACGTAGTATAGGGTAAGTCTTGTAATCGTTTTAAAAATCGAAAAAAAATTTGACGGATTTATACGTTTCAGACACTGGAAATTCCGAAAAACATATTTTTAGAAAAAAAAAATTTGCTGTCCGTCTGTGTGTTTGTATGTCTGTGTGTCTGTAAACGCTCTATCTCCCGAACAAATTGAGATAGAGACTTGAAATTTGGTATGTACTTAGTATGTAATAATGGGAAGAAGCTTATTGAATTTCAGTAACCGGGATTATCCGGAACTTTTTTTTCGGACTCTCGAAATATTCGTTCTGATAAAAGGTAGATAAAAATTTTCGATATTGCTTATTTTAAGGAGCGAATATAAAAGACAATAAAAAACATAAATTTTGCATAAAGAATGAAGTCGATAGGGTAATGAGTTGCCGAGAAATTTGTAATCGTATTTTCCACACTCTTCTATTTTTAATGACCCTGTATTTCATCCAAATTTCAATTCAAAGATATATTTTAATTGGAAATGAGACTCTTAATCCGACACAATAAACAGTTAGTTAATATTATTAACATTTTTGAAGTTATAAGGATGTTTCTTTTACGCAATTCAGTAATAGAACATTTAAAGTTTATGACGTCATCAAGCCACGATTTTATTCGAATTGCACTGCATTTATGAGTAGTTTACACATGTTTTATGTTCATATTTTATATTATGCATATCCATGATGGGTAAGTATTACGGTGGCTCCCAACGACTAGTTTTACGTAGTATTAATACGACAATAAGCTAAGGAAAAAGTTTTGAAGTTGTTTAGAAAATGTTGTATTTCAAAATAATTGAATAAACACACAACTTTTCACCAGGATGAAGAAAAATAATTATACATTTAAACAAATTATGTATAATTATACAAAATTATACAACTACATTTCTTAAGAATTACCAACTTAGAAATAACTTCTAAAATTATTTTTATGGTCATAATTTAAAACAGAAACACAGGAAAACGCTTTCACATCTATTTGTGCATTAATAAAGTCTTCCCGAACATTCGATTTCTTTTTGACGTCAAAAAATAACTGAGGTCAACTCTTGTGTTAATTTGTCTATGCACTTCAATTTCTTTCCGTCGTTAATTAGCAGACAATGACTGAATATTTATGGCGAGTTACATAGGGAGAGTAAAATCGGCAAACACCTGATACTCTCAATAAATAAATAAATAAAATAAACGCTTTTGAATTTTAATAACCGTTTTTAGGGAGGAACCCCTTAATTTATTGCCGATTTCTTTATTTTCCGAGGGGGCATTATTCTTTGAAATAAGAGTATAATATACAATTTGTGTGAATGCCTGTGAGCTCAATGTCATCATTTTAACCGAGCACTTTCTTTTTCAATTCCTACTATTAGCTCACACCCTCTCTATATTTATATATCTTGTTCAAATTTTCAATCGATAATAAAATTATTTTTATTCATCCACTCAAGTTCAAATACATTTTTTTTAACTTGTAGTGGATGACACTTGATGTTAATACAGTTTTTTCAAATATTTATTCATAAATTAAATTAAATTAATTAATTTTACTTTTATATTTCATTTCTGTTCAAAAGTATAGATTCACTCCATATTTTAGTCTCCTTCGCCCGCGCGCCGCCTGATCTTTGTCCGTGAACAGCTCTATTATCTTTTTACGCGTGAATGTTTCGCTATGGTACTTCATTGTGAAGTTTGGTAATTTTTTTAATTCATTATTTGAAAAGGGGCATAATCATTAGATTTGAAATTTATATCAAGAAAAATACAATTTTTTACCTTTCTAACGCAGTTTGTCTAACAATGTTGTGAGAAATACTTTTCGAGCTATTAATTTTTGGTATTTTAGCTATTTATTTTTTATTTAATTTTTAATACATTTCAAAAATTTCTCTTATATAAGATATTTAGCAGGATATAAATTTAGGAATAAATACCGTCAGTGGCCAAGCGTGTAGATCGTTGGAAAAAAATTTCTTTTTGACCTAAGTAGGGATTGACTTAATTTTTTTTTTTTTATATTACTTGTTATTTTTCTGTTGCTAAAGAGAAATTTCTTATTTATTTTTCTCTTTAATCTATCTCAACCTTTTTTTATGAAATATAGCTACAACAGATAAAATCCATGATTTCTGAAGGAATCCCAAATTAGAAATAAGTTCTAAAATTACTTTTATCATCCTGATCTAAAATAGAAACACAAGAAAAAATAAATACAACATTCATCTCTATCTGTGCATTAATAAAGTTTGCAAGAAATTTCGATTTCTTTTTGTCGTTAAAAAAAATAGTTGAGATCAACTGATGCGTTCATTTGTTTCCATACTTCAATTTCTTTTCGTTCTTAATTAGCTCGCAATGAATGAATATTTGTAACGAGTTACATAAAGAGATTGAAACTGGCAAACACCCGATACCCAAATAATATAAACACAAACAAACGGCAACAGAAGATTCTTTCATTTCTATTCCTCCAACGTGATACGGAAACGAGTATTTCTTGGCCCACACCCCATAACATCAGATGGTCTTAATCCTTTAAACTTGCAATGGGTTAGCCTTCCTTCATTAATGAAAATGCTTTCACTTTCAGAAAAGAATTAGGTGCCCGATGAGAGTATTATGTTATCGATTTGCAAGTAACAGCCATTATTGCAGCATAAATGGATACTGTTTCGGTTAAAGTTTCGAAAGAAACCTAACCAATGTTGACAAGTTAGAGAATTTTTTATATTTAAAATATTTCTTGGCCCACACGCCATAACATCAGATGGTCTTAATCCTTTAAACTGCAATGGGTTAGTTTTCCTTCATTAATGAAAATGCTTTCACTTTCAGAAAAGAATTAAGTGCCCGATGAGAGTATTATGTTATTGATTTGCAAGTAACAGCCATTATTGCATAAATGGATACTGTTTCGGTTAAAGTTTCGAAAGAAAGCAAACCAATGTTGAAAAGTTAGAGAATTTTTTATATTTAAAATATTTCTTGGCCCACACGCCATAACATCAGATGGTCTTAATCCTTTAAACTGCAATGGGTTAGTTTTCCTTCATTAATGAAAATGCTTTCACTTTCAGAAAAGAATTAAGTGCCCGATGAGAGTATTATGTTATCGATTTGCAAGTAACAGCCATTATTGCAGCATAAATGGATACTGTTTCGGTTAAAGTTTCGAAAGAAAGCTAACCAATGTTGACAAGTTAGAGAATTTTTTATATTTAAAATATTTCTTGGCCCACACGCCATAACATCAGATGGTCTTAGTCCTTTAAACTTGCAATGGGTTAGTCTTCCTTCATTAATGAAAATGCTTTCACTTTCAGAAAAGAATTAAGTGCCCGATGAGAGTATTATGTTATCGATTTGCAAGTAACAGCCATTATTGCATAAATGGGTACTGTTTCGGTTAAAGTTTCGAAAGAAAGCTAACCAATGTTGAAAAGTTAGAGAATTTTTTATATTTAAAATATTTCTTGGCCCACACGCCATAACATCAGATGGTCTTAATCCTTTAAACTGCAATGGGTTAGTTTTCCTTCATTAATGAAAATGCTTTCACTTTCAGAAAAGAATTAAGTGCCCGATGAGAGTATTATGTTATCGATTTGCAAGTAACAGCCATTATTGCATAAATGGATACTGTTTCGGTTAAAGTTTCGAAAGAAAGCTAACCAATGTTGACAAGTTAGAGAATTTTTTATATTTAAAATATAAATAATGAGAACTCTAAAATATAAATACGAAAAAATACATATAAATAATAAAAGCAGTTGTTTTAGAATCTTTTGTTTTAGAATCTATGTCTGTTATTGTTTTGGGTATTTTAATGTCTTCGAATTTATATATAAACGTATTACGGAAGACGTCACTTTTTGGTGTTTTTTCCATGCTCTTCAAATACAATGTAGAAACTCGCAAAGTGATTAAGGATAAAAAGGTCCTATTTATAGAGCAAGGTTACTTTTCTTCGGAATAAATCCATTGTAGATCACTGATTTTGAAACTTGATTTCCTTGAAGGAATTGTGCCAATTGAACCAAAATATACGTTAATCCGGTGCTATCCTAGTACTATTTCAGGATAGTAATCTACGCTCTCTTTAACCCCTTCGGGGGCAAAGTACTTTTGTAACTAAAATATTGAAATGATTGACTGACACCAGGATTCACGAACGAATTTATTTTAAAATGAGTAAAAGCTTTTCCCCATGTACCTTATAAATTCAAAATTTGATTATAAAATCCTGGTATCATTGTGGCATTTTGGGAATAAAATTAAGTGGTATATATAATATACCGGTGCCCTTCAAGGGGTTAAGGCGGTTCTCAAATAACACCTGCTCAACAACGTGAAACTTTCTAACATATTTTCTGACTCATTTTTAAACGCAAAAGCATAAGTTTGGCAGGGAATGGAAGCGATTTGGAATTGAAATGAGTTTTTTATTTTTTGATAAATAAATTACTTATCGAGTTATAAGCGATTCTGGTCACGTGACGACACGTGTTTCACACTTCTCGGGCTGCCGCGTCGGGAATTCGGTTCAAAACGCCGACTTTGACAGCATTTTCCGAAAGATCGTCTGCCTTTACCAAAAAATGGAAAACATGCTTTGATTACCTAGTTTCTGAATAGGAGCACCTGCCAATTTCATGCGCTTGCGAACAAAAATGAATTAAAAATTGTGTCATAAAGTTGCCAGTTTGATTTAAGACCGAGTTGCCTTCATGACCGACATTCTGTGATTATATAAAGCAAAGATTACAGGTCGGAAAAAGTAGTAGGTATTTTGAATAAAATAAATACCCATCTGGCAACATTCAATCTAAAGTAACATCTAATTTTTATCCAGTAATTGCTGCAGTTTAAAAAAAAAATTGAATGAATTGAATGAATTTTTTGTCGATTATATTTGGTTAAAATACGAAATTTTCTGCTGTGATTTGCCCATTTTCTCCCAAAATACAGAAAATTCCTTAATCTATCGTAAAAATTATCTGAAATCCTCCAATCTAAATTTTCAATTCAATTTCGTCAAATTTTAGGGGTATTCCCGCAATTGTGCTGTGTGTTACATTTTAGTATTAGAAACGGAATTTTTACGTATGTTCTTTTCCTCTCAAAACACGAAAAATTCGCGAAGCAAAATTCAAAATTTCTTGAAATTTCCCAGTGAAAAGACGGAGATTTCCTCAAATAACGGAAAAAACTCTTCCAACCATTAGTCCGGGTGACTTTCTGCCTGTACTTTTTACGTTTTTTAACGTTTTTTCTTTTTTTCTGGAGAGAGTGTGTTTAAAGAAACTATTCTCTAAAACTTTGACGTTATTTTTTTCAGTTAATCTGATATGCTTTAACTGAACAACAAAATACTTTTGAAAATACTTTCTTTTTATAAAATTCAAACTGTTATAAAATAATCCACCTACATTTAAAATTTAATGCGAAAACAAAATTTTAAAATGAGATATATACAAATAACTTCTGTCCCTTACAATTTGTGTATTTTCTGATAAAAACTACCGTATCATATTTATATTTCAATAATGTTTGCGACCATCTACTAATTATTATTCTGCAATATATCAGTGGTTATTAAAAATTCAAATTCAGCATAAGACCGAGACTTTTACAAATCAGATATCAGCAAAAAATCAGCAGCCAAATATCACACTTATGAGATTTTGGCCAATATGCGTTCTATTTTTTTTCTTAAAAACTAATTCATTAATTTAATGCAAAATTCATTAATTTAATGCAAAATTGACTTCTAAAGTTATAGTGTAGACCAGGGACGGCGAACCTATGGCACACGAAAGAATATTTTCGGCACGGCATTGATTGATGTTCTAAAACAAAATACAATGAAATTAAGCAAAATACTCGAATTTAAACAAACTGAGCTTTTCTAATTTTTTTTCTGAAATTAAATAAATTCTAATCTTTTTTAATATAGACTCAATCATTTATTAAATTCATTCCTGACAACCTTGCAGATTCTTTTTTTTTAAATCAAATAAAACCAAACCAGAAATTATATTTAATAAAAGCATTCCTTTAAAAAACGCATAGAAATAATAAAAGAATCATTAAATAATTTTTCTGGTTCTTATAATATACTTTTATGACTTGAAAAAAATAACGGAAGGTTGGTCGGTATACAAATAAAGAAAAGATGTGGAGAATATCGAAAAGAACTATATTCAGGCAACATAGCAAAAATACCGACGATGAAATTATGGCGATTTGGTATAAAATCTGCCATTTTGACAGTTTTTCTCTTTACATGTCAATATTTTCGGAAATGAATAATATGAAACACTCAAATATAGACCAATTTTCAGACGACTTAATATATTTTTTATTATAATTATTACAGTGTAGTATGCCTGCATGCATGTTACCCACATATTTTTAATACTAATAAAAACACTTTCAAGTAATTTTGATCCCCTTTTCTTTTGTTTTTCTATGGAAGGGGGGGAGGGTAGCACGTCATGGTTTAAAAAATCCTTTTTGAAAAAAATTGGCACGCGGATGTGAAAAAGCTCGCCGTCCCTGGTTAGACTCTTATAAACATGATAAAAAGTCAGTGATTATTATTGTAAATTGAAAGCGAACAAAGAATTTTAAAATCATCCAATTTTTTTAAAGCATTTTAAATTTAACCAAAAAAATTTTTTTTTTGCCAATTAAAATGAGTTTATCTATGCATATGATTTGATTGTCTTATGATTTCTTATCTATGCATATGATAGTCGTACTTCTAATCATATGCATCAGAGGTAAGTGAAAATGCTTTAGTAAAATAAATAAAAAGTTCAAAGGGTGCCGAATCCCCTTAATTTGATTTCCGTCGTCATTGTATTTGTCTTATGCAAAAAGTTAATAATTTTCTATAAATATGTTTTTAATAATAAAACCAAAATAAATATATTTATAGGCGCGCTCGTAATTCTATAAATACGTAGCACCTATTGTCGTCGTCTGGTCCGACCGCATATAACAACGCAAAAACTGCCCAACCGAATGGTTTGAAATTTAAGATATATTGCAAGATATATCTTTGCAGAATTTTGTCGAGACATTTCAAATTTTATGAAAATCGAATCAAAATTTTAGAAGATATTAATAAAAATATTTATTAAGAAATTTGATTTTTTTTTAAAAATCGGTGCTTTTTTGTTATAGGAGCTTCCGAGGTTTAATCGTCAAGCGACCGAGATACTTTATTTTATTACAGAAATTAATCTGCAGACGAGATAATTCATTTCACAGAATTAAAAATCATCAAGATCTGAATATTTATATAACTAGCTATTGTACGTACGCACCTCATTTGTCACGTTTCACGTACAATTTCCAACTTGTTTTTCTAATAATATATATATCAATTTATTTTATATTGAATTTAGCTGAGTGTTTTGAAAAAAAAACATAATCTGTTTTAATCAATCAGCATTATTTTCTTTTAAGTGGTGGTAATAGTACTTAAAAAGTCGAAAAGGGAAAAAAATTACCATTTTTGTCATTTTATATTTAAAAAAGTATACGTTACAAGAACACAATTTTTGAAGGTGGTAATAGATACATGTTTCTGCTTTCATTTCATATATTTTTTAGATCATAATGGAGAAAATTAGTTGTTAGGGGAAAACTTGTCGAACAAAAAATTGGAATCGCTGTTTGTGCGCATGATTACAAAATAATTTCTGCATGTAAAACAAAATGTTTGGTATATAATTATACTTGAGAGTTTTGTGCTTACACTGAACCTAAAAAAAGTGTTTATTTATAGCCTTTTTTATGTATTAAAAACAAAACTGTATGTTACTTATGGTAGAATTTTTAAAAGTTTGGCAATATAACACCAAGAAAAAAAAAATCTGTTCTCAACAAAAAAAAATATGAAAATTTAAGTTCACTTTAAAGAGCTTATTATATGCTATATATCTTGAAAATTCCATGAAAACATACCAAAAAGTTTTGTATCTACCTTGCCCGCGATGCCCCAAACTCACATCTTGATAAAAATGACTTTAAAGTTCTGTCTCTCTTTGAAAATATTTCAAATTTAACAACTACTATGCATGTCATTCATTTTGTTTTGAAGTGTTTAGATATGATTACTCTTTTAATTATATACTTTTTTCAAAGACTGAATATTTTGAAGATTTAAAAGCCCTATGACCCCTCAAAAAGTCTAAACAATAATAGAGCTATCACATACTGATGTTTTTGTCAGATGTCTTTGCCTGTTTTTGCCATCTGCTCTTTAAAAAAAAAAAAGACTGGATAGTGCTGCATAATTTTATGTGTTCACAACATATTCGTCTAAGATAATACATTATGCCATGAAACGAGTAGATCTCAAAGTTATCTGGATTCATATCTAAGTCACACCGAAATACTTTATCGTTTCTAAGAGCAAGTGACACGCGCTTATAGCTCGCCAGAATCGAAAACCTTTTGGGAATTACAATGAAGAAGAGCAGAGAAATAAGTCTTCTTACATAAACACACAGAATTTATAATGAAATGGAAAGAATTTTCATTCATATGAGAAGCTGTTATATCTACCCTCAACAGTGATTGCATTTTGATAAACTAAGCAGACCGACCAATCAACGACGAAGGGGCAGGTTTAGGAATTCTGATTTAAAAAAATGCGTAACTTAAGAATAAGATGAAAACAGTGACAGTCTTCCAGAAGGGAAATCAAAAGATATAGTTAAACTTTTCGGAGCACATGGATTCATCCCCGTGTTCTAATGCCGGATATGGCAAAGCTGTCACAGGAAGAAGTCGGACTTAATGAGCCCCGATTAAAAAAAGAGCGATGTACCGTTCTTGTCAACCGGAGCTTTTAATTTACACGTCCAATGAACTTTCAATTAATCGCTTTTATTTGGGTCTATTTTAATACTGTGATAATCTTTTATTTAAGAACAGTGAAGTCATAATTGGTGGTCACAAACAGTGGCGTATTTTACTGAAAACTTTGTCAAATATCCAATCATATTTTGCTTTTCTGAGTTTTTTTTTAGAGCAAGCTCATAGAATTGTGAACTAGGTTACTAAAAATCTGGGGAGGAAAGGGCTGTATTTTATAAAACGTAAAGTTCAGCGCACCATATACTGTAATTTTGTGAACTTCAGTCCAAAATTCCAGTCATTTTGGGCATTTATTGAACAAAATAATTAAATAATTAAAAAAAAGATTTAAAAAAAAGTAGTAATTGCAATTAATAATGTTGTTAAGGTAAGATTAACAATTATTTCTTTCATTTGTCAATTCAAATGGATCCGGTTGGATCTCAAAAGTTTTCATAATAAAGATAGGTAAGGAAATATTAAATTAGTCATTCTGTGGGGAATTTTTCGAAAAATTGTAAATGCTTACGATCAAAACCTACTGAAACTTCTTTCCTGAAATACAGGTCATCATAACACAATAAAAAAAATCCCTGACGGCTCGGCCTACAGGCAGAGGTAGATTTCGAAGACGCAGACCATGGGGCGTCTGTTTGTTGGGAATTGCGGAAGAAATTACCTTTTTGCCATGATGCGGTAGTTGAAACCACCCACTTCAAAACCTAACGTGTTTTCGGGCGGAACCGGCAGGATTTTTTTTTTTAATTTTTTTTTTTTTGCTATAAGGGTTGGTTCTATAAAAAACTTGTCATTATAAAAGTTTTAGATAATATTATGAGGATTTATAATAAATTTAAGCGGATTTGATATCTTGTGAATTGACGAAGTTATGAATTTTTTTCTTCTAAACCCCCCTCCCCCCCCCCCCTTGGGGCCATTTTTAATGATATCAAAAATCTATCATACATAAATTGTCGGCCTTTTTTCTAGAAGTAATAATAACTTTAAACGGATTCGATACGTATCATAATTAATAAATTATGGGTTTTTTCTGTTTTCACAAAAAGCCCCCCCCCCCCCATTTCTCCCCTGTTGGTTTGATTTTGCCCATTAACGAACTTGACCGAGATTTTATGTGTCAGTTTGGAAGAGATTTATGCAGAATTATTGCAGTTATCGTGTCCATAAAAAAGTGACATAGATAGATAGATAGATAGATAGATAGATAAAGTTTTGAACTGGGGTGGTTTTGGGTTCTGGGAGTCATGATCGGCGTAGATCTGCAAAAATTTTCCAGAAATTCCAACTTAGGGGAGAATGTAATAGGTAATATTTCTTATGAAATCTACCTAAAATATCGCTAAAACAGATTAATTTGCAGCGTATTGTTTTATACAATGAAGATCATTCCATTCATTTTCAAAGACTCGACATTACAATGGCATGAGGCAAAATATACTCTAATACCTTTACTTTATGCAGAAAATTTGAGCTAAGAATATGTTAAGGACATTGAAATAAAATTATGTAATAGGTAGTATTTCTTATGAAATCTACCTAAAATATCGCTAAAAGAGATTAATTTGCAGCGTATTGTTTTATACAATGAAGATCATTCCATTCATTTTCAAAGACTCGACATTACAATGGCATGAGGCAAAATATACTCTAATACCTTTACTTTATGCAGAAAATTTGAGCTAAGCATATGTTAAGGACATTGAAATAAAATTATGTAATAGGTAGTATTTCTTATGAAATCTACCTAAAATATCGCTAAAAGAGATTCATTTTCTGCGTATTGTTTTATACAATGAAGATCATTCCATTCATTTTCAAAGACTCGACATTACAATGGCATGAGGCAAAATATACTCTAATACCTTTACTTTATGCAGAAAATATTAGCTAAGCATATGTTAAGGACATTGAAATAAAATTATATAAAGTTATACGTAAAAATACTGTAACTTTTATTTCTGGGTATCGGCCAGCATTTTGCAAAAATTTCTCCAGTGTGGAGAATAATTCGTTAATTCTGCCACAGGGTCCAGCCCCGGACCAGTGCTCCGTTTCAGTTAAGGGCTCCAGATTCGAAAAAATCTGAGTTATAATTACACCTATAAATATATATATGATATACATATGTATAAATATACATGAATTAATGGGTATACGTATACATCCATATGTTTGAAAAATTTTTACCTTAATGAATTGCAAAAAAAAAAATGTATATTTTGTCTTATTTTCTTTAATGATATATGAAGCAATTATCAGCACTATATTAGCGCTTTCCTGTTGCCGATTTCCAAAAATATATGTGAATAGGTGATTGCAAAAACTACATTAGTCCATATTTAAAAAAAAAATAATTATTTTGTTTAAAACATGTCCTTGAAGATAGGTTGAAGATAGGAAGACATGTATAGACAAAAACTACATATATTCATTTATCTTTAGCCACTCAAAATCGTCGCAAAAAAAAAAAAAAAAAAAAAAAAAAAACATTAGTCAATGACAGTACCATAATATATTCCAATGGCGAACAACAGAATAAGATTCCTGTTATCGCTTAACTCTAACCGTAGTAATTAAACATCTTGTCTCTTCAATTGGATTTTATCTGTAATTGTATTTTTGTTGGATTTATCTGTTTGTGCTTCCCACATGTCATGAAATGCTGTGGGTACAATCCGTTATTATTATTCTTTATTATTTGATTTTTTTCTAATCTTAAAACAGTTTTACTATGAATACATGCACTTTATTTTACTTGTTTTACGCTGAAAATAATTCGTTAAGATGATCTGCGACACAAAACTCTCAAAGATATTACATTTTTACTATTTTGGCATAAAAAATACTCTAGCTTTTTTAGAATAAAATGGCTCTTGTAAGAAAAATAAATAAATCAAAATATATAAATATTTTTCATTTTGCTGTCTGTGGTTGTCTAAGGAATACGTAAATCTTTAAACCGATTCTTCTCAGAATGTATTTTTTTCAAAATTCCTAATATTTAAATAAGCATATCTAACTTTTTATGAATGATAAAGTTATAAGACTTCGTACAATTATTTTCAATTATATGTTGATTAAAATGTGTTCAGAAGATTTTGTTGTGAAAGAAAGTTTTGAATATACGCAGTAAAAAGTACTCTTAGAAAATGTTTTTTCTCAAAACAATTATTCGATTTTGTATGAATAAATATGTTTATAAATTTCGAAAGCAAATTAAAGCTAAAAGCATTATTCTATCAGAAGATATATTAGTTTATAAATATGGAGTCAATTAAAAAAATTTATTTAATTGATACTTTTTATGAAAATGTACATGTGTAATACAAAAAATGTACATATATAAAAATACTTTTGCAGAAAAAAGAAGAAGAAAAAATTTACTTAGAAAAAAAAATCCCGCAGCATCTTAAAGCAAGAAATAAATCCTTCTCTATATTTAAATTATTCCTGTTTGTTGAGATATCTTTCTGTTATTTTCTACAACATTTCCAAGAATTTCTAAAAATAGTTTTCAGAGTAATAAAATCAAACATTTTGATAACATTTCTAAAAATGGGTTCTGCAACCCAGGATATATGATTGTAGAATTTTTATACATGAAAAATCTTCCTATTTTTAGCTTTTTAATGGAAACATTAAAACATTCTTATGTTAAAATCTTAAATTCTCAGCTGGTTTTATCGCGATAAAGTTTGCTTTATGATGATGTTGAAATTTTAGATTCTTATCTTGACTTTACCGTCTTATTCATGTTCAACAGCTATCAGATTTATTTTTTTTCTGTTTGTTGGATTTACGACAAATGTACAACGATTTAGGCGTAAAACGCCCGATTCTTAAAATAAATTTCGTTCTTTCTCGAAGTCAAATTTTCTTTCTTAAATGCATCGAGAACGTTCAACTCTTGCTCTGAAAGATACTATCATAACGCCCTTCTCCTCTTTCTGATCTATACTTATTATAATGTCTCTACAACCTGAAACGGAAGTTTAACATATTCTAAATATCGTATATATAAATGGTTAACATTGTTGGTTGTGTCGAAACCAACAATTTCTAATTTTAAAAAAATTCTTAACTTTCTTGTTTCTTTGGATATTGGTGCTAAAACAATCTAATTTGTCGAATTCTAACGTTGCACTTTATTAACTGAAAATTTATCTCATATGATGAAAATTATTTTATTTTTTCAATAAAGTTAATTTTAATTTCGAAATTGATTGCACTTCTTTTAAAAATGAAGTCAAATAAAATTTCATGTTATTGGAAGATTGTTTGTGTTTTCTGCTATGTGCATTAGTCTTATGTTCATTCTTTTTACATATTTTTTGTTTAAAACCGTATTTTTAATTTCTTTTTGATAAATTAACGTAATTAAAGCACTTAAACGTTACTTTAACTTTTCTAGGATACTACACATAAAAAGGTACTTACGTATTATCCGGGCCAGGAGATAGATCGCCAAAAATAGTTGCCAATCGCAAACTTGTTTATCGTTGCCAATAATGTGCAAAAAAGTAAGTTAATATTGTTAAAGACATAAAATTGTTTAAAATGGTAAATAATATAAAATAAATAAATAACAAAAAACAGTAAACTATAATAAAAAAATAAACTATAAATTATATTAAAAAACTATACACTATAATATATAAATAAACTATATACTTGTCAAAAAATAAGGGTTACTGTAATTAGTATAATTGGCGCCATGTTTGGCTCAGTTGTATCTGACCTGGCCCAAATAATACGTAAGTACCCATTAAAACTGCATTGGAGTATATACACTGTAAAACAAAAAATTGTTGATTTTACAGTAATAATACTAGCAACCCAGTATTATACCGTAAAATTAAGAGTAATAAACAGTAAAATAAGTAGTATGCTTATTTTACTGTTTATTACTGTTAATTTTACGGTATAATACTGGCAGCTGGGATGCTAGTATTATACTGTAAAATCAACAATTTTTTTTTGCAGTGTACATGATATTGTGTGGTCAAATATACAGCTGCATAAATTGTTATTTTAATATAATTATCAGATTTGAATGTCTCTTTTCTTTATTAAAAAGATTCTATAAATCCAAATTCACTCTTTCCTTGCTAAAAGCTTTAAAATACAGTCGAACAATACAGCTGTTACAATAAGGACGAAGAGACCGCAACATTATTTGTTCTATACAACAGAGTTTTCGCAATAGCCGAGTTTGCGATTTTATGATTTCTTTTTATCTTGATTTAACCATGATATTCATGTTCAAAAGTAATCATATTCCTCTATCTCTTGGATTTAGGAGATGAGTTCAACGATTTAAGCGTAAAATTTGCTATTCTTAAAATAAATTTCGTTCTTTCTCGACGTCAAATTTTAATGCTTAACCATCGAGAACTTTCTATTCATAGTCGGAAAGATATTATCATAACGCTTTCTCTTCTTTCTTAACTACGTTTTCTAACTTTTCATGGACATATCGTTTAGTGATGGGCATAACGATTATTTTGATTATTCGAATGAATCATTTGGGCATGTGCAGAAGCATATCGCTAAAAAAAAAAAAAAAAGTTTCTGCAGAAACTTTTTTTTTTTTTTCAAAATTTCTGGTAGTAATTGCATAAAAAAAAATTGAAGTTTGACAGATATGCTTCTGCGCATGCCCGAATGATTCATTCGAATAATCAAAATAATCGTTATGCCTATCACTAATATCGTTCTAACCACTCTAAAAATATCAATTTAGTTATTTAATTTAGCAGTATAACAAGAATTTTTACAACACGTTCCATATGACAGATGAAATTCCAAGAGAATATTTCTCCTTTAAACTGAGAAAATTAAACACAGACTTTGAAATTTCTGCTTCTCGAGATATTTTTAACGCCTTTACAAGCATATTTCACGTATTAAAAATATAAAAATACTCCTTAAAATTTTAATCAATCGTATTTTTACGCTTCGTAACTGGACAAGAATGAACATTTTAACCACTCTAAAAATATCAATTTAGTTATTTAATTTAACAGTATAGCCAGAATTTTTATATCACGTTCTATATGACAGACGAAATTCCACGAAAATATTTCTCCTTAAAACTTAGAAAATTAAACACAGACTTTGAAATTTCTGCTTCTCGAGATATTTTTAACGCCTTTACAAGCATATTTCACGTATTAAAAATATAAAAATACTCCTTAAAATTTTAATCAATCGTATTGTTACGATTCGTAACTGAATAATAATGAGCATTTATTCTTTATAAATGTTTATATGTCGTCGAAGTCGTTTAATCCGTGCAAGGGTCGGAAAAACTACTTTTTTATTGTAGCGAACTACAACTACTTTGTCGAAAATGTAGCTAACTACAACTACTTCTTTTAAAAAATAGTGACTACAAACTACTTTTCCAAAGTAGTCACTACTTCACTACTTTCAAATTTTGTCAAAGTGTTCAATTATGTGCTCAGATTGCCTAATACAGATTTCTTAAAAAAAAAAAACTCATTACAAGATTGCTTAATACAGATTTCAAAATTTAGTTTACATCACCAGAAAGTTGATGTTTAATGACCTATGTTATACGTTTTCAAAATTTGACATCCCAATTTATAAATATTTTTTTCCAAAGACAATAAATTTTAGTTTTCACATAACTAAAAGGTATTGCCTTTTTAAAAATTACGTTAAAACTTGGAAAAGTATATATAATATTTTTTTTACCGCAATACGCCAGTATCAAAAGTCAACTTTCTGTCGTAAAAAACGAAGTTTCGAAAATTGCGTTAGTAACGAGTAATTCCCCTATACAATCTTCGGTACTTCTCTATTATCCCGTCGACCACTTTTCATAACACAAAACTATCATCAAATTGTAACGCCAAATAAACGGGAGAATGTTGCCATTGGAATATCAAAATAAATAAATTAAT
This sequence comes from Maratus michaelseni, assembly GCA_963931845.1. Classification (NCBI taxonomy): domain Eukaryota; kingdom Metazoa; phylum Arthropoda; class Arachnida; order Araneae; family Salticidae; genus Maratus; species Maratus michaelseni. Next base: position 315,659,951 of record OZ007590.1, on the reverse strand, counting down.
AAAATATAAGAATTTAAGGACACAATTGTTATTTTAATTAATGAAATAACTAATAAATCAGTAAAACATAATGAAAAATACACGCAAATGTCGAAATAAAAACAACTTGATGACATAACAAACACGTATAACGCTTCTGACAACAAGTAAATGGGACTGCATTTTTGGCATTTAATCTTACAGTTTGACGATAGTTTTTTGTTATGAAAAGTGGTCGACGGGATAATAGAGAAGTACCCAATTATCTTAAAGATTAACATGTTCTAGAAGAAAATTGATGCGTTTGTCTCCTTAAATTGTAAAACTTTATAAAAGTGATTTAAACACGTTTTTGTTAATGAACATATAGAATTTCAGTTATATTAATTAGAATTATATATTACTGTTATCCCCGTATTGCTAGTAATATTATACTGATGAAGGAATTATTGAAAACACAATACTGAAAGAAAAAACAATGATTTAGTAATATCCATTAAGTATTTCAATTGAATTTTTTGCCGTATTCTTATAAAAGTTTGGAAAATGGCGCTTTTATTAATGTATGCTCTATGCATAATGCATTCAGCGTAAAATGTGCTTGTTTCCAAAAGATTTTAAGATATCTTAAATAAATGTAATAAAGCTTCTTTAACTGAATAAAACCATAGATAATATGAACATATGATCAATTATTTTATTGAAAAGAAAAATACCACATTAAACTTTGATTCTTGTTCCCTCTCCCTATACCAATGATTGTATTTTCTGGTCTGCAGTTAGAAAACACTACAAATAAAATCCTTAATTTTTAAGCGTTTTAAAAAAATTACTATTTTTATCTGTGTTTTCCGATTTACTAGCATTTGAAGTTATTCTTCAATTCTGTAAGGAATGTCCAAAGAGTTTTCTGACACACTTTCACTATACATTGAAAAAAAAAAATACTCTAAATGAGCATACATTTCTTCATTATAAAGCATCAAATTATATTCATTTAAGTAACAGTTTCCTTCCGTAGCTTTGGAAATACTATTTTTCCATCGGTTTTTTAAGGGTCAATATAGATAGTAAAAAACAAAATTTAATTTAATTTAATTTAATTTTTAGAGTCTTCCGGGTCGCGTTGCACCCGAATTTTCTGCTTAAAGTCAACTCGAAATCCAATCCGAACCTAATACTCAAACTTGAACCCGAAATTAAAGAAAAATAATCCATATTTTAACACAATTATGGAAAATATTCTACAATTTTATTTTATTTTTGTATAAAAATGAACACATATGCACTCATTAATATTCAAATATCTAATTTTTTTTGTTTTCATTTGAAAAATATTCAGGACTTTCTTTCGAAAAATCTGCTCAACCCAAACCCGCCACGAAAGAGTCAAAACTGAATCCAAAACCGATCTGAACCCGAAACATTTAAAGTCAGTCCGACCCGCAACGAAAAAAAAAAAAATAGCGTCACACCAGTCCGTTCTGGTCTGTTTCGGGTAATATCGGTTTATCCGACCCGATACAGGACTCAAGTTATATTTAGGAAAATATTGTCCTACGTCTAAGAAGGACATTAAACAAAATTCTTTCCTTTATTACGAAAACTTAATTTGATACTTTTTTAAAATTTATGAATTTTTAGTTTTTTTCCTTCTCTAAACACTTATTTTTTCGTTTTTAGTGACAACAAGTAATATAATTTTTTTTTTAAAGTCAATTCCTACTTTTTAATCATAAATATATAAAACAAACCCGTACAGCACAAATTATGTAAATACATAGAACAGAATAAAATAATAAATGCTTTTTTTTTTTTTTTTTTTTTTTTTTTTTTGGATAACTAAAAATATTGTGTAGTTATTTTCCGAATTTAGCTTCCATTTATAAGATTATTTACGACTAAAATAAGATCATCTGTATTATTTTGAAGCTTTTAATTAAAATGATTTATCTGCATGCAATAACTAGCTTTTACTTATTTTTAGATAGAATTTTGAATTTATAACGGAAATTGGGGTAAATGACGATTAACTATCAAATACAGAAAATTTGGGAGGCACAAGACATCATACAGGACTGCATAAAAGTCCATGACAGCCAGGTTTAAGGCCACTAGGAACACAGCAGGTACTTACGTCAAAAATATGTAAAAGTTTGTGTTTAAGAAAACATTTTGAAAGTTAAAAAAGTATAAGATCACAATCATCAGTGCCTCAAACGCAGCTATTGCAGGAACTTTCAAATTTCCAAAATACGGTCTTTGTTCTTCTACGAGTATACATTGTTTTCAAATAATATATTTAAAAGAGCATATGCTTTATATATAAGTATGTGCGGGTAAATCTTATCAAATAACTACATTTGAAATTGTTTACTTTGGAAACACAACTCAAACATTTCAAATAAACAAGTAATATAATTTTTTTTAAGTCAATTCCTACTTTTTAATCATAAATATATAAAATAAACCCATACAGCATTAATGTCCCACGTTATCTTTATTGAATATTATTTTATAATCATCGTTGCGGTATTTTATTTTTTGTTGGCATCACTCATTTGAAATAAATCTTTCATTTCATTTATGAAAACAATGGGAGAAATTTTTTTTTCTCCCATATAAAAATTAAAATTAATTAAATTTAATGAATGAATTAATATTTGAAAAAACTGTATTAACATCAATTGTCATCCAGTACAAGTTTTAAAAAATTTATTTGAACTTGAATGGATGAATAGAAAATATTTTATTAACGATTGAAAATTCCAACAAGATATATATAGAGAGAGTGTGAGCTAATAGTAGGAATTTAATAAAAAACACTAAAATTTCATAACGTTCAAAGTATCGTAACCCAAAAAAGAATGGAAGCGAAAAATGTGCTCCTTTCAAAAAATACTTTAAGATCTATTAAATAAATGCAATAAATAAGTTTCTTTAACTGAATTAAACCATAGATAATATAAACATATGATCATTTATTTTATTCATAAAAAAAATAAATCTCTCATAAGTATTCAAAGAAAAATAAAATCTCGTTAAATGTTCTTAGGCGCAGGCCAACAAATTTTTCTTCTCCACCTAATTTATTAAGACTCACGTACCATGTAAAAAGACAAATTTCGTATTATAATAATGTATAAATCTCCTTGTAAAGCAAATGACATTTCCAAGAGTACTATTTGATTTGTATACTTTTTATAATTGGAAATATCTATTATCAGTGGTATAAGCGATAAAAATAATAAAAAATCATCTATTTTGGATCATCCGAAATAGTCTGATATTATAATTACAACCTATGAAAAGAAATATTCCAATATGATAAGGAAAGAATGAGACTCTGAAGCTATGATGGAGTCATTAATTATTTTAAAACCAAGATGAAACAGGGATTGTTACAATGTATAGATAATTTGCTGCCAGATAAAATATTTTCATCTATTAATATATGAAATTATTAAACGTAGTATATAATTAGTGTCGTTAAGTGAAAGATTATACTATTTTTAATGAAAAAGGAATAATGATTTCAGTGAAATCCGACCTATCAAATAAATCCTTTTCTATCCTGAGTAGTTATAAATGTCACAGGTAATCTTATTTCATGGTCGTTTATCGCCTATTTTATTTGTAAAAAATTTTTATAGCAATTAGTCGCGTTTGGCGACAATCCGTCGCTAAGTTGTCGTTAAGTAAAACTCCAGAAAAAAAAGCTTGTTTCCATTACCATACGAGAAAAGTATATGAAGAAGCTTCTATATCTATACTCATTTATAAACATAACATGCAGTGTTACAGGTGACACCGGTTTACGAAAGATAAGTATTATTACATTTGAATTGTTGCGAGTGTAATACTACCGATGCTCTGTTTCCGAGATCTGAAGGGGTGTGGTGCAGGGCATACAGTGGTATACGCTGTACACCTTCTGGATATTTTTAATGAACTCATTATACTCTCTGTTTCTTAAATAAAGCTATAGCGTATAACTTCTGCCTATAGCGTATACTATCTGGTGTTTTTACATTGAAAGAAAACTTAAACCGCCTTCATCTAGAACAAATAAGTAGTCATTTTCTAAATCCCTAAACTAGAAATATAGATTTCCGAGCTATACGAATAAGGTAAACAAATAAACTGAATAGACGAAATGATCGAGAATTTCTAGTCTATAGTTTTCTAGGTGATGAAACGATAAATTATATTATAAATCGTTTGAATTGCGAGAAATTATCACTTGATTTCTGGAAAAAAATCATAAATTAGAATTATAGTTATTAAAACTAACCGCTTGTGTTCACATTTATTTGCAGAGATTTGTAAATAACTTTGACCACGATAATATAGGAAAATGCTCTTGGATTTGAGTAGGGGAGATCAGAACTTTCTAGCAAAGGGAACTAGAATTTATAAGGATGACATGGAACTATTTTTTCTAGAGCCACAGTTTAGTTTCTAGATGGCAGTGGCAGATTTTTTTTCTCAGTGTACTGTGATGAGTTGACATGTTTCAACTCCTCCCTTATTTGTGGAAAAAGGATAATCTCTCTGGAATGAAAATAATATGACAGATTGATCTCTATTGACAAAAATTCTATCAATAGTGTGAATTTCATTTTCATTTTGATATAAGCCAAGCTGCAATACATGCTTTGTATTGAATGGTATGTTATCTGAATGAGTAGATAAGAATTGTAAAGTATTGTTCTTGTGGATACAAAGAACTGGGCCCCTACGACATACAATGTTTTCTGGGAAATTCCTGGAATGCAAGGAAAGCCTCTGGGAAGTGAAATTGCAGACGGCAGTTGATGGTGGAAGGAGTTGAATGTTGAATCAGTGGGATTTGGAATACTCGAGAGTGAGGTTCCACTTTGAGCGGACGTCAGAATCGGAATTTGGCTGACCATGTAAATTTACGGCATGGATGCTTATCATAATTTTTCATTTTTACTTTTGTTTTCTTTTTTTAATGTGTTAATTTAAAATAAAAATTTTTTCGTTTAAAACGATAAATGGAATTTATTAATTATATATACAACGTCTCACGCTACCACAGCAATAGTATATATAATTAATTGGTGGCAGCAAATGGGATATGTGATCTAAAGTAAATTAGATTACGGATCTATGCGTTAACCTGATTAAACAGATGAAGAGCCAGTGGAAAACGGACGAGCAGAGTTGTGGAGTCTTGAAGTCTAATTGGAGTCGTGGGTTTTTCTCGGAGTTCTAGCAAGTAGAGAACTGGTAAAGGAACTTTATCGACTAAATCTGTGAGGTGTATGAACAGTCAACTATAGACTTGGTGCTATTTGTGTGTGCTTCAAAATATATCAGTGAAATGAAGATATGCGGCGTACCATCTGAGTTGTCTACATACGAATCTAAGGTGCAATTAGTGCCTCATCAGTGTCTTCAAATCTTCAAAAATCTGTGTGTGTCATCTTTAAAAGTGCTTGGAAACCTGGTATCAGTGTGGAGGAAATATCTGCATCTGGAGGTAAGCTCTTTTATGATATCTTCTATAGAGGTCTGTTTTAAATTGAATTTTGTGTATAAATTTTAATTTTGGGGAACAAAACTCTATGTGAAATTTAAGAATTCTAGGGAAGCTATTAATTTGGTACTTAAATTTTTAGTTAGAATTTTTATGTTTGTTGATTTTCTGGTATCTGTTTGGTATAATATTGGGTTAAGAAAATTTTATATTTATGTATATGTTAAAATTTACTTGGGGTATAGTAAATTGTTATTGATTAATTGAGATTATTAATCAGGGTATTTTAATCATAATTTTGTATAAAACTTTTGGAATTAAGAGTTTTGTTTACATACATTTTATTTATTACAGTAATAAAGTTATAGCTTAATTTTATGGGTATACTGTGGATGATTATGATTAATGTTTCAAAATAAATTGATGTTATACTGTACTGTTGGGTATAAAATTTATTTTGGGGGATATACTCAGTTTGAAAGACGTCACTGTTGCATGAGAATTTGCTATATTGAAATTATGTCGTTTTTGAATACATTATTATACGTATAGTGAAGAAAATTCTATTTCTGTATTTATTGTATTATTGTAAATTGAATATATCTGATATTTTGAAATTTATTATATTTTGGGGGAAAATATGGCAGAATATTTAGGAAAATATAATAAAAGTGTCTTGCTGTTATTAGCTGAGGAATTTGAGACCAGTGTGTCAAAAACGTGTAAAAATAAAGCTGTAATTCAGGCTATCGTAGATGCAGAGGATTATGATGAAAGTTTCGCTAAAATTCGATTGCGATATTTTCTTGAACAGGAGGCGGAGCGGAAAGAGCAGGAAAAACAAATCGAAAAAGATCGTAAAGAAAGAGAGAGGCAAATTGAATTAGATAGGATTGCGCAAGAGGAAAAAGATAAGCTTAGGAAATTTGAGTTAGATAAACTTGAAAAACAACTTGAGGTAGATAAACTTGAAAAACAACTTGAGGCAGATAAACTTGAAAAACAACTTGAGGCAGATAAACTCGAAAAACAGCAACAACTTGAATTACAAAAACTTGAAAAAGAACAGCAATTTGAATTAGAAAAATTGCGTATTCAAAATTCTGCGGATGTTGTTAGTGTTTCATCTAATGAATCAAATGTAGATTTTCATAGAACTTCTAAGGTAAATTTAAAGGATTTAGTTCCGCGCTTTGATTCTAAATTAATTGATATAACTCTTTTCTTTATGATTTTTGAAAGGCAAGCCGAGAAAGCTAAAATTTCTCAGGAAGATTTGGTTAGTCAATTAATTCCTTTGTTACCTTCTGATATTGCTGAAATTATTGTAAAACAACCAGCAGACAAATGTGATGATTTTCAACATATAAAGAAAGTTTTGTTAGATAGGTTTAGGCTAAGTACAGGCGCCTTAAAACAAAAATTTGAAACTCATCAAAGAAAATCTGGTGAATTATGGGTGGATCTGATTTATGAGTTAAGGGGTTATCTAGATAATTGGTTAGAGTCGTTAGAAGTGAGGGATTTTGAGTCCTTAAAAGAACTAATGCTCACGGAACAATTGAAAAAACGTGTCCCTTTTGAGATAAAAGAAAAATTTATGGATGATTGGGAGGAAATAAAGATTGCTTCTAAACTCGCGGAAAAATCAGATAAATTTGAGAGTATAAGAAGAGAATTTAAGAGGTCGGATAGAAAACCTTGGGAAAATAAATCTTTTCAGGATAAGCAAAAAGACAATTTTAATTCTAAAAGTAGAAAGGAAATTAAACCAAAATCGGAATTTGAGAATACGAAAGAGTGTGGGAAATTTGATCAATTTAAGAAGGACAATGCTTTCGAAAAGCAAAGACAAGTCCAATGTTATAATTGTTTGGCAGTGGGGCACATCAGGCCAAATTGTCCTGAATTGTTAAAAAGTAAATCTAATTATGAGGATAAAAGCATAGCTTGGATTGTTACTAGTGATGGGAAAAGTGTAAATAATAAGGAAGGTGTGGAAACCGAATTACCTATGGTTGATTTATGCGTGAATGGTAAGAAAGTAAAAGCGATTAAGGACACAGGTGCGCAAATTGCGGTTTTTGATGCTAATGACATTCCGTGGAGTGCTAAGAAAGTGGGAAATGTCTTTCTTATACCGGCCCTCGGAAATAGACAAAAAGCGGATTTGGTGTCAGTGCCGGTTGCTTTGATGGAAGGTGAAAAAGAGTGTGTTGAAAAAAATGTGGTGGTTGCAGTTGTGAGAAAACTAAATTCTCCGCCCCTTATAACACCAGCTGTTTATGACTTATTAAAGTTAGGAAATATGGAAAAGCAAAATTCGGTGTATAAACAAGTGGGGAATCAAAGAGAATTAAATGGGCAGGGAACCCTCAGATTATCTAGCGATCATGAGCAAAGGGTTGTTAGAAAAATGGTTGTGAATGAAATCTGTGAAAGGGATAATAAGTCTGTTAATGAGATAGAGGTAAATTCACTGGAAGACGTGACTGATAGGTATTTGGAAAAAGGGTCTAAATTGATCGATACAAAAGAGGGTGCGTCTAAAAAGGATGGTGATAAAAGGTCAGGTATTGGAGGTCAATTTCTGGAAAAGAATTCTGAGCATGATGTAAATATACCCAGGTATTTTGTTGGTAGTATGGGATTTATACGTGTTAGAAATAGAATTAGAAAGAAATTGAGTTCATCTATGACTGTGGCCAGTAAATTTAACTCTAGGATGAAGGAAAATAATAGAGTAAATTGGGGGGCTAAATGCCAAGAAGATGTGAATAAGAAATCAAAGTTAAAAAGAATGGAGCATTCTTCTTTTAAAACGGATCACAAAGAAAGATTTATTGAAATCAAACAAGATTTTGAAAGGAAAAATCATGATTATGAAGTTGTGAGGCGAAAATTATTGTCGAAAAGATTTTCTGATAGAAGTAATATAGATATTGGTTTTTGGGAGAATTCTCTAAATTAAGTTTATTCTAAATTTGGGAGTACTCATTATTGTAATATCTGTATTGTGTTTATTTATCATTTAATGCTTAATATTATTTTCGTAATAGTAAAACTTCATTAATTTAATAATTGCATAATTTAGTATGCTTTCTTTTTGTTTGTTAGGAGTGTCTAAAATTTAGGCTTTTAGGCATGTTTTTAAGAGAATCGGTTTAGGCATTGTGTTGTATATAGATTTTTTTCTTTTTTTTTATTATTACTTTTTTTTGTTAGAATCATGTAAAGTGTAATCTGTATTTGGTATTATATGTATGTGAAGTATTTCAAAATTGTTTCTTAGGGCATCAATTGTATAAATTATTCCTGGAATTATACTTAGGTATTGTAGGTGAGGGAGTATAGTAAATCCTATTGACAGTGTGGTCTAACAAATACTGAGTATGGGAATGTGTTTGTATTCTATAGGGATTTTTCATGTGTTATTCTAAATTCCTTTATACTTTGTTGACCTCTTTAGAAATTGATTGAAGGAGCTTATTCTATTAATATATATGCCAAATTTCTTCTAGAAATTTTTTCTTAGGGGGAGGTGTTGTGATGAGTTGACATGTTTCAACTCCTCCCTTATTTGTGGAAAAAGGATAATCTCTCTGGAATGAAAATAATATGACAGATTGATCTCTATTGACAAAAATTCTATCAATAGTGTGAATTTCATTTTCATTTTGAGATAAGCCAAGCTGCAATACATGCTTTGTATTGAATGGTATGTTATCTGAATGAGTAGATAAGAATTGTAAAGTATTGTTCTTGTGGATACAAAGAACTGGGCCCCTACGACATGCAATGTTTTCTGGGAAATTCCTGGAATGCAAGGAAAGCCTCTGGGAAGTGAAATTGCAGACGGCAGTTGATGGTGGAAGGAGTTGAATGTTGAATCAGTGGGATTTGGAATACTCGAGAGTGAGGTTCCACTTTGAGCGGACGTCAGAATCGGAATTTGGCTGACCATCTAAATTTACGGCATGGATGCTTATCATAATTTTTCATTTTTACTTTTGTTTTCTTTTTTTAATGTGTTAATTTAAAATAAAAATTTTTTCGTTTAAAACGATAAATGGAATTTATTAATTATATATACAACGTCTCACGCTACCACAGCAAGAAACTCCGTATACCCTCTGTTTCTTAAATAAAGCTATAGAGTATAACTTCTGCCTATAGCATATACTCTCTGGTATATTTACGACTACACCACTACAGATCTGGGTATCCTTACATCTCAAAATATAAATCTTAAAATTTCCCAACTCTGAAGTTCCCGAAAAAACCCCTGTAAAGCAGAAGGTATTTTAAATCATTTTACCTTTCCTCCTGACTCACTTATAACAATTAGTGGACATAATACCTCCAGAATCTCCAAAACTTTCGTGGACCGTAATGGATTTTTTATTTTTTTTAAATGAGAAAACAAATAGACACTAGCGTTCTAATAGTTAGAAGGGTGAACTACGTTAAAAAAAGATTTGACAGGACCGTGCGAAGAAAACAAACTGCGCCTGGGGCAAAGTTTCAATTTGGCGCCCCCCCCCCCCCCCCCCCGCACTCCTTCTCTTTGTGACAGGTACCACAAAATTGATAAAATTCAGAAACAGAAATAAATTATTTTGAATAAATATTTTGCATTTATTTTGGAACATTAAAAGGTTTAATTTTAATTCAGAAATTCAGACAGCTAAATAACATAAGAGAAAATTGCACTCTTTTATTAGAGAAATCCTGATGTTTTGCGAAAGAAAAGAAAAAAAAAGAATGACAGAGAGAAAAGGAAATTCCTCAGAAAATGATCGACGGCCAAAAAATTAATAAATAAAACCGTGGTTGGAAGTGTAAATTTGACCCCCCCTGAATTTCCGCGCCCGGGGCGAAGGCCCTCTCCGGCCCCCTCTTCGCACGGCCCTGTAGTAATGATAGTACATGTCTTTGCATTTACTATTAACACATCATTCATGTTACAGCCTTTAGTAATTAAAAAGAAAAAATAGTTCGCTTAAAGCTCTACACACCATTGATAGAGACTTTTATTTAAATTATGTTTTTCATTCTGCAAATTTAAAAATATGGTCTACTTTTTCGAACCAGTAATTTATGATAACATATATATGCTGGAAAGAAATTCAGTCTTTTTAATCCTGTCGTAATACGACCTCTTCTAAACGTGTACAAAAGTTTTTAAATAGCTTATTGTCATATTAATAGTACGCAAAATAACTATATTCGTTAGTTTTCAGTAAATGACATATTCGTAAAATTTCATGAAACATTAATTTTTGTCACTTTGAAAGCTACATCTTTCTCTGGTCGCTTGCGATTCCGTCTTAACAGGTTTCCCTATATAAGGGATGGTATATCTGCTAAGACCAAAACTTATATAAAACAATATTTTGCTCCTTGCAAATTTGCCTTACGAGGTTATAATGTATTTTCGTTGGTAACATGAAATTTATCCTTTTAAGGAAGTTTTCTGTTACAGAAAGGTTTTGTCTCTTCTGATTATGATACAGAAAAATCTGGTAAAATGAAATCACAAGGGACCAGAAAATTCCGTTTTAAATATGTTTCCGTTTCAACAGGTACTGCGCATTCGTTTTCACAGAATCATGATTTTTTCCGTTTAAGGTAATTTTTTATTATTATTATTATTACACAGGAACCTGTATAAAACTGAAACTTGCCTTAAATGAAAAATTTTCATAGTCTTGACGGAAATACAATAAAAAATGCCGAGATGGAACCGCAAGCAATCAGAAAAATATTCCGTTTTAGACGGATTTCCGATTTAGCAGGTGTACCGTCTTTTATAACTTCTTTATACATTTTTTTTTTTTTTTTTTTTTTTTTTTTTTTTCTTTACCAGGATCATGAATTTTTTTCATTTAAGGCAGGGTCCGTTATACGCAGTTTCTATGTTTACGCGTTTAACCATATTACGAAACAAACTATTCCAATTTAGCAGATCTGGCAGTCACACTATAAAACATTCTAAGACTGAATGGCAAGGGACCGGAAAAAAAATAGACATTTTCGTAGAGAAAATGAAATTTTTCTGTTTAAGGCAAGATTCTGTTATATACAGATTCCGTTTTCACTGGCTTTAAATGCTGTTTAAAGTGTCACAATTAATAACATTCTTAAAACATTGGCTTGTTTACATATAAGCTGACACACAACGACATTAAAAAAAATGAAATATAACGAATTTTCCATGTCGAAATGGCCGCACCAAAATAGCAAGGGGCCAAAATGGCATCGGGGCCGAAACGTATAGACCATAGCGTCAAATGTCCTGCTTCGACATCGATCTAACTGTTGTCCCTTCAAATGCGCTTGTGAGAAAATTCTATTGCATTAATAACCTTAGTTGTTTCACTCAATTTGTCATGTGTCAAAAATACATAAAGATTTAACTTATAATGCATTTGTTCAAGAATGCAATAAAATATTGCATTGTTCAAAAAAAAAAAAAAAAAAGTTGTAAATGCAGTTAATCATTACTTTTTAACTACGTCCAAAAACTTATTATTACTTTTTGTAATGTATTAAGATTACGCAACATAAATGATACATGGCGCAAATGCTAATAACAGATGAGGAAAATTACTAGCTATACTACCAATATATTTTTCTCGTGATAAATGATTAAAAAAAGGCGTTCCACTTGAAAGTCGTTATATGAACCTTCTCAGCGCCGTGAACTGATATATCTGTTCACTAAACTATAGGCTTCACTGCAATAGAAACATTATTTAAATTAATATAATTCTACAGAAAATTCAGTATTAAACATGAGTAATGATTAATAATCTCAAGGATTATATTCCTATATGTAATTAAGATTTTTATCTGTTAAAAAAACATATTTTTTTGAAAATTTAAAAAAATTACAGAGAACACATTACATTTTTTTCTCTTTTGCTAATTGTTTTATAATGCTTGGTTTAACAAACATTAATATTAAATTTTACATTAATGAATTCTGAGATAACTTCTAACTGTTGTTTTTGAAATCGTTTTGTAATATCTGGTTTAACAAACATTAATATTAATTTTTACATTAAGGAATTCCAAGATAACTTCCAATAGTTATTTTTAAATTGACGTATCTAACGCATTTTGCGCACTAATCACTTCATAATTTCCACTTATCTATACCTTAAAACTTTAGTTATTCAAAATCGATTAATTTTTCCTTTCGTAGAACCTTGATAGCTTTGATTATTATTGACTAACTGTAAGCCAGTTCTTTGCACGCAGAGAATAGAAAAAAAAAAGAAACAAAAATCATGAGTCATGCATTGATTATAAAACACATTCCAATCATATTCAGAATACTGTAACAAAATTTCATTGTTTAGTAAGGTTAAAGATTATATCTAAGTAAACAATTTGGAAAACGCATAACAGATTTGCAAACCCAATTTTTTACGAATTACCACCGTCTATATATTTTGTGCAACACTGTATATGATCTTTAGATTTGTATATATACTACATAGTATGCCAAAATTTAGTTTAGTTTTGGAAGCGCGAAAATTCCCCTTCATCTATTTCTGTCAATAAGTGAAAACGTACTCGAATTCTTTTGTGTAGCCCTGTTTTTGATCTACAGAATTTATACACACCAAGTAATACAAGAAAAAATTGGTTAAATTTAAAAACGCATAGCACAGTTGAATCAGTCATTCTAAAAAGGGCACTAGTCCAAAATTGCCAAAAAGGTTTTATTGCAGAATATGATACTTCCTTTCATATGCTATCAATTCTCAAAAGTAAAAGTCCTAATCGAGCCTTTATATATTATTTATAGGGCAATTCCATATGAAAAGGAATGACATTTTGAGTTATAGAATTAAAGCAATTACCTTGAAGCTATTTTCAAATGAAAATTGACTTTTCAGTTTGCATATGACTGTTATTGATTAAAAGATTAAAAAAATATATGAAACAATTTTTTTAGCTATTTTATTCTTTCATTTTTTAGCAATTTCTTATAGTGTGACGGAATGACATTTTTGCTACCATGACTCTAACCTGGTTTTTGAAACTGGAAACTTTTATGAATTAAGAAGCCATTCAGTTTTTAAACTAATACATATCTTAAATATGACGTATAAGCAATATAAAATTATAATTTAGAGCAACCTACCTGTCCTAGGGTTGTAGTTATTAACTATCATTTGACGTGACGGAATGACTGTGACGGAATAATGACAGAAAGTTTCTTAAACATTTATTAAAAGAAAATCGACTAAACTAATAAATTTTATATATTTTTTATTAACCAGAATGATAAGAAATTACTTTATATAACTATTCACATGCGACAGCTTTTTCAAAAGCATATCGAGCACGATTACGTAGTTTATTTTGCATGCATTATTATCAAGTATGTATGGCTTTAAGACTATTGTAAACCATTAAATATTTTACTACATGCATTTATTTATTAAGAAAATAAAAAATAAATAACAATTACATTCTTTTTTACAGTTTTTTTTTTTTCAAAGATACTATTTGTGCAAAACAGCAAATATTTTATTTTTCAGCTATAACCTAAACGTTTTGAATCTAAAACATTAATTTGAAAACTTGGAATATATTTCATTATATTGTTTAACTTATTTTATATATATTTTTTAAAAAACAATTTTGATAAAAGTTGATACTTTCATGGAATTGCCCTATACTATATCTTTAAAGGGAGAGGGAAACAACTTTCAGTATTAAAAATGCACTTGTCCATGGACATCTGTCGTTTAAGAAATGACTTCTTAGTTAAATTATATATATGAAATATATATTTTTTACTTGTTTTATAAAATGTTCATACGAATATAAGAAATTACTCTGATACACAAGTATATATCTACTTGTATATAAACTACATATTAAATTTGGTTAATTATGGTGGATATCAGGGTCTGATTACCGTATAGGCTAACTAGGCCGCGACCTTGGGCACATTGGAGACGTGGGCTCCAAAATGAGTAAACTTATTTAGAAAAAAATTCTCCAGGAAAATTTTTTATTTCAGTCTTTGATATCTAAGAAACAAATTCGCCTGTCTGTACTTTTCTGTTCTCAAAAAACAGCTAAAATCAGGAATGCTGTAGGAAATATTTTTTAACGAATATAAGAAATTACTCTGATACACAAGTATATATCTACTTGTATATAAACTACATATTAAATTTGGTTAATTGGTGGATATCAGGGCCTGATTATCGCATAGGCTAACTAGGCCGCGGCCTTGGGCACATTGGAGACGTGAACTCCAAAATGAGTAAACTTATTTAGAAAAAATTCTCCTAGAAATTTTTTTATTTCAATCTTTAATATTTAAGAAACAAATACCTCTATAAACGTCTTGTCTGTATTTTCTGCTCTCAAAAAACAGCTAGAATTAGGAATGCTGTAGGAAATATTTTTTATGGGAAATTTTTTTAAAGAAATATTTAAGATAAAGAGATATTTAAAGTATTATAGTCTTAAACAGCTAAAATAAATAAATAAATAAAAATAAAAATTGGTTAACCTCAGTTTCATGAGCATTTTTATAAAATGCAGGAAATTTTCCGAATACTCCCAAAAAAACATTTCTAGCTACTATTTACCGTTGACAGCTGGAAAAACACCCATTTCTTCTGTTGAATCTCCCATTTCTTTTGTCAATGACCACAAAGGATTCGAGAAGAAAGAGAAAACACATGATTGATGTCGATCTCAGACTGACTTGCTAAGGAAAGCTCTTAACACTGCCATAGGGTGGTATTTTCCTGTGGTTCCAAGCATTATGAATAAACAATGAGACTGATTTTAAATATTATAATTAACTTAATAATCACCCTCTATAACATTAAAGTAAATGTATGAGTTGTATATACCACTCTTTTCGAATAATAACGATATTTTTTTAATTTCATTTCGAAGTATCTTGGTTTCTATGAGCCCGATTACGACAAGATTTGGCTCATTGGACTTGATTTCGATCGCAGAAGAGATTTTAGTTCCACTTTCTACCGTCAGGGGGCGTATGTAAAATTTTAATAAATTTTAAGTAATATTTTAGTGGAATATTAATTATTAAAAAATAAATACAGGAATTTTTAAATTTTATCAATGAGTAAGAATATGGATCTTTATTACACTATTTTGTTGATGAATAAATAAGCATTATCGTTTTAAAAGTCATTAAAAAAAATAATTTTATACAAAATAAGGTTAAAGATTTAAAATTATACAAATACAAATAATATTCTGATTCTCAGGTACACCAGGACAGGTTTTGGACTATCCTCACCTAAATTTTCAGACTTCTACGTGCGTTAGTTTTGGCTAGGCACCACACACAGACAGACAAACAATTTTATTTCATTAGTATAGATAAACATCGTGATTACTTTTAATAAGTAGTTAATTGAAATTTCAAAACAAAATAACTTGGAAGTAAGTATTAGTATTAGTACTTAATTAGTTTTAAGCGAAAAATATAAAGTCCATTTTCAACTTACTGATTTGAAAAAATAATTTAAATTCAACATGCGTATTAAAACTCCTTCTTCTTTTTTTTTTTTTTTTTTTTTTTTAGTTTTATTTTGATTAAATTTCCAGATAGTTATAAAAACATTGTATGAAAACTAGAAATTCTTACTCTGGAAGTTATCTATTTACTTCGTGACCTGTCTTTGCTTATGATATTGCCTGGAAAATCTAAATAATTATATTGCCTAATCTAATCTTTAGGATTTTCCCCCATTTTCTCTGGTAAATTTAGACATCCTGCAACAAAAATATCATAACTCAGGAGTTTTTTTTTATTTCTAAAAATTATAATAGATAAAAACAAGCTTTGCTAAGATAATATTGACTGTAAGAAAAACTTAAGAGTTATATATTAATGCTTCATTTGTTCATTTCGCCTTGTTATATCCTTAATATTATACCCTCCTCATTTAGTAATGTCGCACCTTTATCCAAGGCTGATAAATTTACTGATATGTAACCAACTTCTTCAAGATTCCATGTGATTGTTTGTCGAAGTTTTCATATGATATGTACAGACGCTTAAATTTGTATTAAATTTATTTTTTAAGCGTTTCGAATCTAATTCTATATTTTTGCAAAATCCTTAAAATTTTCAGTTTCATAATTTCGCATTGCAAAAACCAATTTCAGAATAAAATCCTTTCACCAGTTTAAATAAATAAATAAATAAAATCATGAAATGCTTAAAAAATATATATATTATTTAAATATCTTAAACTGTCGTTATTTTTTTATATATATTTATTATGTTGAACATAATAAAAATTATAAATGATTTTGGCATACATAATAAAAATTATGATTTAAACATTTTCTTCAGATTTAGATCTGTATCTCATGTTTTCATTTGCTTATCCATTTAAGTTATTCCGTTTTTTCTTCTTGTCATTTTCTTTCTTTCTTTTAACCCTATCTAAATGATAAATCGGAGAGAGAAAGAGAGGTAATTAAAATATTGAAATGTTTCAAGAAAGTCTTTGCTTAAACAAGACAAAATCACAAATTTCTTATTACGTTTTCTGTCAATATATATAACAAGTCGTATTTCGTAAGAAATACTACCTATTACATTCTCCCCTAAGTTGGAATTTTTGAAAAAATTTTGCAGATCTACGCCGATCATGACTACCAGAACCCAAAACCAGTTCAAAACTTTATCTATATCTATCTATCTATGTCACTTTTTTTATGGACACGATAACGTCAATAATTCTGCACAAATCTCTTCCAAACTGATACATAAAATCAAGGGGCATAAAATCTCGGTCAAGTTCGTGAATGGGCAAAATCGAACTAATGGGGGGGGGGGGGGGGCTTTTTGTGAAAACAGAAAAAAACCCATAACTTCTTAATTATGATACGTATCGAATCCGTTTAAAGTTATTATTGCTTCTAGGAAAAGGGCTGAAAATTTATGTATGACAGATTTTTGATATCATTAAAAATGGCCCCAAGGGGAGGGGGGGGGGTGTTAGAAAAAAAATTCATAACTTCGTCAATTCACAAGATATCAAATCCGCTTAAATTTATTATAAATCCTCTTAATATTATCTAAAACTTTTATACTGACAAGTTTTTAATAGGACCAACCGTCATAGAAAAAAGAAAAAAATCCCTGCCGGCTCTGCCCGCAAACAAGTTAGGTTTCGAAGTGGGCGGTTCCAACTGCCGCATCATGGCAAAAAGGTCATTTCTTCCGCAAATCGCAACAAACAGGCGCCCTACGGACTTCGTCTTCGAAATCTACCTGTGCCTGTAGACCGAGCCATCAGGGATTTTTTTAAATAGACTAAAATTGAAGTTTTCTTACGAGTTTGATGTCCGTCTCTTAAAATAGCTTTTTTAAGTTCATTCAATCATGAATATATTGAACTCAGCGTAGACAGAAATGTTAAATACAAGAGGTTTGATATGTGTAAGCTTATCAAACAGATATTTGCAACAAACAGATAACATTGCTTCATTTCTAAGAAAAAATAGCTCCTCCTACCCTCCCCCCGCCCTCCAAGAAGTAGCAGGTGCGAAGGTGTGTGGCCCAGGAATGCAGATTCAAAACTACCTAGAAAACAAAAACAAAATACAACTAATTGACTTCCCTTTCACATACTGATGTGAAATTTTTTGGAACGAACATGTGCTGAATAGGAAGAAATGTCAAAGGAAACTTGGCAATTCTTCGACTCGTAAGTGAGAGATACATTTCACGTTGCGACGCATAAACGAAAAAAAATAACATATATGTCTTTCCGGGCTACGGAAAATCGACGTATAACTGAGACAGACGCATAAAAGAGGCGACGTATAAGTGAGAGATTACTGTATATTCTATATAAATGGTGACGTCGTAATTATGCGGGCAACAATGCGATTAAAATGGATGAATGTTGAAACAATGGAGCTATTTTATTTTCAATTAATATTAAACAATCGCAACGTTATTTCTATGGAGAAAATGGAATTTTGGGCCGACGACGTTGCCCCCCCCCCCCCCCCCGCTTTTAGGGAACGAATTAAAAAAAATTAATGTCCATTTCGTGTATTGCCTCGAAATAAGGTACAAAATATGTAAACAAACAAGATCTGATCTCGAGAATGCCGGCTAAAAATAGATTTTGATTTCCAGACGATAATTTTAACTAGGGAAAAACAGTAAAGAAAACAATTGGGTAAGTGTGATCGAAGATCGCTCAAAGGGTTTCGTTTAATATTCCTTTCAATACACTTTATCTATTCTTTAATAAATTCAAATAAATATCATTTAGCAACAACAACAACAAAAAAGTCATGTTTTTTATAAAGTAAAAATTTACCGGTCTATTTTTTCGTTTTTTCGAATATCTAAACCAGCCGGATAGCGAACGAAGCCCGTTATTATATTCTGTCATAATAATATCCGTCATACGGACTAAATGCAATATTTTAAAAAATAATTTCAAAATTAAACAAATTGTACACCTTCAAAATGTTAAAATATGCGAATATTTCCATAATCGGATTTTTATCACGATTCAATATGTTTGTCAAACTCATATATTTACTATTCTCTATTACTCATATTAATACTCGCTTTGTATTATTCTCAAACATTTAAAAAATTTGTTAAACTTCCAATAGGACGTCAGATGATTTTCTTTTTAATTCTCTAATGACGTGATATTAATCTGCTTTGTGTACATACACATACTCATACTCCTTGTATTATTGAGAAATCTTAGACATTTTCCGTTTTATTACCACTATGACGTCAATCAATTTTATTTCATATTTATCTTTTTTTCAATCGGTGAAACTTTTTATTTCATTTTCATTTTTCACGTGGAAATTGTCTGATAGAAAATTAATTATTGTAGAAAGAATTTCATTGTGGATTTTAAATTTTTGACATCTGCTATAACGAAAAATGTTTAAATTTAATAGGAAAAGGCTGTTAGAGTTTTGGTTTTTATCTCTATTTATTAAAATAATACGAATTTTTCAAATTTTAATATTTTGAGCTCTTCACAGCTGGTATTAATCTATATACACAAAGTTTCAACTCTGTAAGTTACAATAGTTTTTGAGAATGGCTCTGTGACGGACAGACAACGGAGCGGGAGTAATAGGGTTTCGTGAGATGAACGAAACCCTAAAAATGAACTTATTGATGCGGAATAAAACTAGAATATTAAAGCATTGAGATGTTATAATAGATATTTTGATATTTTAATAAAATATCATATAAATCACTTTTAAGTAAATAGTTTTTTTAGAACGGGATAATTTGGGAATTATGACGTTTTAGCAATTAAGTAAAGAATTTAGATGTTTGATATACACGGGAAATAATAGTGCACTTTAATAGGGATTTAAATAATAAAAGGGTTTTATTTAAGGAATATCAGTAGTTAGCGTCATTTTTAAATTTAAGAAATTAGTATAAATATTATTTAGGTGGGTTAAGGTTGATAGATTAGTTTAAGAATAGGTTTTAATTCAATAAGCCTGTATAATATATGGAATATTATTAAAAGGAAAATTTATATAGAATAATGTTAACCTTGGCGAAAAAAATTAAATTTTGTAATATACATATTTGGCTTTTTTGGTAAATTTCAGCATAGAGTAGCAAATGGGAAATCGGTCAAGTAGTTTAGGAATTCTGAATGTTAAACTCCTAACATTAAATTCATTTTCATTCGTTGCAAAACAGAAGGCAATGTGCGTAAGCATACTTCAAAAACTACTTGATGGAATGAACTTTAATTTTGAATTCGCATATTATGCTAGAAATCGGTTTTTGTTATAAAAAATTCAAAAATTTATTTCGAATAAAAAAAAAATTTCTAATTAATTTTCGAAAAATATGAAATGTAACCTACGAATTTTTTAAAAGAAATCGATTTCTAGAAGCTTATAATATGTGAAATCAAAATTACAGCTCATTGCAACAAGTAGTTCTTGAGTTATGCTTAAAACTAGCTGCATTGTATTATGTTTTGCAGTGATTACAAGTGAATTTAAGATTCATTATGCACGTTCCGCATTTTAAACCCTCGTAATTCCTAAACTACTTGACCGAATAACCAAGGCCGTAGCCAATGGGGGGATCACCAGGGTTTGATGCCCCTCCGAAATTTTTTCAGGATGATTATAAATAAGCTATTAAGTATCAATCAAGAAAGTCAAAATAAAAAAATCAACTACATTTAAAAATATTAAATAAAAATTCTGTAAGCTATCATCTCTTTTTGTCTTTGATAACGTCAGCATGCTGAAAAGATAAATGCAATTTAAGAAAATAGAAAAACGGTAATAAACAATAGAAAGTTTTAAAATTCCTAATTTATTATTATTTTTTTTAAATGGAACTATGTAAAAGCGGGATTTCCATGCATATCAAACAAATTTGTGGAATACTCAAACAGATTCTCCAACTTGTTTAACTGAAACGCTTGAAGAATACAATGAAGGTCTAGTTTCAAATATCCACAAATTGGCAAAAGTAACTGTTTTGACATATGCTCCTGGGAATACATTTCTGACAAAAGACATATTAAAATATTTGTAAAAAGCTTCAAAAAGCTTTAATTTGGTTGACACTATAGTTGATAAATTGGCGAAGTACAATCGCCATCAACACAAAAGAAATTATAAATTTCTTTGCAATGAAGAAGATTCAAATATTCAATTTTCTTTTGTGATAAGTATCGGTTACTCGAAGTCACAATAGATAACTTTTAAATAATTTCACCTTTATTAAAGTATTACAAAGCAAATATACAATACGATAATAAGAATAAAATTTTGAACCTACAAATCCCCCTCTGAAATATTTTTCTGGTTACGGCCTTGCGAATGACTACTCGTTTGGTGCCCTATATGGTAAAATTTACCATTAATGCCAAACATGACGTCAAAATGTGGTGTTTATTTTCAAAATATCAAAGTTTGACACAATTCCATTATGAAGACGATCTCTTAAGCTTATGATTTTAACATAAATTGAAAAAAAAAATGCAAATTTTCCAGTCAAATTTTGATAATTTCAAAATAAGCACCACATTTCGACGTCATATTTGGCATTATTAGTAAATTTTACCATAGGGCACCAAACGAGTAGTCATTCGGTCAATTAGTTTAGGAATTACGAGGGTTTAATGTGGAACGCCTAATGTTAAATTCATTTGTAATCACTACAAAACATAATATAATGCGGTTAAATTTAAGCATACTCAAGAACTATACTTGTCACAATGAACTGTAATTTCTGTTTTTTTCTTTTTTTTTTTTTTTTTTTTTTTTTTTTGACAACTTTTTTTTTTTTTTTTTTTTTTTTTTTTTTTTTTTTTTTTTTGGTTGATTGTACTGTCATTACAAGGTCAGACACGAAAGTTTTAAGAAAAGGGAAACACCCAAGCAAACCTTTCTATTTATTTATTTATTTATTTATTTATTTTAGAAATATTATGCAAACATATTACTTCATTTTAATAATAAGAAGAAATAAACATTATTTAGTTGGGTTTTTCTGTAACTGATTTTTTAATTAATCTCCTTTGTACAAACTCGTTTACATTTCTGAGACGCCTTTGACACCTGTGTAATAAAATGAACAGCAGATAAAATAATGAATGAAAACAATTGTTCAACAGCTAGCTTTTTATTCTTACAAACTCGTTCCATTCCACTTTTATACCTGTACCTACTAAAAGAAAGCAGAGAGGTATTTCAGATGTCATAATTTGCTATTTTGTTAACCATGATTCATGTTCTTTTGTGAACTGAAATCTAAAGATGAAGCAGTTTCCAAAAATATATGCATAGTTTTCCACTGAATGGAAACAATAGGTATTTACAAAACTGTTTTGGACAGCGCTTGTCTTCCTTACAATTTAACAGTATCTGCATTTCTTAATTCTGTCAAAGTTTATTTCTGTAATGGAGAAAGAAATAATTCTATATCCTCTTTTGAAATCATCTGTTATTCGCAGTAGTAAGTTGTTTATTAATTTTATTCATTTATTTATTAAAAAAAATATTTAAGTTAGATTTACACGTATTCCGATACTTTTTCAATTTGTTGACTTTGCTTTTTTATTGTTTTTAATGTGCCATTTTTTTGTGCCGCTTTAGCAACGCATTACCCCCAGATATCAAAATTGTTAACGTTGGTGCTCACAAAATCCATATACATGTGCGCCTAATTAAAACCTTATGCACCATATAAATACCTTTGAAGGTGTGTATATATAAGTATGGGCGTGTAAAACAATGACCAACGCAATCTGAGTAGTTTTTATAGTGTATCAATCAGTTTTCGCAACCCCGAATATGTTTTTTTATGTTATCAATTCTCAAGTAAACATTTTCATGTTCAACAAACATGTTTTATTGAGAAACGTGATAAACTAATATTAATATTAATATTAACATTAAAATGGACCTTTTTTTGTATAAATCAGGGTTGGCAAGGTTTTTCCCACCCCCGGTAAATACCATGGTAAAAACCGGTATTTCCCGTCCTGGGAAATACTATGTTTTTCCCATATGGGAAAAACTGATTATTAAAAAAATAAATATAAATTCAAAACAACCTTTAAAAATGTCAAAATTGAGTTCTAAGTAAATTGCTTGAAAAGTTAAAAAAAAAAATAAAAAAATAATAATAAGAGATAGAGAGAGAAAAGGGAGATCCAGAAAAACAGACAATGGAGTGCATTTATTTAAATATTTACACACCACACAGATTCCCAAACATTTACCAATCGTAATCGTATTCATATTCTTTGTCTTCCACTTCCACATTAGATTTTAGAATCATATAACAAAATACTAATTTAGAGGTTTTTTGTAAACCCAGTCTATTTCTAATCTTGTTTTGGATGACAGAAAAATTAGAAAAAATACGTTGCACAGATGCAAGACATCCCATCCCTGAAGATGTTCCATTAATTGGAAAAATTCTGCATCTATTCCAGTTTTACTTAAATTCTTCCACTATAGTGTAGGTGATATAGGGATTATTGTTGTATATCTTTTTTTGTTAATTGTTTTTGTATGGAGCTTGATGTGTTTTAAATAAAATCCGAATTAGTCTTCAAAGACTGATTTTTCAAGCATTTTATTATAGACTAGACAAGAATCTGGCAAAATGTAAACAAATAACAAATATAATGGACTTCTGGTACTGATGATGTAAAAGAACATTTTGCGTAAATATTACACCTAACCAAAATTGTAAAATTAAAAAAAAAAAATTGTGTTTAATAGGTCTATTTAAAAAGTAATAAAAATTTTATTTACATTTAACACAAAATATTTATTGCTACTCTTGATGACACTGATATTTTTAAGTTTAATAATTTTATTTTATTGTGTTCTAAAATATTTATTTAGGAAATTCATTATTGCTAAAAAATGTTATGAGCAAATGTTATGTTTTATGCAATAATTCTTATTTATTTATATTCCTTTCCTACAGAATAATTTTAAACCTAAGGGAAATTTGTAATAACTATGTATTTCTAACTTTAATTTTACACATCAGATTCAGAAAGCCAGAATATTTTTTACCTGTTATCATTTGGAAGTTTTTCCCGGTATTACCACTTTTTCCCGGTATTTACCAGTTTTTCCCGATGGGATGGGAAAAACAAGTTTTGGACGGGAAAAAGGCCAACCCTGGTATAAATTCAATTACACAGCTGAAAATGTTTAGTTGAGAATTGATTACGATCCTAAAAACCGATATTACAATTTGATAAAATTAATTAATACACCATAAAAAGTATTAGGAAACGTATCCGAAAATCAGTGGAAGCAAAAAAAATAGAAAAGTGTAAAACTGTAGGGAAAAAAAAAGTTTCTAGCTCTAGCAAGAAAGCTTTACCAAAATATAATATAACCTCTTCTGAGTCGCATATTTTCTTTCATTGTTGTAACTATTGTTCCAACTCTCATATGCTTAAAGCTACATAGCCGTATCCACCAGTGACAAATTCTCGCCAAACTTAGCAATACTTGATGAAATATCGCCAAATTTGGCGACAAAAATCAATCGCCATAAATGAAACCAACTTGGCAATAGCTGACTAATTTTTTGAAACTCCCATTCAAATTCAACATTGACGAAAATTTGGAATATTCTATAATCGCGTTCCTCGCTTTTTAGTTTCATGAGTTTGAGTAAAATTAGCTGAATTTCTAAAACAGGAGGAGGAAGTGGGATTAAAGGATTAATTAAGGAATTGGGATTAAAGGATTAATTAAGGAATTGGGATTAAAGGATTAATTAAGGAATTGGGATTATTATAAAGGAATTGGGAAGCTATTTTTTCTTCCCGATACAAGTTAGAAGGACTTCTTTTTTCAAGCTGAAGTTGTGGCTACATTTATTACTGTGTTTACATTTACATAATACAATGGGAAACACAACAGGAAATAGTATTAAGAGGTCTAATAAAGATCTCTACCATCTTTTTCACATTTACGTCGCTTCAAAAACTTTCAATCTCTACTTCAAAAGGAAGCACTTCGCCAATCTAAATTAATGGGTGTTCTAACAAAATTTTTTGGTATGTAATTGATTAAAAATAATCGTAATGTTCTTTGGAGGCTTAAAATCACTGCTTCAAACAGCTCAAAAAAAAAAAAAAAAAAAAAAAAAAAAAAACGCTGATGGGCCAAAAGATTTAAAAGTATGCTTTTTAAGGTGCGTTCGTAATTATATATAAATACGTACCGCCTAAGTCGTCGTGTGGTCCGTCCGTCTGTCCGCATATAACAGCGCAAAAACTACTTAACCGAATTGTTTGAAATTTATATATTTATAATCGTTGCAGAATTTTGTCGAGTCATTTTAAATTTTATGAAAATCGAATCAAAACTTAATAAAAGTCTTCTTCATTCTATTAAATCCTATCAAACGTAACTAATTCAATAATATCCCATAATAGGTAATGATTCTATAGGTTGCCATGGTGATTACGTACTATTTAAGATGGAGTCGTGTTATTTCCGTATTACTGAATTTAAAAACCGAATTTGTATACTAAAATTGTTTAATTATAGCAATCCTATAATCTACTAACAGTTTTTTTGGAAAAATGTTTCCGTAGAAATAGATATTAAATGGAAAAAGAGTCTAAATATGGATTTCAAGTTCTGAAATTTTCAAAGCTTGGCTTAAGTTTCCTATTGGAATTTTCAGTAAATATCAACAGAAGATAAAATGTAGCCAACTTAAAATGCACTTATTTTATTATGGAAATTAATCATATCATAATAACAGACGATATAAATATTTATAAAACTAGTTATAGCACGAACGCACCTCATTTATCACGTTTGAAGTACAATTTCCAACTTGTTAAATTTTACTTTTACTTTTTGGAACGAGTTACAATTCTCGTTATTTTTTTATACAGATTTTAGATAAATGTAAAAGGTTGTATTTGTATCTATATTGTAAAAAAAAGAGAGAGAGAGAAATGTTTATTGATTTAGCGAGAATATTTACGAAAATATAATATAACCTCTTCCGAGTTACCCACGATTCCGAAAAGCGTTCCTTTACCTTCAGAAAACACAGAAACATACGTACATTTCCGAATACATTCCCAAGATTTAAAGAAACATTTCTGGAACAGGAGCTTTCTTTGCTGTCCGTAATTTCGAAAACGTTATGAAGTAGTTTTTACAGTATATTAGTCAGTTTTCTCAACACGAAATAACGGTTTTTTGGATGCTATGAATTCTTAAATAAACATTTTCATGTTCCACAGACAAACATGTTAAATTAACAGTGTAAAATTAACATTGTTTTGTTATTCTTGATGCGCATAATTCTGCTACGCAGTTTTGAAAATGTTCACTTGACAATTAATAGTATACGAAAACCCGATGCTTCGTGTTTATGCTGGGGTTGAGAAAACTAATTAATACACTGTAAAAGTTACTGATTAATACACTGTAAAAATTACTGGGAAATGTTTCCAAAAATTACGGACAGATAAAGAAACTTCAGAAATGCTTCTTTAAATAACGGAAATCTACTGTTTTCTGTGGTTTTGGAAGATAAATGAAAGCTTTTCTGAATCGCAGGTAACTCGGAAGAGATTATACTAATATTTTCATAAACGTTTTAGCTATATCAAGAAACATTTATAATTTTTTTTACAGTGTATAAAATAAATGTAAAAATATTTTTAATGAAAACTTGTCAGTTTAATGACTATGATAGGTATAAAAAGACACTAAACATTTCCCATCCGTTTATTAGAAATAAACTTAAAGAAGAGTTAAAAAATCCCTCGGATTACTGAACATAATGGTTCTTTAGATGTATAATATATGTAGATGTACAGCTCTTAATGTGTGGAACACTCTTAAACTTAATATCTGCCTTGTTTGACGACGCAAAATAATAATTCAGTGCTGAAGGACTATTATGTCATGTCCAAAGTAAATTACGACAATAAATCGAGTTATCAGGCGAAAAAATGTATATTTAGTGTAATTATAGCTATTTGCAAAGAGTGGTTTAGTGCGAAAGAAATATGTCATAATAAATACAAATTAGTATAAAAAATTTAGATAATTATATATTACAATATCTTAAATGTCATTAGTTTTAGTAAGAATGTATCTATACTAATAAAAGAAAGTTTCGCTCTGTGCGTATGTCTGTGTCTGTGTGTGCCTGTCGGCGATGGCTAAAGAAATCTACGGCACTTAGAATTCTGAAAATTTGGGTGAGGATTGTCCAATGCAGGTCCTCATGCAACTGTGCTGAGATTTTTTTATTTTTTAATAATTTGTCGAGATATTAAATAAAAAAAAAACTCATAAAAAAGCGATTTTATACAGAAATCGGCCGACGCTCACACGCATGCCGAGAACCTATGATTTTCGAGCGGAAAGGAAGGAAGAACTTGATGGCGCTTTTTGACCTTTTGTTTTAATATCCATCGGCCAAACTGTTCGAGATAAAGAAAAACGGAAGACATTTTTAAACTTCGTACTTTTACGTCTAAAACGTCGCAAACAGCTTGAAAAAATATTGTTGTTAACTCTTTTAAAAAAAATTTCAAAAAAGGCCGTTTTCGCAGTTGACGTTTTTGACGCAGTTGACGCAGTTGACGTTTTGAAGAAGCTATTTTAGAGGTACTGACAAACAAAACATATGATCTTAAGTCTGAGACCTTCTTCTTTTCGACGTTGCAATCGGTTTTCAAAAATACGAATTTTAACCCTTTTAGAAACATTGGCGACCGCGGGTCACTTCGCGCCTCCTGGAGACGATATTTTTTCTATGCTAAAAGTAACTAAACGTCCATATTTCGGCACAATCTTTTTAGAGTATCTCAGCAGACCAGATTTACATCACCATCAAAATTTCAAAATGTTCGGACGAGTTAAAGTATTTAAAAAAATTAAATCCTGAAAATTTTCGATGAAAACGGCAAAACGCGGGCTGCTTTGGCACAGGCGGTGTCGGCTCACGTTTTCATTCCTAAATATGCATATTTGTTTACGAAATTCCAAAGAGAGCTTGAACACAGTTATAATTTATTGAAATTTCATAGAGTTCGGAAGATGTGAACTATTTTTTGTTGTTGTTGTTAAGTTAAAGGACCCTACGCGAAAACAACAACCACAACAAAAAGTGAGAAGAAAACATATTTCTTCTTTCAACTACATAATAATATTCTTTCACGAAATTTTTGCACTGGATATAAAACCGTTATATTTAAAACTGATAAAAATCTCAAAGAGTTCGACAACAAAGACTATTTCTTTCTTTCTTTTTTTTTCTTTTTAAGTATAAAACGGGACCCGGCCCTATTAAAAAAAAACAAAAAAAAAAAAAAAAAAAAAAAAGAAAATGTTTTTCTACGAGCGCTTTTACCACTAAATATGAATACTTTTTCGCAAATGTTTCATTTAAAAATACAAATTTATCCAAAATCGAGTTAAGGCGGTATTTAAAAAAAAATATTTTTCCACGCTCAACAACTCAAAATTTTGAGACACATTCTCAGACTCATTTTTAAAAGTAACAACAGGAAACTTGTCGGCGTGATTTATAAAGACATTTATAAGGGCCCCATGTTTTTATTTTTCGTTCAATTAATTAGAAATTGATTTACAGACAATTATTTTCACAGTACGATAATTTTTTTTTGTGTGTCCAGCGCTATCGCTTTGGGAAATTCGGTTCAAAATGTCCACTTTGACAGCATTTTTTGAAATATATTCTGCCTTTATCAAAAAATCGAGACAATACAGACATTATAAAGTTTCTGAATAAGAGAACCTGCCAATTGGATGTATTTTAGAGCAAAAATGAATTTACAAATGTGTCTCAAAATAAGCAGTTTGGATTTGAATACACCCTTAAAGATATAAAATCATACAAACTTTTTCTACAAGAGTTTTTTTTTAAAGGTTATTATTGCGGGCCCGGGCAACGCCAGGCGGGTCAGCTAATGAAGTATAAAATTAACCTTGAATGTAATTATTATTTATTATGTAAAAGCTTTGATTTGAAAACTTGTTATTTCAGTATTAAAATTTGTATTATATAATAAATTTTTTAACACTGTGTTTAGTGTTTTATAGTTACTATGTTTAGATTTTAAATTTTAAATTGAAAGATAGGGAATTTTCTGTGTAATGGGGGGGGAGGGGAGGGGAGGCCGGTGTAAAGCACGTTAAATTAAAATCGGTTTTGTAGGTTTTAAGGGAAAATTAATAACTTACTTTCGGAGAGAAATCCCTGTTAATTTAGAAAAAAAAATAAACAATAAATTCCGGAGAAATAAAATTAATCTGATCATCAAGAATTTTGTTCTTAGAACAAGAAAATGATTCGCAATCTCCATCACACTGATGTAAAGAAAAGAAAAAGAATTATAAAGACAAATTTAATGGTTCACTAAATAAGTAATACATGCCTCATTTAGTTTCACTGCGTATTCGAAATCGTATAGCAGGCTGTTCTCAAATCCAAAGGAGCTACTTTCTGACATATTTTTTAATTCATTTTTGTTCGGAAATGCATGAAATTGGCAGGTGTTCTTTCTTATTCAGAAACTATGTAATCGAAATACGTTTTCGATTTTTTTGGTTAAGGCCGAAGATCTTTCAGAAAATAATGTCAATGTCGACGTTTTGAACCGAACTCCCGCCGCGGCACCGCGAGCAAGGAGAAAAACGTGTTGTCATGTGACACGAATCGCTTATAACTCGATAAGTAATTTTTTTATAAAAAAAATGGAAAACTTATTTTGATTCCAAATCACTTCAATAATTAGGAATGCCAATTTTATGCCTTTGCGTAATGGTATTTTTTTCTAAGAAATTTTATAGATAAAACCATTAGTTTCTATAAAAAATACCGATAACTAATGCAATTAAGTACTTCGAAGGTTTTCATAATAAAATATTTAATAGCATAAAATATTCAAATCATAACCTTTACCAAAGGAATAATTACATTCAAGGTTAAAAAATAAATTTATCTCTTTATTCAAACTGAAACAGATGACATAAAGAAAGGGAGATACATAATTACCAAAAGTGTTTACAATATGTTTTACATATTATGATTTCCATTACATAAGATTAATTTCATTATATAATTTATATTTTTGGAAGGAAAGGCTACAGCGAAAAAAAAAAAATATGAACATATCAAAATGAAAACCTAATGGGACTGTACATGTGCATATATAACGTTATCAACATTTTTGTAATTTTGGACCCCACCCTTACGATATCATACGTTATCATTCCTCGAATACCCCTTCCCTTAATAATATTGTTTGTATAAAATTTTTTTTTATTTTTACAATTTTTTTTTGTTTGTTGTAGTGATTAACAGACATGGTTATACATTTATTATTCGCATACTTTATAGATTCAAATGAAGAGAAGAAGTCAACAAAATATCACTATTATACATGAAGTATATTTTAAATAATTTCTCCCATGGGATTAAGATTAGCGAGCGGGTGTTTTCGCGTGAGTAAAGACCTTGTACAATCCCCTCGCTTCTCGTATTAACCGTTACTCGCAATACCCGTTTATATAATAAAAATATTAAACACATAAGTAAACTACTTACAACTATCTAATTACCTCAATGCTAAAATTAACATTAACATAATATATAAAGTTTTCCGGAAAAAAACTCAGCTAATATTGCAATAGTCACTGCACTTTTCGAGCTATTGATTTCAAAGATCCTTTTAATTTAAACAGTGCAGTAAGACACGTGTAAAGGTTGATTAATACAGACCGGATTTAAAGTAAGAAACAAGTAAAGGTTTTCTTCTATGCCCATTCATTTCCACGACTCAGTAGTAAATCTTACAATGGGTGGGTATTTGAAACTTCCTTACTCCACCATTTTGTCTTTGACTCTTTCAATCTTCCTCGACCTCGGGACATTCCTTTGCAATTTCTTGGGTAGGGGGTGGGTCACCTTAAAGGTTGAAATTCTGCCTGGTAAAATTTTAGCACGTATTAAACGAGTTCGACTGCAATAATAATAATAAAAAAACTAATCTCACCCTGAAATTTTCGTGTAGTAGTTTTTTAAATAAACGAGACTAATAAACTATATCTGCCATTTCATCTCGAAGAAATCTGAATTATTTTTACCTATCGTGTTAGAAGATGCCATGTTTTATTACAAAAGTTTCATTATAAATTCTGAATTTTATTGTCACATTTTACGCTTATCTCCATTGATCTGACTTCCTTTTTTCCAGGATCTTTCCGGAAATCGTCCGGAAGCGAGAAGCACGCCAAAGAGGCCGGTGGAAGCGGAAGCCCTTCATCACTATGGCGTTTGCTCTGGCAACCCGGCTGGCACCCTCGAGGGGGTTCAGCCCTCGTTCCCTCGCCTAAATCATCCATATCACAAATGGGAGAATCCAGAGATGCAGATGGGTGTGATGGGACAACACCAGAAGAAGGTTTGACATAAGTTATATAATTTACGATTTGCACCTAACATAAACATGCTTCTTCCTTGATATGGGGTAAATAAGTTGTAGGGGAGATGGGGGATGAATGGGACATTTTCACAAAAATGTTTATTTTAAATATTTTATTTAAGTTATTATCAATATTATCTATCACATTTCATACATTAAGTGTTTGACTACATCTTATGCACAATATTTATTCAAGATTATTATTATATAGAAATATATTACGAAATTAAAAAACAATTCTTCTATGTCCCAATCATCCCCACAGCAGGGATGAATGGGACACAAATATTTTCCTCCATTTATTCAATGTTAAGGACTAAAAGCTGAAAAAAAAAATGCCTCCTGGGCAAAAGCTGAGAGATTGTAAATTGTAATATGATCTCCAGAATTATTTGTTAGCCAATCATATTGGACTCATCTCAGATTTACATTAAAAGGCCCATAAACGGAAGCATTCAATGGCTGAAGACGATAACTACAATGAGGATGAAATGTTAAAAGAATAATTACCATAAATTATTAATTTATCAAACTATATAATATTATTTAGCTAATAAATATATTTTTCAGCATCCTCTAGGCATGAATGAGACAATCCCATTGATCCCATTTGAAATGTCCCAATCATCCTCATGATGCATACATTCAATTGTCAGCCATTTTGTCTCAAAAATTATTTTGTCACAATGGTTAATACTCATTCATTTTAACTACCAATATTGAGCCTTGAAATAAAAAGCAACAACATACCGTAATTGTTTATATTTCATAAGATATTTAAGTAACTTCAAATGTAAAAAAAAATTACTTTTAAGCAGAGTTTTCAGGAAATGATAATTTGAAGAAAACTGAAAACAGCCATGTGGTCTTGCTTTTGGTTCTGAAGATCTGAAGCACACTATGGTAGTGAAATCTATGAGGATAGGAAGCAACTAAAAAAAAAGTTTATTGCCTGAAATATTGAGAATGTCCCATCCATACCTTGACCCATTCATCCCATATCTCCCCTATATAGCGGAAATTGCTTATATAACGAAGTTGAAAGTAAGCATTAAAACTATTCGTTATAAACGATTTCCGTATAGCATTAAACACTTTCTAACATAGTTTATGTATTCGGTTTGTTTGTCCGTCCAATCTAGCCGTGCTCTAACTCGCGTAATACTGGAATTGCTATATAATTGGTCTATGTTATTGAGATTTGTGGACATGTTCGATATTGAAAATGAAGTGTGTAGCATTTATAATTCGTTTACAGGGACACTCAAAAGAGTTTCGATACATTATGTTCTATGGGGAAAAATCGTTTGCAATGTACAGGGTTATTCTAAATGATGGACCCATTTTCCAAAAATTGTAATTATTAAAGTACAAATCCAAAAGGAACAATCTTTATACCAATGAAAAGAGGAAGTTTCAAAGTTTTTTTAGGACATTATAAATGTTCAATGTGTCCACCGTTTGCTGCACGGCAAACATTTACGCGAAAGCCAAACTCGTCCCACACACGAGAAAGCGTATCTGCTGTTACTGAGTGCACGGCTTTCAAAGCGGCGATGGTTCCAGAGGCGGCCGGTAGAGGTCGCGCGGCAATAGCCCGTCATTTCGTTTCACTGTCAGTTGTGAGTGAGGCTTTAGAATATGCTGTGCATAGTGTCTATCATTCATTTACAGGGACACACAATAGAATTCAGTTATAGTACTATCTATGAGCGATAATACGTTTTCCATTCTGGTATGCGTTTTTAAATTTAACTATTTTTTTTTTTTTTGTATATCAATTGGTGTATATAAATTCTACTGTTAATATACAGGGCTGCACAAAAGAATTAGAGTACATTTCCAATTACTGGCGGAAATTGCTGAAAGGGAATTTTCAACTGTTACGCGTTTCCTAATTGAACTAAATTTTGGCATACTGTTACACATTTAATAATAAGTATTAATTTTGGAAAACATTATATTTCAATTAATTGATTCTATATTTTCTTAAAATTAAAATGTCTATTATTTGTTTAATACGTGACAGCAGAACTTCCATAAATCCGCTGTCTCTGACCTGTACTGCTGCAAGAGACCATACACATTTTTACCTTGCTAAATTTTCTCAGACGGCTACGAGTTTTTTCTTAAAGGAAAAAAAACAGCAGATACCTAAAATGTTACAGATTTAAACGAATTTTGTTCCCTTTAAAGTTTTGTTGCTGTAGAGGGGATATTTCTATAAGACTAAAAATCATGTTATGTAAATATAAGTTAATGGATATAAAGTAGGGAGGAAAATAATACAGGCAAAGTTCTTTAATCCGCACAAGTTGGGACCAAAGGTTGTGCAGATTATAGAATATTGCGGATGATGGAGTATTATGGATTATATGTCATTTTTTTATTTCTGGACAACAGTTTAATTCCATTTTCAGTATGACATGAAAAGTTAAATATGAAATCAAATAATTAATTTAATTTCCTATCTCAAAAAATGTAATTTTAAATTATTTTATAAAAAAAAATTACAGATACATATATTTAAAGAATAATTACATTGATAATTTGATAAATGAAAATTAAGATTTTTTTTTTTCAGGAGCATTTTCAGCAAGAAGTATAACAAAAATGCTTAAAAAGAATAAATTATGCACAAAAAAAAAAATAATAACAAATACAAAAATAAAATAAATACAGAAAATTATAATAATGGGAAAGTATATAAAATAATTTCATAACAGATACTGATGAGCAGAATGATTAACAACTGCAAAAGAAACTGTTCAATAAACTATGATGAAGGATGAAAAATAGCATCTTGGAATATTGAATAATATTTATAATGTTTTTTGTATAACAAAAATAGAGTCAAGTGTTGTTTGTTTTAAAATTTAAAATTTTTCTTTAGAAAGTTTATCTTGCAATCTATGAACAGTCATTAATTCTTGTTCAGAAACGTACCTCTGTTGCTCTAAAAAGTTCAAGTATTGTCTACCCAAAGCTAGTCCCTGGTCAATTGAAATTTTTTCTGCATTTTTAGGATCTGATTCAGTTTCAGAATCAGTAGGATGTAAAACACTAGAGATTATTTCAGCATCTGTTACATGTTCAGTAATTGATGTTTTATCATCTGCTGTCAGCAGATTCACTATGATATCTTCTGTTACAGATGTAGAGACATATTACCTCCAACGTTTTGCACATACTGTAAAAGTTCTGCAGTTTATGTCTTGACATGCGAAGGCTTAAACCCATGAAATTCTTCAATCATTGTCACATGGAATATCAATAAACCAAGATTCAGTCCATCTATTATGCCATACATTTACCAGACGCGAGAAGCACACATAATGATGCATTTTCATTGGTTATTTACTCTTCCGAACCTACTCAAATTAAAATAGCGATGACTGAATGAACATTGTGAATTGTCACTGAATGACTATTATGAACAGTAAAACATGTGCATGTGTTCAGAATGTCCTGTTAGCCTACGTGTGTTCTGTAATGCAGTTTGGTTTTTACTGATATATAAGAAAATATAATGTATATTAAAAATTAATTAGATATTTTATGAACTTTTACTACACTTTTTATTTCTTTTAAAAAATCATTTTTTGGATCAATAATTTGTAAATTTGTTTAGCTGTTTACATTTGTTAAGCAACGCGAATTATAGAAAATTGCGGATTACGGGTGCGCGGATTATCGAAATATGCCATCACCTAAGTTCCCTAGTCTTGAAAATCTTTAAACATAATTTTGGAATCAGTTTAATATATTTAAATTTTGAATTATTTATTCGAAGAACTAAGCCAGGAGGTGTTTTACAATTCTGTTCATAAAATCCAGCGCTAGTTTGCATATGTAATTTGCATTGGGTAGACAGCACATTATGAATATATTATTTACATACGATGTTTCTGTCACGTAAAGCGTTTTATCGTGAAATAGCTAAACGCTTTGAAACAAAAGGAAAAGTTAGCGGAGATTCTTCATTTTGTTAATGGTCTAGATCGCATAAACAAGAAATGTTTAATGCAATATTTAAATATTAATAACCGCTTTCTGTTATTGGAGTTAACAACAGATGTCATTTTGATTGTATTTCCTCCGTTTGTTCTTATTTGGGAGAGCAATTCAAAAGACATCTAATTTCTCCAAAGTCTTTATTTTATCTTATATTCCAAAAATATCGTTTAGGAAATGTTATTTTATCTCTTTCAATTCTAATTTTTAGACAACAAGCCTTAGTAGGAAAGCAAAATCTAAATAGCTTCAATTCTTCAATTACCAAAAAAAAGAAAACTTAAATTATTTTTCTCTATCTTTTATTGTTCCATAAAAGTTATTGTAAAATTTATTAAAATAAATTATTAATAAAACTATGCGTGCTTTTGCACATATTTTAAACAAGGTTGTTTTGAACCTTAATATTCATTATCAGTAAAACGTAAAATTTCTTTTGCATTACCTTTAACTTCTGTTTTGGGGTATTTTTTCTTTTTTTCAGTGATGAAAAAAGGATTTGAAATTTACGATCTTCGAAACAGCGTAATCTAAAATTTCATTTGGCAATTCCAGTTGCTGCTACATCCGCACTCACATTTAGTTATTCCTGCGAATCAATTTTTTTATTACATAAAGGTAGTTAAAACAAAATCGTAATGTGCAAATCTATAACATTATTAAAATCAGATAAATACACAGTTTGTACCTGAAAAACATAGGAATCTTCTACATAGTTTCAAGTGCAGAGTATGAAATGGTTCGAGGATAGCAAGATATAAATGATTTGTGAAATGGAGATTTCTAGAACAGTCAGAAGGAATTATATGAGGCGTGTTCAAATGAAACCCTTTCGACAGTAACCGGAACATGAATAAAAGAAACACAAAACTGAATGAAGTAGAAAAAACAGTATATATTTAAATTTACTGCATACACATTTGTTTAGAAAAGTCACCCATGGCGTGACACGCGCATCCCATTGTTTGGGAAGACGTCGAATGCCGTCAGCGAAGAATGATTTCGGTTGTTGCTTGAACGTTTAATTCTCTTGCCAAGTCACGAATGCTTCGTCCGACGGTCCATCTTGACCGCAGTGTCAATATCCGTAATCAGTGTCTCGGTAACAACTTTGTGCATCTGACCAGGAGGCGGCAAATCTGTCGTTCTGAACATTCTCAATTCGCAACCAATCCGTGGCAGTTGTCTTTGATAAGCACATTTCTCCATACACGGCAAATCATTGTCCGATGAATCTCAACAGGCTTTGCATCCCTCTTTACCGATAAAAACTATATTACTGTATTTTGATCTTGTGTGGGCGGGTTCGTAATCACTTCAGCCATCTTTAAAGTACTGTCACCTTCAAACAACGAAAGCAGAATGACCATTTTGCAACGCAATTCATGCTGCATACATATGAAGTTACTTGCTACGGGTTCCATTTGATCACGCCTAGGCCTAATAGCTGAATATTTATGACTATTTTACTTGATCATTTTAATAGATTGAATTTTTTGTAGTAAGACATATTTACGGAGGTTTTATTTGAAACATTCAAATATAGATGCCATAATTATAATCTATACTGCTGGCCATCCAAAAGGCAACACCATGAAGGAATGCAAATAACAGAATGATATTTATTGGACAAATACATTATAATGGGAAGGACAAGTGATTACATTTTCAGAAAATTTGGACGTATAGTTCCTACCCAGAGTTGCTACCCAGAGTTGCCACCCCTGGCCGCAATAACAGCATTTATCTGCCTAGGCATGGAATCGAAAAGAGATTGGATGTCATGTACGGGTGCAGCATCCCATGAAGCTTCAACACTATGCCACAGTTCATCAACCGTAGTGACGGGCCAGTCGCTCAGAAGCCATTGACAGGACATTTTCAATTGGTGAGAAATCAGGAAAACGTGCCGGTGAGGGCAACAGTCGAACATGTTCTGTATCAAGGAAGGTCAGAATAGTACGAACAACATGCGGTCGTGCATTGTACTGCTGAGAAGTAGAGTTCCAGAGGCCTCGAAGCTAGGGCAGAACCACGGGCAGTAACACCTCAGAAATGTAACGGCTGCTGTTCATATTGTCGGCAATGGGAACAAGAAGTTATCGAGACTTGTATTCAATGGCACCCCTCACCATCACTGCAGGTTATGGGCCTCTATGATGATGTCTAATGCAAGCTGGCAAAGTGAAATCTCAAGGATGCCACCAAACACGGATGCGGCCTTCATGATGCACAGAGAGCCTTGATTCATCTGAAAAGACGATGTGAGACGCCATTCCTGCGTCATATACAGCATCATGATGCCCGCATCCGTGTTTGGCAACATCGTGGAAAACGCACATTGCCAGCTTGCATTCGACATCGTCATACTGACATATCACCTAAAGTTACGGTATGAGGTGTCATTGGATACACGTCTCGGTAACCTCTTGTTCGCATTGTCGTCAATTTCAACAGCAGCCGTTACATTTCTGATGTGTTACGTCCCGTAGTTCTGCCCTATCTTCGATGTCTCCGGAACTCTACGTTTCAACATACAATGCACGACCGCATGCTGCCAATACTATCCTGACCTTCCTTGATACAAAACATGTTCGACTGTTGCCCTGGCTAGCACGTTCTCCTGATTTCTCACCAATTGAAAATGTTCTGTCAATGGCGTCTGGGCGACAGGCCCGTCACCACTCGCCCGTCACTACGGTTGATGAACTGTGGCATAGTGTTGAAGCTGCATGGACTACTGTACCCATACATGACATCCAATCTCTGTTCGACTCCATGCCTAGGCAAATAAATGATGTTATTGCGGCCAGGGGTGACAACTCTGGGTAGGTTGTTTTCTCAGGAACTATACCTCCAAATTTTCTGAAAATGTAATCACTTGTCCTTCCCATTATAATGTATTTGTCCAATAAATATCATTCTGTTATTTGCATTCCTTCATGGTGTTGCATTTTGGATGGCCAGCAGTGTAAATAACACAATCGCAACAGACATTCAGCTGTTATCCATTCTTTATTTTCACCCAGTTTACAGAAAATGATCCATCGTTGTATTGACATTCACCATCATTCAATAATAAGTCTTTTCAATTTAATATGTATGATGTTACTAATTATTGTTATAATTATTCACTGAATAGTATAAAAACATAGCTAAGAAGAAAAAAAAAAAGCCAAAGTATTTTATGTCTAGGGGTACGTGTATTTCACATTTTAAAAATTAAAAAATTCTCGATAATACAAAAATTAAAAAATAAATAAATAAAAAATTTATTTATAAAAATTACTTTAATCGAACACATTTATTACTAAATAATTCCGTACAGCTGGGTCGTCTAATTTATGCTGTGGTTTATTAGCGTTTAATAATATATTCAT
Organism: Maratus michaelseni; assembly: GCA_963931845.1. Classification (NCBI taxonomy): domain Eukaryota; kingdom Metazoa; phylum Arthropoda; class Arachnida; order Araneae; family Salticidae; genus Maratus; species Maratus michaelseni. Next base: position 315,621,030 of record OZ007590.1, on the reverse strand, counting down.
CGTATTTTCAATTTGTATAAGTCCATTAACAAATTGACGTTAATGAAACAACTGTAAATTTCAGGACAATAACTACCTTATCGTTTCCTTTTTACCAATATTTCCAATATATATATAGGTAAATTTTCACATTTACCGGATTTATTTCGTAAATGCAAAAATTGCGTAGCCCTACTTATGACCTTTAGATTCCTGTAACTGCCTTTGAAACGAGGAAAAAAAAGAAAAAACTCTGTACATTGTTTTTTTTATTAAGTTATTGCTTCTTTCTAACGTTGCCTATAGATTATGCTTCTTTTAATTAACTGATTTAAGATAAAATGATTAATTTAGACCCGAATAATTTAGACCTTTATCTACCACTAAAGGGCCTTCCTGACTGTTGCCAAAATTAACGGAATGTTAATTCGTAAAAATGTAATTGCATACTGGACATCCATATTTGTTTAATTAGGAAACACATTTTTCACTGATGAAAGAAAACCAGGGTGGGCTCACATTCTTTTCATCCACTTGATAAATTGCTGCATTTCATGTCGTGATGCACGCGACGGCACATACGGGGATGAAACAAGACGGTAGAAGACCGGTTTAGAAGAAGTTGTTAAATTGTATACAGGCAAGAGGGGGTGGGGGATGCCAGCTTAATATGTTTGTCTCCAATGTATCCCAGCTCGTAAAACTGAAATACAACCGAATTCAGCGAGTGGAAAATGTCCAAGAGTCTCATACGAAAAGAGTAAGAATTATTATTGATATTTAAAATTTATTAATATGTAATGGTTATAATATTCATGTGACACCACAGTGGGAATCACAAGGCATAAAAGTAATTTACATATTTCGTTACTTGATGCAGCATAAAAACAGGTAAATACATGCATAAAATGCTTTAGATTTATTTTGTACAAATTACTTTTCGATATATATATATATATATATATATATATATTAGAAAATTCATATATACTTATTAATTAAATTAGAATAAATTCATTTCTTTAAGTAACATGCAAAATATACATGAAGTTGCATTAAAATAGAGAGAAGAATTGATATGTATGAACTATACCTGTTCTTTAAAATATCTAAAACTCGATTTAAAAAGAAAATATAAGCTTAAATTTCCTAAACACAGTGCTTTTCAATGGAGCGGTTTTGAATGTGATTCCCAAGCAGACGAATTTTTGTAGCCTCGAACCAAAAGAAAGAATATTGTCCATTGATCATTTTACGAATCTTCAATTCAATGCTTACTGAAATTCATAATAAGACTTTGTTTTATTATGGACTGTTATGATTGTTTGCTTTATTAACAAAGGCGGATCTAACGCTGAGAAAAATGACACTTTCAAATCTGAGTAAATCGATGTTTTCATTTTGTCGTGAAACTTTTTATTTCAAATATGACGACCCGATGCTTTCAATTCTGAAATACCAGAAATACTCAGAATATTTAAACATAAACATACTCAAAACTGTTCACAAAGAGGTCAGTTCATACTCATTTTTGAAACATGAACATACTTAAAAATGATTAGAATCAATTCAAACTCATTTTTGAAACATGACAATACTCAAAAATGAGCACATTTACAAAAATTTAGTCAGTTCATCTTCATACTCATTTGAATGAAATGCAATATTTCCATTTTTCAACTGAAAAATAATTATGGCGTTAATGAGTTAAAATGTGTCAAAAAGAAAAAATTTAGTCAGTTAAATTTCAATATCCTCGGAGCGCTTTTTCATTTAAGAAATATACTGATAACAATCGAATTGAAAATTTGTTTAATTCATATCTCCCCTTCCCCACATAAATAATAAAGTTGTACAATCTTAACCACCATCTCAAATTGACCAAATCTATCCGAAATCCCGTTAAAAATTTCCAATTTTCTCAGCAACAAATTAATGAATCCTATAAAAATATCAACATACGTCCAAATCATTCGATGTCTTCCATTTAAAATAACCCACTCTTGTGATCTGGATGGCGAAGTGGATAAGGCAATGGACTTGTAACTAGTAGGACTCGGATAAAAGTGTAAATTTAGTTTATCCTCCCATAATCGTAAATAGAACCAGAGATTGTTCTTTAAAATGCAAAATGCATTATTTTTTGAAAAGCCGTATCAAATGTCAAAGGAAGACGCCCGTATAAAACCTTAAATAGACACACACACAAATATATATATATTGAATTCTCCATATAATCCATATCCATTGAAATATCCATTGAATTCTCAAAATGGTGCTTTTAAAACTAGTCGGCCTTGTGGAAAATTTAATAATTAAGCTATCGACTTCTATTCTGGAATGAAGCTATAAGAGACATGTAGTATCTGGGTAAACCAATAACATTGTCTTTATGATTCCTTTACTAATTTATTTTATTTAATAATTAATTAATTTTTATTTATTTATTTGTTTATTTATTTGTTTATTTATTGACCAAATTGGCTTCTAAGAAAATATTTTGAATTTTTTTCTTAAAGTTTCCCTTTATTAAAAAATAATTATACTATAATTTTTTGTGAAAATTAATAATTTATCGAAATCAATAATTAATAGAAGCATTTCCATTTTCTGAACTTTCTGATGATCAGATTAATTTTCAATTTTGTGGAATTTGTTGTTCAAAATTTATCTCATGAAATGATGATTTCTATGTGAACATAATAGTCAATTTTATTTTCCAAAAGCCTACAAAAATTAACTTAATTTGACGGACGTTATACCGGTATCCCCTATTAAACAGGGGTAAATTTCAAAAGTTTTAACTTTTAAAAATTACAGATTGATCAGATTAATTTTAATTTTTATGAAGTGTGTTATTTAAAGTTTACCTAATCTAATGGTGATTTCGATTTAAAAATAATTGTCAGTTTTTTTGTCCAAAAGCCTACAAAAATTAACTTAATTTGAGGGACGTTATGCCAGTATCTCCCCTTAAACAGGGTAAATTTCAAAAGTTTTAACTTTTAAAAATTACAGATTAATCAAATTGATTTTAATTTTTGTGAAGTTTGTCTAATTAAATGGTAATTTGCATTTGAAAATAAATTGTCATTTTTTTTTTAAACCTTACAAAAATGAACGTAATTTAACGGATGTTATACCGGTATCCCCCATTAAACAGGGGTAAATTTCAAAAGTTTTAACTTTTAAAAATTACAGATTAATTTTAATTTTTATGAAATTTGTTATTTAAAGTTTGTTTAATCTAATGGTGTTGTCCATTTAAAAATAATTGTCAGTTTTGTTTTCCAAAAGCCTACAAAAATTAACTTAATTTGAGGGACGTTATAGTAGTATCCCCCTTAAACAGGGGTACCTTTCAAAAAGTTTTAACTTTTAAAAATTACAGATTAATCAGATTGATTTTAATTTTTATGGAGTTTGTCTAATTAAATGGTAATTTGCATTTGAAAATAAATTGTCATTTTTTTAAAACCTTACAAAAATGAACTTAATTTGACGGATGTTATACCGGTATCCCTCTTAAACAGGGGTAAATTTCAAAAAGTTTTAACTTTTAAAAATTACACATTAATCAGATTGATTTTAATTTTTATGGAGTTTGTCTAATTAAATGGTAATTTGCATTTGAAAATAAATTGTCATTTTTTTAAAACCTTACAAAAATGAACTTAATTTGACGGATGTTATACCGGTATCCCTCTTAAACAGGGGTAAATTTCAAAAAGTTTTAACTTTTAAAAATTACAGATTAATCAGATTGATTTTAATTTTTATGGAGCTTGTCTAATTAAATGACAATTTATATTTGATAATAAATTTTAATTTTTTTTTTAAACCTTACAAAAATGAACTTAATTTGACGGACGTTATACCAGAATCTTCCCTCCCCTTTAAACAGGGATAAAATTCAAAAGTTTTAACTTTTAAAAATTAAAAAAATTAATCAGATTAAGTTTAATTTTATGGAGTTTGTTGTTTAAAGTTTGTCTAATCTAATGGTGATTTTCATTTAAAAATAGTTGTCAATCTTGTTTTCCAAAAGTTTACAAAAATTAATTTAATTTGACGGACGTTATACTGGTATCCTCCCCTTAAACAGGGGTAAATTTCAAAAAGTTTTAACTTTTAAAAATTACAGATTAATGAGATTGATTTTAATTTTTATGGAGTTTGTCTAATCCAATGGTGATTTCCATTTGAAAATAAATTATCAATTTTGTTTTCCAAAACCCTACAAAAATGAACTTGTTTTGACAAACGTTAAACCGTCCCCCTTAAACAGGGGTAAAATTTAAAAGTTTTAACTTAAAAAGTAAATAAATAAATATGATAAAGAAAAGGAATTTAAAACATACATTTAGATTTTTTTTTTTTTTTAAATAGTAAAAAATATTTATTTAAAAAAAAAAGTATAAATTTGTGCTCTACGCCACTTTAAATAGCATAAAGATTTTTATTACATTTATAACCCATGTAGATTTGAATTTTATTTTTCTTTTTTAAAGCGAGATTACATAAATATTTTTCTTATTCTCATCAAGTTCTAATATTTTCCTCCTTCAAACAGAGACTTTCCATTATTCTTAAAATTTAGTATCACTAATGTTGCACTCTACAGCATAAGTGTAAATTTACGACCGGCTTTCAGGGTTATCCAGTTATTAATATGTATGTATGTTACACAAATCTACTAAATTTCTATCCATTTACTGATGCTTTATGAATAATTCGCCCTCATTACATAGTAACGCGCTGTTTTTATATATATAAAAAAATGGAAATAAAAATTAAAACGTGGAAATTTTTTATAAGCTATTTAAGTCTTCAGAACATCTTGATAAGAAATAGTGTTTAAAATTACACCTAAATTATGAGATATTTCTTTTTTAAATTTCTTTTTTCAGTTTATTTTCATTTATTATTTATTGCCAGCATTTAAATGCTCTATGCATTTAAAACTCGCTAAAAAAAGATTATTTTGTTTCTTGCCCCATATATTTTGATCAATAAATTCTCGCAAACAAAACAAGCTGGAAATTGTACGTCAAACGTGACAAATGAGGTGCGTTCGTACTATGGCTAGTTATATAAATATTCAGATCTTGATGATTTTTAATTCTGTGAAATGAATTATATCGTCTGCAGACGTCTCGCTTGACGATTAAATCTCGGAAGCTCCTATAACAAGAAAACACCGATTTAAAAAAAAAATCAAATTTCTTAATAAAAGTTTTTACTAATATTTTCTAAAGTTTTGATTAGATTTTCTTAAAATTTGAAATGTTTCGACAAAATTCTGCAAAAATAATATATCTTAAATTTCAAACCATTCAGTTGGGTAGTTTTTGCGTTGTTATATGCGGACGGACGGACAGACAGACGGATGGACCAGACGACGACAATAGGTGCTACGTATTTATATAATTACGAACGCACCTAAAAACGAATATAGCCATTCGATTGGGAATTAGTCTTCTTTCAATTTATATTTTAAAACAAAGGGGCTTCTTCATAGAAACTCTAAAATTTTTAATACGAAAACACAATTTTTACATCATATTTGACTTTTTAGAACATTTTACTCTAGGATAGAGGTCTGAACGGGCCGGAATTTCCAGGCCCGGGCCAAGACGACCCAAACGAAATCTACCTTAGGCCGGCCCGTGAAAAAATAAATGAAATCAGGCCCGGCCCGGCCAGATTCAATTGCTTACAAAAGTTTCCTATTTTTCTTAACATACAATTAAGATTCTTTTACTGAATACTGCGTACATATTTATGGGAAAATTTTACAGTATATTTTAGATCACTATATGTTCACAAGCAAATAGATTACAAAATAGCAACATTAATGATCACTTAGAATCTCAGACTATTACACTCAAATAAATATGTAATAATGTAGTTTAGAATGAAAGATAAAAGATGGTTAATAACATCATGACTTTTTTTTATGTATAATAAAAAAAAGTAGATTTTAAAAATGTTTCTCTATAATTTATTAAAGTATATTTCCAAAGATTCCGTTAACAGAAATTCATTATCGCATCGCTTTACTATTTTTACAAAACACATAGCTTGCTGGACACATACTGGAAACAATGAAATCCAATTCTGGCCCTGCCTGAGTATGTAGAATAAAATATCAGCCTGATCCATGCCTTTCCTAATCTGTTGAAAAAGGTGAGCCTGGGTTCAGACTTCAGACACAATGTAACTGTCCGATGCCGATTTAAAAGTTGGGATATGTTATATTTCTGTATCTTGATGTTGTCAAGCTTAGCATCGGCTTGTGCAGCACATTTATGCTTATTCCCGTCCCAGTCACGTCCATAGAAATTTGTTCATATTTTATCAGCTATAAGTTTGAACATTTTAAATTTGTTATACCGTGCCGGTCGGCCCGCTTAATGTTTTTATTGGCCTTGTCCGGCCCGGCCCATTAAAAAAATGCTTTATTCTGTTGACCCGGCCCGTTTGGAATTTCCCTTCATTTTGCCGGCCAGTGCAGATTTCTACTGTAGGATACCAAACTGGAAGTCATTCGGTCAAGTAGTTCAGTAATTATGCAGATTTACACTTTTGAAATTCTAATGATTTCTGTCAGATCGATCATGGCACTCGTGCTCATAATTGAAAATCATATGTCCACAATGGAAATTTGTAACTCTAGCTTCTACGGAATCACCAAAAGTAATATATCTACCGCCATACTCTGATATATAATATTAAACTTTCGCTACAGTATTTATAAATCAAGTTTAAAATGTCTTCGGCGTATGCTTTTTTAACATCTTACTGGCTTGATGATTTGGAAGGGAAAATGTTTTCTTTGTTCGCGTTTAAATTGCAGAAAATTTGTTTTATTTAGATTCATGTTTAGTTTCTTATATCTTAGAATTAATAAAATTAGAATGTCACTAAATTTTCAATATCACTATATGTGGATATGTGTGCCATAAAAGCAAAAACCTCAAAATTGCACAAAATAAACGGAAAGCAAAATCTAATGTTACTTTCTTGCGGATTAACAGTCAATAAAAGCAATTTACTGCAATGATTTTTTCAGAATTCACTTCTAAAACACAGTAATTTTATTCTTTTTTTCTTTGCTGTTGAGTTTTATCATCATCATCATCATATATAATATATTTTTAGTGTAGCGTAATAAAAAATTTCAAAAGAAAAGTGGATTTTAGTTTTGAATACTTTCCAACATTAGTTGAAATATATACAGGGTGTCCATAATTAAACGACCCTACTTTAAAGTTGTCTACAGACGAAACTATTGGTCAGAAAGTTGTGAAATTTTGTGAAGGACATAATGAAGGAATGGGAATTTGTTTAAGCGAAAAAAAAATTAGTTCAAATTTTCGCCACCAGATGGCGTTTTTAATGAGTCAATCGCATTTGAAACATTCTGTAGTCATGATAAACCAAGAACTTTACCTGATCTTAAAGACATGTTCACGACATGTTTTTAGCATTTCCCAGAACACACTGTTGTCAACTGTGGAACATGCTATCCTACGATTCCAGATGGTAGATGAAAATGATGGACGTCATGTGGAACACGTTTTGTTGCAATAAAATATGTAAATTATCTAAAATGTATGCTAAATGTATGATTCATTAAATGTTCTTGGTTTATCGTGACTTACCAAATGTTTCAAATGCGATTGATTTATTAAAAACGCCATCTGGTGGCCAAATTTTGAACTATTTTTTTTTCGCTGAAACAAATTTCCATTGCTTCATTATGTCCTTCACAAAATTTCACAACTTTCTGACCAATAGTTTCATCTGTAGACCACTTTAAAGTAGGGTCGTTTAATTATGGACACCCTGTATATAACTGTAAGCAATCCAATTCACTATCGAGATTGAGGCTGACCGTAAGCTACCTTTCCTCGATGTTATCGTTGAAAGAGTAGAAAGAACTGATTTTCAAGAAGTTGTAACATCTGTTTGTCGTAAGGCTACAAATTCTGGACAGTATCTAAATTTTGAATCCGTGGATGAAATTTCCCATATAGAATCGCAGTTGTCAGAACTTTAACCCATAGAGCTAACAGTTATTGTACTACTGATACAGTCCTCCAATAGGAGAAAGAGAAGATAATTACTGACTTAAGACACAACGGTTATCCTTTACGGTGGCTGAAAAGGATTTTTTTCTATGAGCATCGCGTGTGCATTCTGTAACTTCCGAGTGCATTCTGCGTGCTCTGTAATTCGTAGAAGCCCCACCAGTTATGTCTCTATTCCTTATTACACAAAGATATTTCTGAAAAAAATTCTAGTCTTCTTAAGTCTAATAATATCAGTACTGCTTTCAAACCGCAGAATGTTTTAAAAGATATGCTTTGTATGTCCAAACCTAGAATCCCCCTCCCCCTTACTGCAAACCGGAGCAGTCTACAGTAGAGTTCCTATAATACAGGCTGAATCATACCGCCATTTAATGACCCAGCGGACCAAAAACCAAGCTAAAAGCGGCTAGCTTACCGTACTAGTGGACGGCGAGTGACGGTAACGGGGACACCTGCTCAGGCGGTTTCCTAATGCTGAGCTAGGTCACAATATGGCGGTTATTTTGGGCAACAGAATGGATATGCGTCAGCTCCCCTTATAGGAGCCTTAGTCTACAGTATCCCCAGTATAGTCTGTGACTCACTATCAGTCTATGTCAGCCATACTCAACCTGCGGCCCGGCGACCTTTTATGTGCGGCCCGAGACACATAATCATTAACCCATATTTTATAAAATTAATTGAAATGTGAGTAAAAAGTATTTAAGACTGTTGGTTTATATATTTTCAAATTTATATATACAAAATCTATTCAGTTATTTATAATTAATTTGAAATTATGTTAAAACATCGTAAATGCCGTTTTCTTAGCCAAAAGTTCTTGTTACATGTAGTCCTATTTGGCCTACCGAGGTGTATACATTTCTTAATCTTCAATACTAATCAAACATTATTCCAAACTTATTACATCTGCACTATACATTTCTGCAATTAAAATAAAAAGCTTTTGCATTGAGGAAAAAACTGATTTATTAGGAAAAATCTCCTGATTATTTTTTCTTTAGAACTTTGAAATTCTGCATTGTTATACTATCACGTTTTATACCTATTATAAAGCTAATATTGCTTTTTAGGGTTGAACGTTTGTTGCGGAAAAAATTGGCACCAAAATATTTTTACACTATTATGTCCAAACAACAAACTTCGCGGAACATTTCTACATTTGCAATAGAAATCTACCACGAAGTTCATTGTTTGAGAATAGTGATATTAAAAATTTTGTTAAAATTTCTGTCATAACCCTACAATTGGGTTGTTAGGAAAGTTCCTTACGTTTGGGAAAATCTAATTCGTACCGGAAAATTCTGCCCGTTATTCTGCCTATGAACATTAGATATCGGAATTAATGTCTAATAATTAAATGATAGCATTTTCCGGTACGCACCAACTTTCCCATCGAGAAAGAACTTCCGAACAACCCAATAATAGTATTAACTTTGTTATACTACTTATGTTATCTTACGATTTTCATTACTCTTTGTTAAATGTGTTGCGGCCCGCCTGACGGCACAAACATATGCTTGCAGCCCGCTTGAAAAAAATGTTGAGTATGGCTGGTCTATGTTGACGAAATAAGTCGTACTTGCGCCATAAGCCTTGTCGAGCATAAGCGTGCCTACAAATCCGGAAGCCTTCAATCGAAACTAGTATAAGCATTCTTTGGATACTGACTATAGTCCGGATTTCGCAAGTATCACAGTAATCAGATCCAGCTGTAATAATGTTAACAGTTTCTTGAAGGTTGGTTCACTCGTATCCAGATTTCGCCGATTAATGAATCTTTTATTCTGAATTTATTTGACCACCTGAATATACGGTCTTGCTTTAATGTAAGTTCTATGAAGTTTTCTTAATTTTAACTGGTAAAACTATTGACGATAAACATGGTTTGAAATTGTCTGGTGTTATTGCACTGATGAGGGGCTAAAACATAGCCTGATACGTCTGCTTGAATTTTTAATTGTATATTTATGTGTTTTTAACTTATAGTGTCTGATTAAATGCGATATTTTTAATGTTAAAAATATATAATTAGTTTGTTAGCTTGACAATGTTCCAACTTTCTTATAAATGCTAGATAGTCAGATAATCACACAATTTATACATGCTACGAAATATACTACTCCCAGAAAGCTAATTTCGAAGGACAGTTTTCTCGTCAACATAAAATAAGTTAAACTTTAAATAGTTATTTTTATGTAAATATTTCGATTTCAAACAACATATTTTCCCGAAAGCATTAACAATTTTGTTTTTAATGAGTTTATATATTTATTTTTTTGCAAAGAATGAATTATATAACATAGCAATTTGGACGGAATTTTAAAATTTATGAATTGCAGAATAAAATTTGTGAAAAAAAATGTGTGAAAAATTTGCAATACGCCAATTAATGTCCTATTTTTCTAGTTATCTTTATATTTGATTAACATAGCTAACATTTGATAATATTATCTATCTAACATATCTAATTAAATAAATTCTTACGCATTATCAAGCCATTTTTATCACCCAACATGAAAATTAAGAGAAAGTTTTATTATTATTTTTTTTTAAATAAAAGTTTTAACTTCTTAATATTCTTGGGAAACTTTTAGCGGAATACTGTTTTCTGGAAATTCGCACAGACTTTAGCTTCAAGTTAGAATATGTTCTTTAGATATACAATGTTTCAAAAATTCATGTAACAACTGTAAGACTTTATGGTACTTGCCAATTTGTAGCATCATAATTATATGACTATAACCGCCATTTAAAACATCATAAAAATATGACATTCAAATAAATCTCAAATGTAAATGTTACGAAAATTTTAAGAATAAGTTACTGCAAGACTGAAACCTAAGCAGTAATTACTACATGAATATGCATAGCCACCAAATTATAGCAGCATCTGAAAGATAATAAAGTATGCAATTTGGAGGTATACTTATTTTGGAAAATGGCAGCCATGGGATAAAATAAGCAAGTTTAGACATCGAAGATGAGATTAATTATTCTGTAATGTAATAAAGTACATTCACCTGTAACTTTACTACTTATAATCTTGCCAAAGCCTTTTTGCTGTAATTCGTTTTCTTTTCTTTTTTTTTTCGCTTAATGATTCAACGTTACACTGAATTATTAAACCTTTAATTACTGTATGAATATATATAACGCATTTATTTGTAATTACCATAAGAATGTAATAAAATCGTAATTTAGAAAAATAATCGTATAGTTTAGATAAGCACTAATAAAAAGCGGTGCAAAACATCAGCTAATAGCTATCGTGTAAAGTCGATTTAATTCTTGCTTAAATAAGATTTGCATAGTTTTTATTTAATATATTTTTTGTATCTTATACCGCAATAAAAAAAGTGACAGATTCAATTAAAGAAGGTTGCATCTGCCAACAGAATACTACGAGTCTTTATCAACCTGAATGCAGCTTACATGCCTCTCCCAGATTTGTAAGGAATTCGCTATAACTGCGTCCAGTGGCGTAACTATGTTCTTACAAGGAAGGTCTCCTTAAAGCGCATACTTAGAATATTTTGAAAAAAAAATACTAATGGAACTATTTGTGTACGTAATAAAGGAACAGTCAAATTTAGCTGCAGAATCCCAGTAGAAAATCTGCAAAAAAATAAACTTTCGAATATTTGGCGCAAAAAGACGCGATTTGGCTAGCAACACTTTTTCCTCGCCAAATGCAAGCGATTTTAATGCATTTGGAAATTGCTATTTTAAGTGATTGTTTAAATGCGTAGTACTTTCTATATTTAAACTTAAACGATTAAATAGTCTATTATTTTATCTATCTATCTATATATATATTTTCATTGTTTAAGTTGGTGTTATGATAATGTTTCATTTATGGTTATATATATATATATATATATATATATATATATATATATATATATATATATATATATATATATATATATATATATATATATATATATATATATAATTATAATATCTATGAATTTCAAAAAACATATCAAGTTCTATTATCATTCTACTTAAATCTCCAAAGAGATAATTAATGATATTGTGTATACAGAATACCACATAGCTAATAATTAACATGTGCAAACATAATATTACCATAGCTTGTGCTTCAATGGTAATTGGCCAAATTTTACTCATACCTAAAGAATATTGAAAAAAGAAAAAAGAAATAGAGAGAAAGGGGAAAAAAAATATAAAAATTGGAGTTGCAATTAAGTAAATACAAATGGATTAATAATTTAAATATGAACCATATACAATGGAAAATTGGACCACATGAGAATTAAATATGAATTGGATATGAAAAAACACATGCACATGTACTCATCAGCCTGGATGCACCCACATGTGTTTTAAATAATAATTCAGTGTTTCATAATTCTACTGGCATAATGCTAAGATCAGTAGAATCATCCAGGTACACTGAATTATTACCAGACAACAATTGGAAATATTAAAATTTGGAAAAATTTAAATAGGAAATAAAAAACCATTAAGAATATACAATATATTTCACTCACATCGATTATCCCAAAAACTGTATTTAACACCTCACGAAATTACCACGAGATAACAGTTTTGAAATAATAAAATTGGAAATATGAACGCGTAAAGTGTAGATAAAATATTTTACTCACAATAATTATACAGAATCCTTAAAATGTCACAACTTCTGCATAATATTCACATCCACATGGCAATGCATCATACATGTTGCCTAAGTCGAGTTGAGAGAAATGATTTGAAAGACAAGTTGAGAGCACACTTTTTTTAAAACACAACCCCATCGATAACACCCAAACACAAAATGATTCAAAAACACACAAAATAATTCTGGTTTTAATACACTTATAACAAAATTATATCCGTGAATATATATTACTCCATCCAATTTTAATTCCTGAAAGTAAAATTAATATACAATCAATAGCTCCCTCTATAGTTAAATTAAATATAATATTATCAATATTATCAACAACTACCTGAAAGGTAAAGTGTCGCCATCTATTGGTATTATAATAATTCCTAATTAATATTTAGTTAGATATCCACTTTATTAGTTACATACTCGCTTCATTAGATTTAACTATATAAATAAACTTTAAAAAACAATACTAACTTGTAGTTTTACTTTAAATTCAAATAAAATATAATACTACTATATGAATAAATCTACACAGAATTATTTCAACTTGCACAGCATTTCAGATATTCTTAACAAGAATATATTATGTAAAAGAGATATTATTTTAATTCAAATTGTTTTTGCTGCCAGCTGTGTTAATCCACTGATATTATCGACATATTATTAAATAATTAATGTTTTATTTTTACTACTACTTAAATATATATTAGACTTGTTATTAAATAATTAATGTTTAATTTATACTACATTGTAAATATATTTTATATTTCATAGATTAATTTAAATATCTAATTAAATAATTCATAAACAATTCAAAATATCTCAAACTTTATAAAATTGATAATTAATAGTAATACTACTGTTTTTCAATCAAATTAATGCAATGCAGTAATTAAAATACTTGTTAAATTTAATTATTCATAGACAAAAATAAAAACTATATATATTTATATTTATATATATTGCAAATAGATATGTTTATGAGTTACAATCACCAATGTTATCCATGTATAATTTAATTTGTTATTGTATATGTTAATTTATAAATGTATGAAAACTGCACATCAATAACACCTTAAACAGAGGTGATCGACAACGCACAAACACCACTATACAAAGTGTATATAATGTTCAATCAAATATTAAATTTCCTAATATGTTATAATTGTAATTATGTATGTTATAATTGTAATTTTCTATATAAAGTGTATATAATGTTCAAAAAAATATTAAATATTAAATTTCCTAATATGTTATAATTATAATAATGTATGTTATAATTATTATTTTCTATATCTTTTGTTATATGTTATCGCACACTAAAACAATAATTTATTACATACCATGTTTATATTTAAATTATATAATAAATGTTATTTAAAAGAGTTGATGATTGAATTTATCATAAAAATTGGATAACCATATATTTTTGCTTGATCTCGAATATATCTAATATTTTTGTTTTTATTTATATCTGAGCATAAGTATTTTATACGATGTAGATAATTGATAATTATATTTTTATAAACAGATTTATGTAAACATGAAGCAAAATTGGTAAAAATATTTACTTTAAATGGGAAATCAAATCTCTTATCATAAATATCAAAAATTAATTTATAATTATTAGTAATATTAATTTTTAAGTCAAGAAAGTTTATATTATTATTAATTAAATCATTTTCGCTTAATTTAAGCTGAGTAGGATAAAAATTGAGTGGTGATGTGCAATTTTTTTCATTGAAATAAAATATGATAATGTCATCAATATAGCGATAAAATACATAATCATTGTTCGGACTTATATTTCTTTCATAATAATATAAGTAAAGGTCAGAGAGAATACTAGATGCGGTTCCGCCCTGTGGAATTCCCTGGCATTGTTTATAGATAATATTGTCATATATAATGTAATTATTATGCAATGTAAAATTTAGTAAAGTTTTAAAAAAATTTACTGAAATATGTTCTTTATACAGTGGAACCCCGATTTTACGTAACCCGTTTCCTACGTTATCCCGCTTCCTACGTTATTTTTCGTCGGTCCCAGAGAATTCCTATTCCGATAATGTTAAAATTACCTCGATTTTACGTTATTTACTCTTAATATTTCCCGCTTGGTACGTCATTTTTGGTGAAGTATCTCGGGGAATTTTATCTTACAGACGGAACTGAGAAGCTAACACCCTTTGTGATTGGTAAATCCATCAAGCCCCGAAGCTTCAAAACATTAAATGTTGTGCCGAATGCATCTCCCAACAGGGGGCGCTGCTATGCTACATTTTGCAGGATTTACACGATTTCAGCAATAGTCATATCTCAAGAACTAATGCACGGAATTTAATAAAACTTTAGATTCAGTTAGACCTTGATATAAATTGGTGCTGATTCTTTTTACTGTATGCGAAACTTGTGTGAGATAGAAGAAAGATTTGGGATTGGCACATCCGACTAGTTTTACTTGATTCTGGAGAACTTCAAGATGCTTGGAAAACAAAGCTAAATGTTCCGGATGCACTTCATTTCATCTCATTGGCGTGGAATTATGATGATATGGTATAGATGAAAAATGCATGTCAAATGCTTTTCTGAAGGGAGAATTTTCAAAATTCGAAATTAATGGTGAAGAGCCGCCTGAAGAGCTCTCTATGGAATACTACACAAAAGAGGATGAATTTATACTTGCAGACATCAATGTTCATGCGTACATTGATTGCGATAAGGTTGTTATCGCACCACATGCATTAAGACTATTTCTGATTTGATTTCGCAATATGAAAGTGAGGATGATATAGATGAAGATCCAGAGGACATCGTGCCCTCATCGGCAAAGGCTATTACGAGTTTAAAGATTTTAAAGAAATTTTAACTGGACATGAAAATTAAGAAAGAAATTTGCAAAAACTTGCATGTATTGAAAATAATATATGTGAAATTACACTGAAAAAAAAATCAATAAAAAATAAGATTTTTTTAAATACTAATAAGGTATTGGTAAGTTAATTTTTGTATAATTTGTTTTCTTGAAGTGTTTTTCTGTATTTGACCCCGATTTTACGTTTTCCCGTTTCGTACGTCTTTTTCTGCTGGTCCCGTGAAAAACGTAAAATCGGTGTTCCACTGTATATATATATATATATATATATATATATATATACATACAAGTTGCGTATTGGTGAAGATATTTATTTTTACACGGTTTGACAGTGCTCAGAATCGGACATTAATTTTTAGTGTGAAGCACTTTTAATCAATTTAAATTTTATTCTAAAGCGTAGAGTACGATTACGATTATTGTTAATTTTCTTTATACAGTGATACCTCGGTTTTCGCCGATAATCTGTCCGATAACAATCGGCGAAATCCGAAACCGACGAAAACCGAGGCAATTATTTCTATATGAATCTATTTAAATCCAATTAATTAGTTTTAAACACTTAAAAAAAGTTCAAAAAACACATTTTATAGAGAATAAGTATAGCGTTTAATACTAAAACCATAAGAAATGTTCTTGGTGTATATGGTATTAAGGCACTATATCTGGGACCACTTCCTTTTTGGTCTTTTGGCAGTAGGACTGCTTCAGAATCAGAGCACTTATGCCCCGGGGTGTAAAAACTGGGCGCCACTGTGCCGATTGCCACCACTAAATTTTTAGTATTCTTCGCCTAATAAAAATACTAATACTAGGCGAACTATACTAATAAAATTTAGGCGCAGAATACTAATAAAATTTAGGCGCAGAATACTAATAAAATTTAGGCGCAGAATACTAATAAATTTTAGTAGTGACAATCGGCCCACTGGCGCCCTGTTTTTACACCCATGCCTATGTCGCTCAAAAAACTGTCTAAAGTGGTCCGTTTTTAATATTTGTCCAAAATGGGGTAAGGCGTTATCATTAACGAAATCCGAGGCAACCGATGAAAACTGAAACACATTTTTCGCGAAACAAAATCAACGATAATCGAAGTCAACGAAAACCGAGGTATAACTGTATATGGCAAAACCGTAGTTATAAAAGTGTATTCATTTAAGTTAAACTTACTTCCACTAGTTCAGTATGACGTTTTTCCTAAAAAAAAAAATTATATATTTATCATAATTTATATCTTTTTTTTTTTTTTTTTTTTTTTTTTTTTTACCAGCGATAGATCGTTAAAAATACGAAATGTTCATATTTTTTACGGACGTTATATCGAGGTTCCGCAGCAATTTTTTCTATAAATGTGTATATCCTTATGAGAATATTCTGTATTAAAAAAAAAAAAAAAAAAAAAAAAAAAAAAAAAATTGAGTATGCACTTATGGAGACCTCCCTTGTTAGTAGCCCTGGACCAAGGGTCGGAGAAACTAACTCTTTTGTTATAGTGAATTACAGCTACAACTAATCGAACTATTTTATCGAAAATGTAGTTAATTACAACTGCAACTATTTAACGAAAATGTAGTTAACTGCAACTACTTTTTTTTTAAACGTAGCGATTATACAAATTACTTTTAAAAAGTAGTCACTACTTCGCTTCGTTCAGATTTTGTCAAATGGTTCAATTTATACTAGAAATTGAACACACCAATTAAATAATAAATAGACTCCTCGTTATATCGTGTCTTCCAGGATACAATTGAATAAAAGCTACATAACCGAGAGCATTGAAAAATTTAGATAGATAACGCACGAGAAAATGTTTTGTGTTTGTCTCCAAAATGTTAGTTTATACTCACATTGCAAATCTCATAAAAAAATTAAGAGAGACATTATAATCTAGAAAATTACAAAAAAGTAACTCTAAATGCAAACAATAAATAAATCTGTAAATAAAGCAATTCCGAATATTAAGAAATCCGGCGTTAAAACATGACGACTTAATAACGAGTAAGTAGACAAGTGTTGCCTGCAAGATAATTAATTCTTTTGGTGGTTTAGTACTTGATTTTAGCAGCAAGTGTGAACGGGAAAAATCTATCACTTCATGAGATGCGTTGCTATATACTGGAGCTGGTATCTGTCGCTGAGATTCGCAAAATGCTGAGCAG
This sequence comes from Maratus michaelseni, assembly GCA_963931845.1. Taxonomy (NCBI): domain Eukaryota; kingdom Metazoa; phylum Arthropoda; class Arachnida; order Araneae; family Salticidae; genus Maratus; species Maratus michaelseni. The sequence continues at coordinate 315,603,270 of OZ007590.1, read as the reverse complement.
AACAAATTTTGCACAAAATGATCAAGTTTCGGCCACGTGATTTGCAGAATAGCACATTTTATTTTCTAGAGTATAGCGTTAAAAGTAGTGTCGGTTCTCGCTGCAAACTACTGATTTGTTTGTATTGCGCTACTCGCCACACTGCATTGTTCAAAATGTAGTGCGTTACACTACAAATTACTGTGAAAAGTAGTGACTATTGTAGTGTCGCTACTTCCGATTTCTGTCCTTGGCAAAATTACATTCGGAGCGTCTTTCACTTTTTTTTAATTGAATGTATGAATGATGCAATTAATATATCACAAACATTACCAAATTTTGTACTTACGTATTGAAATGTTCTTTAATAAAATACTAAATAAATATTAAAATAGTTAAATCACACGAATTTTTTTTTTTTTTTTTTTTTTTTTTTTTTGTATTCTTCACTTTTTTTTTTTAATTGAATGTATGAGCGGTGTAATTAATATATCACAAACATTATCAAATTTTGTACTTACGTATTGAAATGTTCTTTAATAAAATACTAAATAAATATTAAAATAGTTAAATCACACGAAAAAAAAATAAAAAATAAAAAATAAATTTGTATTCTTCACTTTTTTTTTAGTTGAATGTATGAATGGTGTAATTAATATATCACAAACATTACCAAATTTGTACTTACGTATTGAAATGTTCTTTAATAAAATACTATTAAAATAGTTGAATCACACGAAAAAAAAAAATTGTATTCTTCACTTTTTTTTAGTTGAATGAATGAATGGTGTAATTAATATATCACAAACATTACCAAATTTTGTACTTACGTATTAAAATGTTCTTTAATAAAATACTAAATAAATATTAAAATAGTTGAATCACACGAAAAAAAAAAATAAATAAAAAATTTGTATTCTTCACTTTTTTTTGTTGAAAGTATGAATGGTGTAATTCAGGGCTGTCCAACCCGGCGCTCGCGGGCGTCATGGCGCCCCTTGAAGGATTTCTTGGCGCCCTATAGAATGTTTTCTGTGATTAGCTTTTTTTAAAATATAAAATCCATTTTTTAAAAAAATAGTTCATTTGTTTATTGTAAATCATTGATGTTTACATTCTTTTTACAATGTAGGCAGCATCACGGTTTTTCATTCTTTATCCTAGCAAAGTTTTTCAGATGATCCAAAAGTTCTTCAGATGAGAAAGTTCTATAAATTTAATATGATTTTATATTTTTTCTGCAGTCTATATTTAAATAGGCATGACTATCACTATGAGATGTATGTGTATCGTACAAGACGTGCGTGTGCCTTTCGAATGTTTCATGTTACTAGCTTTTTTTAATATAAAAATTGCTTGTAATAATATACTTTTTTTAATTGCTAAAAGGTATAACATAAAAAAATATATATAAACAGTAAATTAACTTTTATTAGATTGTTGACATGTTTCGGCTCACTCTTCTGTATGTGCAATGCAAAAGATGCGTGTATGTTCTTAACACTATCAGAGTGAGATAACATTGTATATTTCCAGTCACGTAAATAATGGCGCCCTTCCTTGTTTACCAACAGCTGAGATGCGCCCCTGATAGCTGAAAAGTTGGACAGGCCTGGTGTAATTAATATATCACAAACATTACCAAATTTTGAACTTACGTATTGAAATGTTCTTTAATAAAATACTAAATAAATATTAAAATAGTTGAATCACACGAAAAAAAAAATGTCTTATTCACTTTTTTTTTTTAGTTGAATGTATGGATGGTGTAATTAATATATCACAAACATTACCAAATTTTGTACTTACGTATTGAAATGTTCTTTAATAAAATACTAAATAAATACTAAAATAGTTGAATCACACGAAAAAATAAAAAAAATTCTGTATTCTACACAGCTGAAGTGAAATGCGAAAAAGTACTATTCGTGCAGTTTACTTTTATACATGAACTTGTAAGTGAAAATATTTATATTCGATTTGTAATTATCTATGTAAACTCATATTTAGATATCAAAAAGAAGTGTTTTACAAAAATATTTTTAAAGGTTAATGTCTGTGGTTGGTCAGTCAAATCTCAAACTACCTCGCTAACGTTATACCTATGGAATTGTAAAGCATTCTTATTTTTAAAATATCTCCTCAGAAAATTAATATTTTGGACTTATTTTATTCTGTGCACTCTTCTTAAAGGATGTCTTCTTTTTCTTAGTTGTCAAAATGTTTCTAAAATATATGCTTCACTTAATATTTTGTGTGTTAAAATCGTACGAGCTGTGAGTAAGATTTTAACACTTCAGATAAAATAAAGTATATATTTTAAAAATATTTTGACAACTAAGAAAAAAAAAAAAGAAACATCCTTTAAGAGAGTACACAGAAAAAAGAAATCAAAAATACTAATTTCCTCGGGAGATATTTTAAAACTAAAAATGTATTCCACTCCCATAGGTTTAAAATTAGCGAGGGGAATACGAGATCTGACTGACCAAGCCCCTTCAATTATTATGTATTCAAATTATTCAAATGTTAAGAACAATTCGCATAGTATAATGTTCTCGATACTAGCCACACTAAGAATAAGATATATAACAATACAGTAATTTTTTGGCTTTGAAACTTATTGATATTAAGAGACTGTAATATTGTTACCGCAAGCACCCTATGTTTACCCCCCCCCCCCCCTGCACTACTTCTCAGTGACCGTCTGGAAAATCTATTTTTTTTTAAAATGTTTTCATACAGTTCTTTAAAATTTATTATTCTCACAAAACCCTATTGATTCTAAATATTCCGCACTAGACCCCCCCCCCCTCCCCCAACCCATGAAGTACGAGGCCTGTAGCATGCGCTTTATGGGTTACTACTCTTAACTGGTACTGCTTGAATGAAAGAATAAGATTTACAGTTAATAAAAAAATAATAATAATAACACTTCATATTTGACGTTCGTTTGCTTCTCGCACAGACTTCTTATTACCTACTCAGCTTTCATCGGCTTTCTAAGTACGTTCTTCTACTAATTGTAAACCTGATCACACACGTGCTCCTTATCCAAATAAAATGTCTTGAAAGATTGTAAAATTTCATTGGTCAAATGAGAAACCATCTTTGAAGGCTCCGCCTTTTTTGTCCACACTTTAACAGGTTTTTAAAGGCCTTCGTTTCAACTTAATGACCAATCATAATTTTAAAGAAATAATAATTAAACCAGATTTTAAGATAGAGGTATAAGATTTAGCGATAAATTTCTACTCGCATTATTGAGATGTCTTCGCCTAATGGGTGACACTTTCAATCAAAATGTGTTGGGTATTTGATGCGATGATAAAAGGATTTAACATCCTCTTACGCAAACCAAATAAACAAAACAAGGAAAGGCAAGTGAATGGTATGTATTTTGCAAAGCGTTTTTAAGTTTTTTATTTTTTATAAATATACAGAAGGTGTTCGCATATATATATTTTTTAATTATTGGAAAAAGGGTTGTTGCTTTCGGTCAAGAATGGACCAAATGATGTTCGCATTTTACTATTTTAACCGTTTTTAACGAAATTCTGTAACTTTAGAAGAATTTTTTAAGCGTTTTTAACGCAATTCTGTAACTTTAGAAGAATTTTTTTAAGCGTTTTTAACGCAATTCTGTAACTTTAGAAGAATTTTTTAAGCGTTTCAACGAAATTCTGTAACTTTAGAAGAATTTTTTAAGCGTTTTTAACGAAATTCTGTAAATATAGAAGAATCTTTTAAGCGTTTTAAACGAAATTCTGTACTTTAGAAGAATTTTTTAAGCGTTTTTAACGAAATTCTGTAATTTTAGAAGAATTTATCTTTGAATATGCAATAGAAATGCATAAAATCGTTACAAAAATGTTAGTTACAGAAAGGATAGATGAAAATTATCAGATATGAAAAATGAAGTAGAAATTTGGTACTTTCATGTTATAGCGGCCCCCAAGGATGAAATATTTTTGTTTCTGTTTTCATTAATATATTGTAAATTTGGTACTTTCGTGTTATAGCGGCCCCCAAGGATAAATCGCCAAGCGACCAGGATTTATTGCCAAATTATAAAGCATGTATGACATTATAATAATATATGATATATATATAACATTTCTTGACGTATGTGGCCAAGTTATAGTCATATATGATGCATATATAATGTATATATATATGACATGTGTATGATGTATATACGACATATAAGACGTAAATAATATGTGTATAATGACGTATATGGCACATATAGGAGTGTTTGGAATATATATATGCGTATATAGGATGCATATATAAGCTTTGCGATGATCTTGGCGAAATCATAACTGCAACCTTGGTATAATCATAATTGTGGGGGCCGCTATAACACGAAAGTACGGTAATTTTATTATTATTATTTTTTTTTTAAGCTTTCGGAGCGTTTTCCCAATGGTTATTGTAATTTGTTAAATTATAATTTTTTTTCTTTTTTTTTTTTGTATAATATTTAAAATATGAATATGTTTTTGTTTTTTTTAAATGATCTAACTGATAATCTTGTTTCTGGATTCTGATTCTGCGTCATGCTTTCCATGATAGAAGTGGTATTTTTGTAAAATTTACAGGGGTATAGCTTCCCATGCCTCTTTAAACTTTCCATCATTCGTGGTGGTTTTGTGCTTTGAAAGAGATCTTTTCAGCAGACCAAATGCTCAATAAACCATTAGTGAAACGTCAGGTGACTTCTTAGGAATATGTTGAAAGGTATAAAGGGCGATTCCACCGTTACGTATGTGACTTTTAGAAAGTGTTTTTTTGCAAATTGAGACAAATTTGGAAGTGAAATTAAAATAATTTCACTCCCAAATTTGTCTCAATTTGCAAAAAAAAAAAAAAAAAAAAAAAACTTGTAACGGAGGTGTCACTACAAAAATGATTCTGTATGTGTCCTGTAATAGCAATAAAAAAAGTAAAATGTTATCTAAATAATTTCACTTCCAAATTTGTCTCAATTTTCAAAAAAACACTCTCTAAAAGTCACACACGTAACGGAGGTGTCACTACAAAAATGATTCTGTATGTGTCCTGTAATAGCAATAAAAAAAGTAAAACGTTATCTAAATAATTTCACTTCCAAATTTTTCCCAATTTGCAAAAAAAACAAAAAAAAACACTCTCTAAAAGTCACGCACGTAACGGTGGAATCGCCCATAAATACAATATTTGTGTGAGTTTTTATTTTTACAGCGAATACAGCGGTAATTTTTGAAGTATGAGCAGTGGCTTTGCTTTGGTGCAGTTTCACTCTTTGAAAGTCGTTGAAATTTAAAAAAAAAGATGGAATTTTTTTCTGTAAATATCGGACGAAACAGATTCTCTTAAAACTGTGATGAATTGATTGTAACATTTTTGTCCAAGCTTCTTATTTTTATTTTTCCATTGTTGTAAGAGACATTTGCGAGTCATAAATCATTACTTGAAACTTCGTTTTCAAACCTTAAATGGAGTCTTTTCTGGTGCGTTCGTAATTACATCAATACATGGCACCTATGTAGACGTCGTCATGTCCGGCGGTCTGTCCGTCTGTCCTCATATAACAGCGCAAAAACTATCTAACCAAATTGTTTGAAATTTAATATATATATAATCGCTGCAGAATTTGTCGAGTCATTTCAAATTTTATGAGAATCGAATCAAAAGTTAAATTTAAAAAGATGTTAATAAAAGTTTTCTTCATTCTATTAGAATCCTATCATACGTTATTAATTCAATGATATCCCATGATAGGTAATGATTCTAGATTGCCATGGGGATTACGCCCTATTTAAGATGGAGTCACATTATTTCCGTTTTACTGAATTTAAAAACCGAATTTGTATACTAAAATTGTTTAATTATAGCAATCCTATAATCTATCGGCTGTTTTTTGGATAGATGTTTCCGGAGAAAAAGATATTAAATGAAAAATAGTCTAAATATGGATTTCTAATTCTGAAATTTTCAAAGTTAGGCTTAAGTTTCCCCATTGGAATTTTCAGTAAATGTCAACAAAAGATAAAATGTTGCCAACTTAAAATGTACTTATTTTATTACGGAAATCCTCTTTAATAAAAAAGTATGCGTTGCTGACGACTGGGATTTTCGCTAATCATTGCCACAGATTAATATTGGAAAATGAAACATTTGAAGTTACTGAAAAAATTAATTGCTCGAAAAGTATTTGTAAGAAAATTGTTAGACAAACTGCGTTAGAAAGGTAAAAAATTGTATTTTTCTTGATATAAATTTCAATTCCATTGATATGCCATTTTTCAAATATTGAATTTAAAAAATTACCAAATTTCACAATGGAGTACCATAGCGAAAACTTCACGCGTAAAAAAATAATAACAGCAATGTGTCAGCACGAGTTATAGTAACCGTATTATTCTGTTAAAATATGAAAGTGAATTATGATGTCAGGAGTGCATGATTTTAATTTAATTCTCGACAAATACTTGATGCGCCATTTGTTTTTAGTTGTGAATAATATATTTTAATTCACGTTATTAAAAAATGTAGCTATAAAACATATAAATCAATGGAAAACGGTAGGTAATAAATTGTAAACGTAATAATAAACCGTATTAAAAAAACATAACTTAGTGAAATAAGTATCCTTTTTTATGTTATTTTAGGATATTCCAGGTAAAGGTATAGATTACTTTAAAATGCAAGGTTAAATTCACCGATATATTTCGTTTGATTCAAGGTTCTTTTGGAGAAACCGACCAGCGCAACGGGCGTAGTCTGCTAGTTATATCATAATAACAGACGATATAATTCATATTTTCAGTGAAATAATAATGATGATTTTTTTACATTGTCTTGTATTGGATATTTGCGCATAGTATAATTTTAATGCAACAGAACTATAATTAATTGTTTGTAAAAGTGTATTGAAACTTAATTTCATAAAATAAAATTAATATCTATAATATGTAAATCTGTACATAAAATAAATTTTATATAAATGCATTTTTATGACTACAACAGCTATTGCACCAAGATCTGAATATTTATAAAAGTAGTTATAGTACGACGCACCTAATTTGTCACGTTTGACGTACAATTTCCAACTTGTTTAAATCAGTTATCAAACTCATCTAAAATATGCGAACAGCCTCTGTATTTTAGTCGAAATGACTCAAAGTGTGTCTAGAGCTGTTTGTGATTTAATCTGTAATAAACATGTGGATTAGAATTTTTTATTTTATTTTCATTTTAATAATTTAATAAATAGAATTAAGTAGCGAAAATGTAATCTACTTATAATAAAATGCAAGAGCATGTGCATGCAAGAGCAGTGTTAGTAACCATGCCGGTTGCGACCACTTCGCTTTTCCATATTCCAGGCAGCCATTTTCATTAAAAATTATTTTTTCGAATAAAACTGCATAAAAGTTCGAAATAAATTAATGTTTGTGATATGACTTACTTTCAATTATGTATATATTCTGAAATAACTTCAGTTGAAATTAGGTTTTTAGCTCCATGAATGTAAACAAACAAGAGATTCATTCATCGTGAACATTTAAACTATTAAACCGCGGAGGTAACCGTTCGGAAAGCGATTGCAAACCATACTCGCTAGGGAGGAAGTTACCTTCCTCCGTGATACTCACTAAAATACTCCGTTCATTCGTTGTGAAATTTTATCGCCATCTATCGGTGATTAATATAAACAAAATTTTCTTCTGAAATTGTAGTTTAAATTATGAACGAATATTTCTTATAAAATGTAATTAGAATATAAGCAACATGTAATTATAAAGGCGTACACTACATATATTAATTATATCAATGCAAATAAAATTTTGTATTTTAACATAGTTGAAACTTTGTAGTGAAGAAAAGAAAAGAAAAGAAAAAGAAAAAAATCAGTCATAATAATACAATTAATCAATGCTATTTAATTAAGAAATGAAAGAAAATAAGTTATTTTAATGATCGAAATTTATTACAGTTTTATACAGTTGTGAAATCGGAATTTGAATAATGAAATGTTTACTCTGATATAGCAGGGCAGTTTAAAAGATCGAAATGACACAGATTGCCCAAATTACTCGAAATTTATTTTGTAAAATACGTATTTTGTGATTTTTTTAAAATGTCGCTTAAAAATATGCTTTGCCTGGTGAAGTATTAGAGCAGTATTTTACTATGTTCGTATGCAAGGCCCCGCCTCGATGTAATTAGAGGTCCGTTAGCGGGCGCAAGCGGGCCCGGAGGGGTGCTAATCCAGCAATCGGTGTTTTAACAACTTTGTTGATCTAAACATTGTTTTGAAGATTTTATCGTTCTTAATCTTTACAGAATCCTTTTATAGTGGAATCTTTAAACTATTGAAGTTCAATCAAAACAGTTTATTTCCTTCGGGAATGTCGTTGTTTATATCAAAGGATTGCAGATTATTTCATAACGTCTTCATGCTGTTTGTATGAAGTCATATGAAAATGAAACGCAACATTCCGTCATTTTTGACGGGGGGTTATATACTGGTTAAATATATTTTTGTTTTGAATTGATTAAATTAGATTACCATTGTACAACGCTTTGTACGGTATCAGGACATGTCCAAATAACAATGAATATATTATTAGTTGATATAAAAATTATTTACAGTTTTTTTTTTCCTTTTTTGGTGGATGTAAGACATGTGTAGAATAAATGAGAAATGCTGCGAGAAATTTGCTGGATATTAAATACACTGTTAAAAATTTGCAGCAAACTGTCCAGTCATTTGACCGTTTTTCTAGAAAACGGCTATATAACCGTAATTTAACTATATTCTGACCATAAAATGAGTAATAATACGGTCAGAATATAGTTAAACTACGGTTATGTAACCGTTTTCTACAAAAACGGTCAAATGACTGGACAGTTTGCTGCAAATTTTTAACAGTGTATAGTTTACAGAGGTGACTTTTCCCCATCTCGCGGATAAAGACAAAAAGTGTAATAAATAAAATGTTTTACAATAAAACTAAATAGTAATGCCGAATTTGAATAGATTGCAGCAGTAGCTTACATATGTGTTATTCAATTCAGCATTTTGCAAATTGAGTTTGGCAACACGTCTTTTGTTGTTTTGTTTAGCTTTCGCGCGTGATTTTACTTTTGATTGGAAAAGTTATTTACTATATTTGAGGCTGAAAGTGGGAAATACATTTTTTAAAATTTGTAATATGTTTTCTTTACAAACCAATGATATTTATATATATTAATTTGATATTTTAGATTTTACTTTGACTTTATTCACAACCGGCAGTTTGAATGCCAATTTGGGGTAAGATTGTCTCAGGACAAAGTCACCACGAATTTTGTTTATTATATTTATTTTTTCTGAATATATGACCATAAAAGCAAACATTTACTGTAAATATAAACGTTGTACTTGTATATACAGTGGACTCTCTCTATTCTGAACACTCATGGGACCGACCAAAAATGTTCAGATTATGGGGGTGTTTATTATAGAGGGAGATTGGGAAATGTATTACTACTACTACTGTGTATTGAGTTTATAGACTGTTTAGAATACTTAGCCTGGTTAACCATGCAAGTTACCGAGATGGAGGTGCTGAATTTAGAAACTATTAAAAAAGTTAATTAAAATGATATATTAAAAAAATTTTACAAAATATACAATTACATACTTACAATACATTACTTGAAAACATAATGGGTACATAACTTAAAAAAGTGAGTAATTTTAGTCTGTTTTTGCATTGTGTATTCTCATGCAGTGTACATGTTATCTAGTTGTTTAAGAAGTGGAAAGGTGATGTTCAGCCGCATAGTTCAGCAAGTCTTGAATCCTTTAGCCATATTGCTTAAAGGTAATCGTACTTCTTGTTTCATTGGTCTCTTCTGGTTCCCAGGGATCGATGCAGGTTTTTTTTCTTGGGGCCCATTTTGTGAAAAGTAAAGATTTTTTTTTTTTTTGTGAAATTCATTATATTTCTGTGAAAAATAACATTTTGTAACGAAAGTTGAAATCTAACCAATCATTTATTAACAAAAACTTTTTTAAATCTTTTTGCTGAAGTTTTCCTTTCTGATGAACTTATTTGTTTACAAATTACACATTTTAAAAGTCACTAAATAATTAATAAATAGTAAGTTTTTATGGAATAGAATTTTGTGAAAGGGCTTATTTTATTAAAAGAAAGTTTGTGAAGGGGCCTGTTTTATTACAAGGAATTTTGTGAAGAGACCCATTTTATCAAATTGATTTTTGTGAAGGGACCCATTTTATTAAATTGACTTTTTTTGAAGGGGCCCTAAATAGGCCCAAATTTTGCCTGGATCAACCCTTGGTTCTGCTTTCAACGATGTTGTCGCAAACAGGAAGGCTTCCGTCGGCTTCGAGATACGCTTCAGGTTCAATTTCAGTATGAAGCTCCTGAAGAATTGACCCCAAGTCAAATCACAGTTGTTGCTTCTTGGTCCTCTGTCCTTGATTGCTCATTCTGACACGGGAATCCAGCTTTGTAGAAGCATTTTTTGGATGGTGTAGGGGGTTACTTCATTCCAAGCAATTGATATCCAATAGACAGCATCCATGACATTGACCTTCTTCGTTAGTTCGGTTGCAGAATTTGCCTCCCCCATCACCACGGACTTTTTCTTCAAAAAATGAATTCGGTAGTGAGCTTTAAAGGTCTTGATTACTCCTTGATCCAGTGGTTGGATTATAGAAGTACAGTTCGGTGGCAGGAACTTCAGGCTCACGTTGTTCAGCTGCAGATTTGTATGTGATCTGGCATTATCCACAAAAAGAATTTTTCTTCCTTCTCTCTTCATCATCTCGTTAATGCGCTCCAACCATTGTGAGAAAATTGTGAATGCCATCCAGGCTTCTCGATTTGATTTATAGTGCATAGGCAATGATGCTATCTTCACATTTTTGAAGCATCGTGGTTTTTCACTTTTTCCAATCACAAGTGGTTTGAGCTTCTCCCCCGTAAAACTGGCACAGAGCATGACAGTAAGTCTTTCTTTTGACATTTTTCCGCCCACGCATTTCTCCTTCTTTCTGCTAAGGTTTTATTTGGAAGAGCTCTGAAAAACAGGCTGGTTTCGTCGTCATTGAAAATGTCAGCGGCATCGAAATCCTTCGTTATATCCGGAAGTTTTCTTTTCCATTCCTCCACAGTGTCGATATTTACGTCTGCAGCTTCATCATTGATTAGTTTGAATTCGATGTTATGCCGACTTTTGAAGCGAGTCAGCCATCCTTCTGATGCCTTGAATTCCGTGATTTTCTCCTTTTCTGCAAAATCCAGAGCAATCTGCTTTAGCAGGGGTCCAGTGACAGGAAGATTCTTCGTTCTCATTTGGCAAAAAAACTTCCAGATGTGATTGTTTATGTTCTCGTTTCTCGTTTTCTTTTTGAAAATTCTACACTTTGAGAAAGGTTCATTTGCTTCAAAAGCGGCTATAATTTATTTCTCTTTCTTGCTGATGGCGTTGACTTGACCTACTGAAATTCCAAATTCTGATGCAGTTTTTCTTTGACTTACTTTTGATTTTAATTTTTGAACAATTTTGTATTTTTCCTGAAGCTTCAGTTCTTTCCATTTATTCGTTTTCTTACTTATTTCTGACGTATCTGTGTAAGTGTTGTGACTCTTTCCCTGCAACGATAGTGATATAACGAAAAAGATTTACCTTTGTCGAGCAAAAAGGAAGAAAGAACATAAGTAATAATGCTGCCAACAAGGTGTGCAGAAAAGAAACCATAATCCTCTTTTAACCATTCCCTCTAACACCTGCTGCCTCTTATCTGTCATTAAGGGGTTGGCATTTCTGTTGCGCAATCTTTCTATTTTTATCTCAGCTCGGGTGAGGGGAAATCACGGGGCATGTTTTTTACATTATTTTTTTGTATCTCTTTGCATGAAAATTGATTGTTTTGATCATTTCATTTAATTTGATTATCATGATTTACTTTTTCTGAAATGGAAACAATTTCATATCTGCACCTTTTTTATTTATTAAACATATATAAGAATGTTCTAGTTAGTTGAGAACCCGTACAGTAAAGACAAAAATATTCTTTCGATTTGTTGTTTTGTTTTGTTAACTGAAGATTTTATCTGAATTATTGAAACAAATTTCAGCATCGAGTAGATCTTGAAATCTAGAAATGATTTTGTTTCTTTATTTTTAAATTGAGTTCATTAAACCCTTTTATTCGTCTGAAACAATTTTTCCGAATTTTCATGATACGGGAATTCCCCGCATTCCAACTGCAAACACACGTTCAGTTTACGGAGAGGCGGGTTAGAATGGGGATCAAAAGTAGCGTTCATAATAGTGGGGTGTTCAGATTAGAGGGTGTTCAGAATACAGAGAGTTCATCTTTTGTTAAGTCTATGGAGTTTTGCCGGGACCGTCAGAAAGTGTTCATAATACCGGGATGTTCACATTAGAGAGTGTTCAGATAGAGAGAGTCCACTGTATTTATTATTTTTTTTTGTACAGGTGCAGGTGTAATAATGCCTCGTACGTATAAATCTCCATAGCCGTAATTAAAAATACAGACCTGCCAAGTCTCCGGCTTTTTGGATACCAGTATTTTAGTACAGAAAATGTTGTTTTATTTAATTGCAGAATTCTGCGATTTGAAAGAACAACATTTTTCTCTAAACAATTACTGGTGTACAAAAAGCCGGAGACTTGGCAACTCTGTAAATATTATATGAAACGCTGAGCCAAAGAATAACTGCTGAAAAAAATTCAAATTCCAGTCACTACTTTAAAAATTAAGCTAAAAGGTATTTAAAAAAAAATTCTCCTACACTGCAAATTCCCAGTACACATTGGGAACATATATGGAACACTTTGATTCAAAAAAAAGTGTTCCAGTTACCTTAATGTGTACTGAAATGTGTTCCGAATGTGCTCTGCTATAAAGAATGTGTTCCGAAGTTTACCGAAAGTGTTCTGATCAGGATATTTGTTAAATCTAAACTTGGGAACACATTTGAGAACAGATTGGAAGCACATTTGGGCACACTTGTGAAATCATCGCTTCCAAAAAGTGCGCTAGAAAGTATACTTGAACAAAAGAAGTGTTCTCAGAAGTATTCTAAAAACTGTTCCAAAAAATGCTCTTCAAAGTGTACTAAAAAAGGTTACAAAATAAGTGTTCTAAAAAGTGTTCTGAAAAGTGTATGAAGATTTGCAGTGTAGATCCATTTCTTCTAAACGAAATGTTTTCTTAGTGCCTGGAGATAAATTACTATGTTAAAATTTTGTTTTCTTGAAAACATTAATCTTACCACATCTTAATTGCTAATCGTTTTTATGTCTTGCATGATAGTCCTTTTTGAATAAAATTTCGTTCTCTGTTCATTTTCATACAAAATTTGTGATTTTTAATGAGTAAATTGTGTAATTTTTTTCTCACATTAGTGAGGTTGGATTGTCTTACAATAATTTTAAGGCTTATTCGATGTTTTTTTAGTTATGAGACAAAGTCACCCCAAGCCAAACAGACAAAAGCCACCCCACTTTAAAATAATAATAATAATAATAATAATAATAATAATAATAATAATAAACTATTCTTTAAAAATACTAAATCTGAATTTTTAAATTTACAATTGATACCTTGACACAAGAAAAAAAATAATTAGACATTGGTTAAATGAAAATTTCCATTCTAGACAGCAAGAGGCAAAAAATGAGACAGTCCCCGATTAACGGTAAATAATCAGGAGTTATTATTCACTCAAAATTACTTTTTTAAATAAAAATATAGGATCATAAAACATATTGGTTATGCAATATTATTACAGTTGTTGACAATGATAATAAAATAGTTTATGTAAAGTTTTATACATATTTCATCAAATTAATAACAAACTAGAACCGGCCAACACAGTAACCAAGTAACTCTCACGAAATAGCGTTGCAGCCAAGGACACCCAAGAAGCTAATCAGGTGGATCTCCGCTATGAGGAGATCAGGCGAATTTCGCCCCGCGGCCAGGTATACAAACTCGTTAAGCTGGGCATAATGCCCGGCAGGTAGGGGCCTGGTCTGCGGTTTAATAATAATAATAATAATAATACATATTTCATCAGATTTGAATTTTTGGTCCTATTATGTTAGCCGGGTGCCACTGATATTATATACATGTATATTATACACACACACACACACACACACACATATATATATATATATGTGCATGCGTGTGTACACATATATATATATATATATATATCACTGGCGCTCGGCTAACATAAAAGTGCCAAATTTTCTTGTATTCGACTTGCTAGAATGAAAATTGGTAAGTAATAAAATATTCTATCATTCCAACAGTTTAATGTATGAAAGTAAAAAAAAAAAATTCCAATCATTCAATCATAATTATCTTCGTCCAGAATTTAAATATCAGTTAGTGGGCAGAATCTTAAATCTCATGCAGTAATTGATAATGGCGACAGTTAACTTAACATTTTGACCTGTCATCTTTATGAGTTCTTAATTTGCGGGTAAATAATCGATGATATTAATTATTGGTAAAATGTGTCTTGTAATATTTGTTTTTGTTAAGGAGCATGCAATTATAATATCCATAATCTGATTTATCCGAACTGCTTTCTTAAGGTTTTTTTTTTTTTAACACTTTGGCAATTACAGATGTAGCCGAAGTTTAATTTTTTATGACTATGAGTTATATAACTTGAATTTATTCTTATTTATTTTTAAAATAAGATGTATCGTCAACAAATTATAAATATCGCTGAAATGTTGATTTTGTTGTGATAAATGGATATTTAACCAGCCAGATATTTTAATTATTACGAGAAATGTGGGGAAATTGGAAGGAACTAATTATATATGAGGACCGCAGAAGCCAAGGGGGGTATAAATGGCAAAATTGAAAAAACTGAGCTAAGTGTATAGGCGATCTGGAAATAAGGCTGTTTGTACGCAAAAAAATATAAGTGATTTTTTTTTAATTATGTGCTGCGTTTTGGAGGTCAACTACTTAAACATTCGAAACTTGTACCCCTTGTTATCAATATTGATTAACAATATATAATTTTTTTTTTTAAATTGTACCCCAGCTTCTTTACACAGTTATTGAAATAAGAATTCAAAAATCACTATGAAATAAGTAACAGTTTCATAATTATTTCAGTCAATTATTTTGACTCAAAACTTTGAACTTAATTTACTCCAAATCGGAATTTTGTCACTTGTGGCTTCTAGGGTCCTCATATAATTTTTTAACCGCATTTCAGAAAATTTAAACATTGCAGACATTTATAAAAGTATTTGATTATAATAACTCTACCTGTCTACTATGTAAATTTCGTAAATATATGTTGAGTGTCACAAAATTGATAAATGTTATTGATGTTCACTACAGCATGCCCCCTATTGAAATTAGTGAGTGTATATTAGTTCGTTTGCAGGGTAATGACAAGCTACGGCTGCCGAAGGCAGTCGTAGTCCACCGCCGAATCCAGATTCTCGTGAATCCATCCGAGATCACGACCAGGGAGGGCCGGTTTACCCGGGCACCTCCAAGGTGGTGCTCTTCGGACGGGGGAGAGACGGGGCGTGAGCCTCCTGCGCTTCTCTACCCTTTCCCAAATGAGTGACGACAGAGGTCGGTGCGACATGCGGTGGAGTCCAAAGACGAAGGACACCACCCCACGACACTTGGGCGGACGCTGAGACGATCCGACGGCTTCGTAGCCGGAACACCAAAGAGGGAACCGGGTCCTAGGCTAATGTCGAACCACCCCAACGACCCATTACTGTACCGCGACTTCCGATTATCGAGTCCTATGGAGGAAACGACTAGTTCATTGGTTGCGGCGAGCAGGAGGAACTTCTTGCCAACCCGGGACTTCGAACTAAACCAGTCCCTGACGCATAGTCACGTCTTGGCTAGGTTTTCGTTTGCAGGGTAAAACAAAGATTTCGGATATACAGGGTAATGTCCCAAAAAATTGTATACACAGTTTGAATGATTATAACTTCAGTTTTTATTCACATGTAATTTATATGTAAATTGCAAAAGAATCCACATAAAATGTATAACTTATCCTCCTACCGCAGATGCTCAAAATGATTACCGTTCTGGTCAATACACTGCTTATAACGGTGTACTATTGATTCACACACTTCAACACACATTTCTTTTGGTGGTGTGACGCATTCCTGCTGAATTGCGGTTCCGGAACGTTGCCTATGGACATCCATTTGTTTCAAACTTATCTTTTATCCGATTAATTGCACGTCGCGTAGGTGGATCTGCCTAAAACTCCCTGCGATATTGTTTTTGTACTTCTGCTACATTTTCATACATCCAATAGCATTTTAAAATAATTTTTTTTTATTCAAAAATTAATCTTGGTCCACTCATTGTTTCCAATTAATTACACTTTGAAAAGAAAGAAAAATCAGAAAGTTACTGATTATGGGCTGTAATTTTTTTTAAGTAGAGCCGACCAAAAAAAAAAAAAAAAAAAAAAAAAAAAAAAAGGAGTACACTCCATACATTTTAATCAGCAAGTCACATCAGAGGAAAAATGAAAATAGCCATTCGATTGTGAATTAAGTCTTCTTTATATATATATATACATATTAAAAAGGGTTAGGGGCATCTCCATACTTAAACAGTAACAAACTGTAAAATTTTCAATACGATCACCTAATTTTAACACCAGAATGCGATTCCTGACCTTTATATTAACCTGGATATAAGTTTTCATGCGACGTTTCTGTGATAATTCCAGCAATTTCTTTTAAAAAATGATACTCATAATTACAATTAATAAAGTTTTCAAATTTTTATAAAAAATTGACAGTTTACATATTTTTACTAATGTATTAAAATTAGTGATGGGCATAACGATTATTTTGATTATTCGAATGAATCATGAAATTTGAAGTTTGACAGATATGCTTCTGCACATGCCCGAATGATTCATTCGAATAATCAAAATAATCGTTATGCCCATCACTAATTAAAATCACATAATTAGTTTTAAGATGGTTAAGACTAACCCCAAAGAAAATCATCAGCATGAAAAAAAATTATTACAGTTGATATGAATGAACATATTAAACTTTTTTTCTTTTCTTACCCTTTCCGACATAGTTAAAAAGTCTTTATGAATTCGGTTTTTTTGTTCATCTGTCCGTGCTCTAACTCGCTTAAATATACTCGGATTGCCATGTAATTAATATATGTTAGTGATGATTACTATGGCAAGTTCGGTACTGAAAATGAAGTTTGTAGCATTTATAGTCCGTTTACAGGGAAACTCAAGAGAATTACGTTACATCATGGTCTGTGGAGAAAGATCGTTCGCAAACCAATTTAATAATGTTACACTATTTCAAACATATTGAAATTGATATACATCACTAAAGTGTACTATAGAATGCTTACTATAGAATAGTGTGTGCATAGCATTTATCGTTCATTTATAGAGACACGCAAAAGAATTCGGCTACAATAATGTTTATTAGCAATAATTGCTGGAGATGCGATTTCAACTTTAATTACTTTTTTGCATATTGCTTGTTGTGTATAAATTCTACAGATGATATACAGAGTTGCGCAAAATAATTTTCAACTGTGTTATGCGTTTCCTAATTGAACTAAATTTTAGCATACTATATACAAATCTATAGATCATATACAAGGCTTCACAAAAGAATTTTTAAACTTTTTCGACTGTAGATGGTAATTACTGAAATTGGGTTTTCAGATATGGGTTTGTGAAATTGTTGACTTAAATATCATCTTTCAAGTTATTAAACGGGGAAGTTTTGTTTACAGTATTCTGAATGTGTTGTAAAGTGTTTCATAATCTATGCTTGACGCATTATTTTTCTTTCCTTTTTTATATTTGAAAACTGTACCGTTTAATGACTTTTTGCTCTTTCAGACATAATGTATAAAAACATATTATATAAAAGTAATACAAATTATCGTGGGTGGAAAAAGCATGCTTCCCATAATTGCTAGACAATTGTGGTATGCGTTTTAAAATTTAATTACTATTTTGCATATTACTTGTTGCGTATAAATTTTACAGATCGTATGTTGCACAAAAGAATTTATATCCGTTTTTTGAAGCAAATTACTGAAGCGGAATTTTCAAATGTGGTATGTGTTTCCTAACTGAACAAAATTTTACCATGCTGTATAGTATATATAGTAAAAAATCGATTGCGTAGTAGTTAATATTCCTTTAAAAAGGCATACAAAAAAATTAGGATATATTACAGTCTATTGGCTATAATTAATTAAAATGTGTTTTAACGAGTTTATTTTCATTTCAAACAGATTAAAATTGATGTATGTTCTGAAGTTCAACCGTAGAATATTCCCTATTTGAAAAATGATGCTTGAAATATTTATATATTTCTTTTACAGCGGCATACAAAAAAATGCGAAGTCTCTCCATTCAACTTTCCGAACATTTTATTAGAATACCGTGGATTCAGATAGATTTGTGACACAATGAAATCAGCTGGATTCTAACATTGGACTTCCAGTTTTGAAACTGGAGACGTTACCTGTAAATCACTAACGCTTGACTACATCGCAGCAATATTTATCACTTATACTTTGTAACATTTTTTGCTGATTTTCCTTATAGAATCGATCACAAAATGGTTTTAAAACGGTTTGAAAATGGTTTAAATAACCTAATCTATTTGCCAATTTGAACGAAACTCTTTACAGTTCTTGCGACAGTCGTCCATAACATATTCGCCGTGTAAAGAATTGATTTTCGTCATTCATGTGCTTATATGTGTGGTCCGAGGTTTCCCGTGAGCAGATTTTAGAAAGACTATTTCATGCATATTTTCCACGTCGGCCTTATTTTGAAGTGGTGTGAAATGCCGAACTTCTTTTGTGAATCAAGGGAAGCTCTAGAACAGTGATGGATAGCCTAGATCTCCCAAGACGAAATTCTTTGCTCTAATACTGGCCGGTCCCGTGAGAAAAAAGTATCTCCATGGGAAAACGAATATAACACGACTTATGTCCACTTTTTTGGAAAAACCAATAATGGACTAGTTTTGAGGGGGTAATTTCACCCAGCACGGTCTGGGTCATGTGGGGAGTGGCTGGCTGTCAAGGGATGTGTAACAAGGGTTCACTTTTGGTGCGTCTGATCCTCAGAGAAAGAGATCTAAACTTTTTCTTTTTCATTTAAGTATGGTCCCCTAAGATAATTACATCCAGTTTTACACCGCACGGTGGAAATCGTGAGGGGTGTGGTGGATTGTCAATGGAAAGAAAATGAAGTACCTATGAATTACAATACCTCACAAGCATGTAATATAATAAAAAACGAAATATCTTTCTGCGTTTTAAATACCGATAGTGCACCTGTAGTGTTATGTGCCGTTATGTTTTTATGGAAATTTGTTTATTTATTTTTTATTTTTTATTTTTTTGATAAATTTTATCAAATATATTTCTGTAACAAGACTTCGTAATAATGGAATACAATAATAATTATATATTTCTGTAACAAAACTTCGTAATAATGGAATATAATAATAATTAATATAATATAAATAATAAAAATAATTATATAATTATGTTGTTCAAAACAAATCGTAATCATGTACATTTTGTCTTTTTTAAACTATTGCTTTAACCAGAGAGTTTGCAAAGAAAACCCGAATGTGTAAATATAATTTGAAATATAATAGATTTAAACATAATTCTTTATTATTTTACAAGATTAAAAATAATAATAACAATAATGCATTATTATCAGGGATGGCAAGTTTCTGCCGGGGTGGTTAAAACCAGTGGTTATAACCGGTTAAAACCGGCATGGCAGAAACTAATTTCTGCCAGTAAGTGGCAAAAACTGGCAGAAACTAAGAAACAATAATAAGAAGAACTTTAACTGCAATGATTCATAATTTACATATGTATTTGATACGTAAACAATTAAATTAAAAATTAAAACTAAAGATTATGAATGTTATTCAAAGTAGCAAAAAGCTTCAAAATGATCATATAAATATACTTTGTTTATATAATACTAATTTTCTATTACTTGAAAAATAAATTTTCATAATGGTAATCTGATGCTGTACAAGTTTAACTATTAATATTATTATTTACAGTTGAATTTCTATTTAAAAGTTTTAAAAAAAAAAACGTTTACAAAAAATTCTATGTTATTTTAACATATCGCTGTTCAGAGATTTTTTAAATAAAAAATATAATGCAATAACTTAAAGATTATCTACTGTATGGAATATGGTTATATATATATATATATATATATATATATGTGTGTGTGTGTGTGTGTGTGTATGTGTGTGTGTGTGTGGTTAGAACATTTTCAACTAACAATCTTAAATTTTAAAAAAAAGAAGTCAGATTTGTTCCTTTGAATACTGTATTTAAATGAAATGTTTTTAAATCCACGGAATTACAAGATCCACATATAACTACAGCTCCAAGTTAAAAAATTAGAATAATAGAAAAAAAGGAATTGTGAAAAAAGTTTTTTATGTATCTCTTATACAAAGAGTAATACATGATAAAACTTAATATTGTAAGAATCTACATAGTTTATAGAATCTTTTAGCATTAAAATTAAAGGAAATAACACAAAAATTAAAATAATTATTCACACTTGGAAAAAATCAAAATATTAGAATAACCATTTACCTGGTTCAAAATATTAGAATAATGCATTGTAAATAACATGTGTTTAAAAAAAAGAAAAAATAGTTATTCTTTAATATTTTTGAAGCATCACATTTACATTTTATAACAGTACGAACTTGCTTTGCCAAGCTAGCTACAAGTGGTTCACAATGTTTTCTGCTCAAACATGACCATGCCGACTTTATACTGGAAAGAAGCTCAACTTTGTTTTTTGGCACAACATCTCTTGCGCCAAAAATGCTTATTTTATGCAACCTTCTGAACCAATCAGGAAAATTTATAAGTATTCTAATTTTTTGAACCACCTATTTTAGTATTCTAATATTTTGAATAATGAAAATAATTTTACAAAAATAAAATATTCACTCAAAGTTTAATATTTTACAGTTTTAATTTTCTTTAATAACATGCAAATGTATTAAAACATCCACCGCTGTTCTTTTTCAATTGCACTACAGTGAAATAAAGCTAAATGCAATTCCAAATACAAATGGAATTAGTTATTCTAATTTTTTGATTTGGAGCTGTATAACATTTCTATGAGAAAGATTTTTCACAGTTATCATTAAATTATTATGTTAAATTACAGAAAAGTATTTTGAGTAAGTATTGATTATTTTTCTTTTATTTTCAGTGTTTAATTTAAAATAAGTATTGGATATAGTTTTCTATTTTGAATTTTAAACTGAGATTTTAAATACTCTAATAATTGTTTATAT
Source organism: Maratus michaelseni (assembly GCA_963931845.1). Lineage (NCBI taxonomy): Eukaryota > Metazoa > Arthropoda > Arachnida > Araneae > Salticidae > Maratus > Maratus michaelseni. The sequence continues at coordinate 315,581,853 of OZ007590.1, read as the reverse complement.
ATAAAATCACACAACCATATTATAACAAAAATTTTATCTGTTACATTACTCATTTTTTCTAATACAAATTTATTTATTTTAAATTAAAACTATCCACCGTATTTTATTTGTTATTTATCCTGAATAAAACGTACTTAAGGAAATTAATACTACTAAAAAAGTCTCCGATTATGTCACGAAATGTGTTTATGCCAGTTGTTGCCAGTTTCTACCGGTTATAACCACTTTCTGCCACTGGCACGGCAGAAACCATTCTGCCGGCAAAAACCCAGCCCTGATTATTATGTGTTTAAGGGAGTTGTACTTTTTATATTAAAACATCTTGTCAATTTCAGTATCTGTACGTTCAAAAATAAAATCCTATTTTACTGACACAATAATAATAAAGTATTTTATTTTTATGAATGAAAGGGCATTTTTTCTTTAGGGAATTATGTCATTATCACCACTAGAATTAAGGTAAAGAGGAAAGAAAAACTATATTTTAAATTATTTTAGAAAATTGGTAATGCTTTAAATATTTGTTTTATTTAAAGATGTCAGCTTTAGGAGATATTTTTGGGGTATCAGCTTTAGGGCACTTTACCTTAGTCCACTTTTCTGAGATTAGGTTAGTGTATCATTTACTTCAATCATTTTTTTAATATTTCAGTTTTATTGAATACTTAATATGATTTTTTTTAAATGATATAATTTTCAGAAACGTTTTATACAGTGCATAAAAAGTTTTTTTTTTTTTTTTTTTTTTTTTTTTTTTTTGAGAATTGCTTTCAAGGGATAACCTATAATTGGATTCTCAGTTTGGTTTGGATGGTAAAACTGACACCATTCTTAAAAGAAAAGACCAGTTTCATTTATGGAAATAAAATAATTTAGTATGATTGCGTCCGTATATATTCACCAATCTTTAGCTCTGCACATAAAGTTCCTACAATTTTTTTTTTTTTTTTTTTTCATTTTAATAAATTTTATATGCTCCGAATAAAATGTTTCCGAAAATTACACATTATTTTCTTGAAATCAGAATAGGTATTCAATAAATCTCAAACAGAAGCGTGGTGATAATGATGCCATTCTCAAAAGAAAAAGGAACCTTTCATCCATGAAAATAAAATGCTTTATTATTATTCTCTAAGTAATCATTGGATTTTATTTCTGTAGCGTGTCAGGTACGTAAACTGCATATTTGCAAGTAAATCAGAGAAAAGAAAATTGATAATTTAATGTACAAAAAAATTGTTTGATATAGAAACTAATGAAATCGAGTATTTTGTAATGTGCTTAAAAATGATTGTAATGAAATGATTTATTTGAATTTTACAGTGACGCTTAAAGCATGCCTCAGGGGGTTGTCAGGTGTGAGCTATCGGGAAACAGAGCCCCCAAGTATTTAATTAAAAATAAAGCCTTTTCTTTTTAAAAGCTTTAAATTTAATAATATAAATAAATGTAAATACCATGGCTATAGTTACTTATTTTACGAAAACAGATTTTAAAGATTTTTATAAGTAGTGTGCGTTTTAATGAATTTGAAAAGTTTAACGTCCTTTCTCAGATATAAATGCAAGTTTTTTATTTCCCTTTTTTAGTCTTGCAAAATAATCAATAAGTGGGTAAGTGTGATCGAAGATAGGGGCTTCGTTTAATCTTCCTTTCAAAACACTTTATCCTTCCTTTAATAAATCCAAATAAATTTCATTTTCAAAAAAAAAAAAAAAAAAAATCATTTTTTTTTATAAAGTAATAATTTACCGGTCTATTTTTCTCGTTTTTTCGATAATCTGAACCAGTCCGATAGCGGGCGAAGCCCGCTATTATACTCTGTCATAATAATATCTGTCATGTGGACTAAATGCGATATTAAAAAAATATCAATTTCAAAATTAAATGACTTTCAAAATGTTAGACGTCAGATTAATTTCTTTTAAATTCTCTAATAACGTCCTATTAAGTTACTTTCTGTACATACACATACTCATACTCCTTGTATTATTGAGAAATGTTTGAAAATTTCCTTTTTATTACCAATATGATGTCATATTAATCTTTTTTTTCAACTGGTGAAACTTTTTATTTCATTTTCATTTTTCACGTGGAAATCTTTCAAAAGAAAATTAATTATTGTAGAAATAATTTGATTGTGGATTTTTAATTGTTGGCAACTGCTACAACGTAAAATGTTTAAATTTAATAGAAAAAGGCTGTTAGATTTTTGGTTTTTTATCTCTACATATTAAAAATAATACGATTTTGAGCTTCATAATACGTATTTAGCTTTAAGTACACAAAATTTCATGACTGTAAGTTACATAGTTTCTGAGAACCGGCTCTGTGACGGACATACAACGAAGCGGGAGTAATAGGGTTTCGCGAGATGAACGAAACCCTAAAAATGATATTTTCAATAATCAATTGCAGCCTTCCACTACAATGCGTTTCCGAATTTTTACAACCATACAAATAAATTAAATATGTTAAAAAAAAAAAAAAAAAAAAAAAAAAAAAAAAAAAAAAAAAAACACGGACCAAAAGGATAACAAACATAAATCATAAACTTCAATTGTGCTATAATATAATTGATAACTTAAGATTGATTTTCTTATTTTTGTTATAATTGTGACTTTAAATAAACAATAATCACTTGTTACTTTTTAAATGCCAATATATTGATAATATTGAAAATGCTTCAGGTACATTTAATTTGTACGTAAGATATTTTTGTACTGAAAAATTAATCTCATTTAAACATATCTTGTTGTTTTATCTTTCACTGAAATAATTCTTTTTAATCAAGATATTTTCTTTCATTTCGTAGTAATCTTTTTTTTTTTTTTAATTTACTCATCAGTTAAATGCAACAATAAAATGCAACCCAGGAGCAGAAAAAAAGCCGCATTAAAAAAAAAAAAAAAAAAAAAAAAAAAAAAACATGAATTTTTCAAGAAACTTTAAAAATTGCATGATAAACTATTGGTCTCAAAGAATATTTTTAGATGAATCAAAATTTAATTACTTTTGACCTGTTGGAAATCAGTATAAGAGTGACAGATATAATGAAAATTGTGCTGTTCATGCATTTCATTCATGCATTTATGCTTTATCCTTATGTTATTGTATTAGGTTATGTTATGGTAGGGTATATTATGGAAATGTTCAAATATTAACCCTGAGAGGTTCATATTTAAATTGTTCAGTTCATATTTAAATTCAATATCAAATGCAATATTAAATGTAGAAACTGAAAAGCAGAAAAAAATCCATTGTTTAAAGCTGGTTATTAAAGTTGTAAACCCTTTTTTACAATACATGACATAATGTAATATAGTGGCAAATTAGATAAAATAACTATATAATTCGATGCCAATAAATTAATTTAATTAAAGAGAAAAAAGTGTAATAACTAAATTCTGTGGATTTTTTACTAATACAATCTATATTATAAAGGACAAACGTGTCCGTGCGTAACGCTGACGTCATTTTGCGAATGGCAACATTTGACAATGAAAATTTCGGTCTTGCGACTTCTACTGCAATTTTTTTAATTTCTAAACATCGCACATTTTCAATTGAAAAAAATCTACTTTCAAATGCTATTTGTTTGAAAACTGTATCGTAATTTGCTTGAAAACTGTATTGCCATTTACTCATTTTTTATGGTTTTTAACACTTTCCAACATAGTTGAAAAGTGTTTATGAATTCGGTTTATCTGTCTGTCTGTCTGTCGTCTGTCTATCCGTTCTCTAACTCGCGTAAATATACTCGGATCTTCATGCAATTGATATGTGTTATTGGGGCTTACTGTGGCATGGTCCATATTGAAAATTAAGTGTGCAGCACTTATAGTTTTTTACAGAGACACTCAAAATAATTACGTTACATCACGGTCTATGAAGAAAAATCGTTTGCAGTTTATTTTAATAATGTTTCACTGTTTCAAACCTGTTAAAATTGATATATATCACTAACGTGGATTACAAGAGGAATACTATAGAATACTGTGTTTTTTGCTTTCATCGTTCATTTACAGGGACACACAAAAGAATTCGGTTAAAGTACTGCTTATTAATAATAATTCTTGGGAATGTTTTTTCAGTTGCTGAACCCGTTTTTAAATTTAACTCTTTTTTTTTGTTTATTACTTGGTGTGTATAGATTGTATACAGGGCAGCACAAAAATTTTCGAGTACATTTCCGTTTAATGTCGGAAATTGCAGAAGGGGAATTTTAAACTGTGCTACGCGTTTCCTAACTGAACTCAAATTTAGCATTCTATTTAGTATAAATACAAATCTATAGATCCTATACAGTGCTGCACAAAAGAGCTCGGTTATTTTTCCGAATAGTGTTGGTAATTCCTGAAATTGGATATTTAACTATGTTATTATTTTTCAAAATTGTTTAGTTAGATATCACCTTACACATTACCGTAAAAATTAGCAAAAAGTTATTTTAGGAGTGTTGGAAAGTGTTACATAATCTATTCCTTGACGCATGATTTTTCCTGAGTGTTAAAATAATTAAAGACGATTGTGAAAGATTAATACTTCACTTTTATTAATATAAACAGTTCAGCATTTGTTTCCGGCTTATATTCCATAACGAATATTGAAACTTCATCACTAAATAAAATAAATAAATATATAAATAAAGGAGATGCAATCGAACTACGCACTTAAACCATTAAAATTATCGGAATCAAAATGTTGCTGTCTAAGCGATTTCTTCTGCTGTTAACTCTAGGCACGAGGCCAATATTGATATTATTAGTGAAAAATCTAAAAAAAAAATATATTAAATGTAAAAAAATCTGTTACATTTTCAATTAAAAGAATGGTGTTCACCTATATTCAGTAACACGGGAAGACCGTGTTGAATCCCCTAGTTTTTTAACATGTATTTTGACCATTAATTCTTCATTATATTTCATGGATAAGATATTTTCATTTATTTCAATTTAATGAGAACATTTAATTTGATTTCATTGAGAATTCTTCAGAAACTAAGTTTTTGAAAATTGTGATTGTTCAATTATCTTTTCATGTTTTTCTTTATTAATATGTAAATAAATAGCTTACAAATAGTGAAAAATCATAGTTATATGTATTGCACAACTCTATCCGCAAAAATGTTTTTTTTGTTGCAATTGGGAAGGTGTTTGTAGTCTCGAAAGTCAACTGTAGCAGAGCACAGTCATTTGTCTAAACTGTCATCCTATTGCCCTTCTTCCCCGAAGGGATTTATTTTAAAAGGGGACCATCTTTAGCAAACTTTTTGAAACGCAAATGAAAGTGAAAGTATTTCTTCTCCCAGAAAATTGGGGTGGAATGATGAATGAGATTCTCATTGTCTAGGTTGACCCCGTGCTACGTGCGGTTGAATCAGTTTTGAGTGGGGAGGCTGTTTCCCAGATGGTCCTAAACGATGAGTGGCCCTAGCGTGCCCCTCCTCTGACCAAATCCCCTCACTGTGAAAATCATGAGCAAGATAATTTTGAGTTGAGATTGAGACGTTAATTCCAGAAAAGGAACGATAAGTGTTGGTTCTCTAGTTGAGAGGACAGGAAACGCCAGGTTTCCAAAACGGCGGAGATAAAAGCTAAGAGGCATCATACCTCGATTCAAAAAGCGGTGATCTTCCGATCATACAGGAGAAAGTTACCCTAAGGCAAGAAGTGGCAGACTTCTTTAAGTGAAAAAGGACGCACCCAGGGTCCATGGAATTACGCGATATTCCGGCAACGAGTCTTTCGTTGGAACTGAAATGACTATAGAAACCTTATACGAATTCTCTTCTAAAATTCTAATAGACTGAAATCTCTGTAGCCAATTGTGGAACTAGACATTCAACTAGACATTTTTTCTTTTGAAATTTAATCATTATGCTGAGAATCCTTCAATTTTATTCTTTATTTTATTTAAATAGTGTAATGCCATGTTTTCTTACTTCCATGAAGGATTTATTATGTTCATACAATAAAAATTCTGATTAGAGGCAAGGAATAGTTTTCTTCGCTCTGTCCGACAACTACCTCTAACATCCTTAATCGGATCAGCGAGGAAAAGGTCTTACAGCCGAATCGGAGATCAATCGAAATTACTGTTCGGACCCTTTTCCTATTATTTGGATCTTTTCCTATGTATATCTTTTTTCCTATTGTTGCAAAATTTAAAACAGCGCAAATAATAAAATTTTCTTTCAATTAAAAGCTGTATTTTTATGTTAATATTAAAAATAGGAAGGTAACTTTGGTGACATTTACGTAATATTAGAAACGATACATTTAAAACGTCTTATTTAAGACAATTATCTTATAGCGGTCATTATAAAACTTAGAGAGGCAGCGACATTGTTTACTTAACCATTTTATACAAGCGGATTTTCAAATGCTTAATTTATCTTATTTAATCAATCACGAAAAGAGTCATTAACTGTGTCGACAGCAGTTGATTCGGCCTTAAAATCCCCTAGTCAAAGGAAAATAATTGGAAATCCGATTAGATTGTCGTTGGTCGTTTAATTATAAATTCGTAATCGTTTTAAAGCAGATCAAATTAACGATGTTTTTAGAGTCTGCGGTTCCTGAAAGGGGGTTGGCGAGCACAGCTCATAGGAAGCAGAGCCCCCTCGTTCTATAAAGAAAAGTATCAGATTTTTTTTGACAATGTTTAAAACATTTCAGTGTGAAAAAGAATCAGTCTTGCATGACTAACACATCGATTCTGCAAGAAATTTCCCACTAGAAACCAGATTCTGTGAAGCACTAGCTAATTAATTGCCTTTGAGGCCGCTGTAATTCGATATTTGATTGATCACTGTCTTTAGGATGCAAAAGCCGTAGAAAAAAAACGCTTTGCAAAGGTGTGGTATCTCAAGATCTAAATGTCCGTGATATTGGAACTCTTCCATTGATCTATCATTATAACAGTAAATGATGATAACTCTAAAAATTCTTGTCTCACGGCATACCAATTATATAAAAATCATTATATATGATAGGTTTCTCAAAATACCATCAATCAAGTCCTGGAAAGCACATGAATGTTAGATGATTTTGAAAATTTCTATGATTTAAATTGACGTATGATGTTTCGCTTTGCATATATAAAGATTTAATAAAATTTTCATAACCTATATATTAATATCGGTTATTCGGAAAATGGTGGCAGATTTAGAAATAAAGAATGAAAACCATATACGCCTTTGGCAACGAGTTACTATTGCACACATTGAGTGAACATATTACATATATGTTAGTGTTCTAATTGACTTTGTTTATATATGTTGGAACGTTTGTTGATTGGCTGATTGCGGGCGCTACGGTCATTTTTTGCAATGAGGGATAAACAGACTGGGACCTCCGTTTGAAGTAGAATCCGACCCGCTACAAACATCCATGCCTGTCATGCGTTGGAGATAAATAAAGAACAACTCTTTCAAAAATCGTGCCATTATTTTTCAAACAAGCGTATATGTTGCAATTACTTCTTGATTTATGCCATCGTTGCTTTCATTGTTTTCTGGTTATCTTCAAATGCGATTTTTCTATGCATTGAGGATGCTCATTACCATGGGGCTTCGACATTTGACTATATATTGTGTTCGAGAAAACAATGTCTGATTATGGCGTAATGTCACGTGATGTCTAGGTCTTCCAGATTTGTTTGGGGGGGAGGGATGGCAAAAAAAACTTCGAGTGAATCTAAGAATTTGCATTTTTTTGTACCTACAAGACATAATAACCAATTATGTTTTTAAGACTAGTTCAAATAAGTTTATTTGTTCGGTCATTCCTTTAAAATCACTGCCTAATGAAACACTCATTTGTAAAACGTACTGTTATGCACGAAATTTTATTGGAGATTTTCTAAATCCAAGCAACAGATCTCGTGCTATGATCAGCTGTGGTTATTTTTTAGTTATAGTATTGTTTGGGAGGCCCCGAATGCTGTGCCTATATAGTACCCCGAATCTTCTTAAGGGAATCAATCACCTTCACTGAAACTCTCCGATCGCGAAATTCCATGTTAAGCTATGGGAAAACTTAGAATCGCAATTACCCGCATTACTCATTAAAATTATTAAAATACGGTTTTCACCATCAGAAAGTATAGACATAGGATGCCAACGATGTGCGTTTTTAAAAATAGTCTCCTTAAACTTTGAGAATTTAAAAAATCCACTTGATGTAATTTTATCATCTTTTTAAAGATATACTTAAAATTTACGGAAACAATTTTTAAAAACGCGCATCGTCGGCTTTTTATTTGACGTCTGCTTTCTGATGGTGAAAACCGTATTTTAATAATTGTAATGAGTAATCGCACTTCTAAAATTTCCCATAGGTTAACATGGGATTTAGCGATCGGGGCGTTTCAGTGAAACAGCCCCTTAATCAGGTCATTGAAAACAAGTTCAGACGTCGTTATGCTTTCGACATCTTCATACTTTGAATTAGTGACTTGAAATCCAAATTTTTACAGAAATGACAATTCGATAAAATTTCTAACATTACGACTCATTTCGTTCGCACTTCGTTGGTTCGTCGAAAATTCAATTTAATCTTTATGCCCCATTTATTGTGCGTGTGTTTCGTTAGGATATCTTTATACTTTGAATTAATGACTTGAAATCCAAATTTACAGAAATGACAATTCAGTAAAATTTCTAACATTACGACTCATTTCATGAGCATTTCATTGGTTCGTTGGTCCTTGAACCAGGCGGCGGAAAATTCAATTTTATCTTTATGCTCCATCTATGTGTGTGTGTTTCGTTAGGACATCTTCATATTTTGAATTAGTGACTTGAAATCCAAATTTACAGAAATGACAATTCAATAAAATTTTTAACATTACGACTCATTTTGTTCGCAATTCGTTTGTTCGTCGAAAATTCAATTTAATCTTTATGCCCCATCTATGTGCGTGTGTTTCGTTAGGACATCTTCATACTTTGAATTAATGTCTTGAAATCCAAATTTACAGAAATGACAATTCAATAAAATTTTTAACATTACGACTCATTTCGTTCGCACTTCGTTGGTCCTTGAGCCAGGCGGCAGAAAATTCAATTTAATCTTTATTCTGTCTATGTGCGTGTGTTTCGTTAGGACATCTTCATTCTTTGAATTAGTGACTTGAAATCCAAATTTACAGAAATGACAATTCAATAAAATTTCTAACATTACGACTCATTTCATGCGCACTTCGATGGTTCATTGGTCCTTGAAGCAGGCGGCGGAAAATTCAATTTTATCTTTATGCTCCATCTATGTGTGTGTGTTTCATTAAGACATCTTCATACTTTGAATTAGTGACTTGAAATCCAAATTTACAGAAATGGTAATTCAATAAAATTTGTAACATTAGGACTCATTTCATGCGCACTTCGTTAGTCCTTGAACCAGGCGTCGGAAAATTCAATTTTATCTTTATGCTCCATCTATGTGTGTGTGTTTCGTTAAGACATCTTCATACTTTGAATTAGTGACTTGAAATCCATATTTACAGAAATGACAATTTAATAAAATTTGTAACATTACGACTCATTTCATGCGCACTTCGTTGGTTCGTTGGTCCTTGAACCAGGCGGCGGAAAATTCTATTTTATCTTTATGCTCCATCTATTTGTGTGTGTGTTTCGTTAGGACATCTTCATACTTTGAATTAGTGACTTGAAATCCAAATTTACAGAAATGAAAATTCGATAAAATTTCTAACATTACCGACTCATTTCGTTCGCACTTCGTTGGTTCGTCGAAAATTCAATTTAATCTTTATGCCCCATTTATGTGCGTGTGTTTCGTTAGGACATCTTTATACTTTAAATTAATGACTTGAAATCCAAATTTACAGAAATGACAATTCAATAAAATTTGTAACATTACGACTCATTTCGTTCGCACTTTCGACATTTCTTATAAATCTCTGCTGTCAACGCCGGTGCTGAAACCTTATTTCAAAAGGGGCATTCCTATATATAAAATAAAACGACATTTATTCGCGTGTGGTCCTTTAGGCAGTCGGAAAATTCAATTTTATCTTTATGCCCCATCTATGTGTTTGTCAGATTTGTATCAAGATAGGTTTGTGTAACATCACGATACACGTGGGAGGAAATTTTACTATATTTTGTCAGAAATAAATATCTTTTTATCAAACATCTATGAACTGTTGAAATGTTTATGGACATATATATCTTTGAAGTTTTCTATGACATAATAAAACGTGTAGGTTCTAAATTTGTAAGATTTATGTACGCGTTTGTGCTCTCAAAGGGATTTAGAATATTACTTCTGAAAGCACCCCTGCTGCTTTTTTATTATCCTTGAAATTAAACTTCAGAAGATGTTCACAAGAAGAAAAAATAAATAGATAAAATAAATTTTTTAATGAGCAAAATTCCGAAAAATTTGTAAAAGTCATATTTTTTATTCATATCACTTTTATGTACCCTGTCATTGTCAAGTAATCTATTTTAAAGGTAAAAACATAAATAACTGTTCCATTTATGGCAGATAAATTACTGAAGTACATTAATGTCTAGGGTGAAAACACTGAAGTTGAATAGATAACAGTGTCCCTTTAATTGTTTTTCTTTGAAGTTGAACGACTTATAAATTTTCAGGGCGCTGTGCTGATTATTAAATGGCCCTTTTTTGTGTGCAGTCGGCCAAAAAAAAAAAAAAAGTACTTTTACACTTTATCGCCCACAAACATCGCTATTTTATCACCAAATAAACGCAGAGAAAAACTAAAATAGCCATTCGATTCGGAATTATGTATTCTTTAAATGCATGTTAAAACTAGTCGTTGGGGGCCACCGTAATACTTACCCATCATGGATATGCATAATATAAAATATGAAAATAAAACATGTGTGAACTATTTATAAATTCATTGCAATTCGAATAAAATCGTGGCTTGATGACGTCATACACTTTAAATGCTCTATTACTGAATTGCGTAAAAGAAACATCCTTATAGCTCCAAAATTGATAATCCTATTAACTAACGGTTTACTGCGTCGGATTAAGCGTCTCATTTCCAATTAAAATATCTTTGAATTGAAATTTGAATGAAATACAGGGTCATGAAAAATCGAACAGTGTGGAAAATAGGATTGCAAATATCTCGGCAACTCATTATCCGATCGACTTCATTCTTTATGCAAAACTTATGTTTTTTATTGTCTGCTATATTCACTCCTTAAAATAAACAATTTCGAAAATTTGTGTATACCTTTTATCAGAACGAATACTTCGAGAGTCCGAAAAAAATAGTTCCGGATCATCGAGGTCACTGAAATTCAATAGGCTTCTTCTCATTATTACATACCAAGTGCATACCAAATTTCAAGTCTAGCTCAATTTGTTCGGGAAATAGAGCGTTTACAGACACACAGATAGACGGACGGTAATTTTTTTTTCTAAAAATATGTTTTTCGGAATCTCCAGTGTCTGAAAAGTGTAAATCCGTCAAAAAAATGTTTTCGATTTTTAAAAGACCTACCCTATACTATGTATGATGGGTTAGTAAAAATAAGCTTAGAAGGCCGTCTTCATTTAAAAATTGTATCAAATTCTGAAATTTTCAATACGAATACCTGATTTTGATATCATATTTGAATGTTTCAATAAATTTTGCTTTAGAATACCAAGCAGAAAGTCATTCGATGAAGCAGTTTATGAATTAGGGTGATTTAAAAAATTCAGCTTCTAATGTTACATTCATTTTTAATCGTTGTAAAACAAGCTATAATGTCTTTAGTTTTTTAAGCATAGCTCAAAAACTATTTGGTGGAATTAACTGTAATTTTGAGTTGAATTATTTGAAACTTCTAGAAATCTATTTTTGTTTTTGTTTTTTAAATCGTAAGTTACAATTTATATCTTTATTTTTCGAATATTATTTTCAATATACATATATTTTGAAATTAATTTACGGAAAAAAAAATATGAATTGAAATATATGAAAATTTTAACTATTTTTAGAAGTTTCAAATTCCGAATCGCAAATTAGAGCTGATTCTGCGCAAGTATTTGTTTTTAGTTCTGCTTAAAAAAAACTACCCACATTGCAATTTGTTTAGCAACTATTAAAAAGGAATTTAACATTGGGAGTAGTTAAATTCAGCATAATTCCTGTTTGCCGTTTGCCATTTTGACAACTTTTCCTGTGAGCCATTATCTTAGAAAATGGATAATATGGAAAACTGAAGTAAAAAGCTCGTTTTAGACGACTGCAGTTCAGTTTGTATCTCATAAAAAATATCTAAGTACGAATCGGATATCCACTATTTGGCATCCAACATGCAACAACAGAAATAGCATTTTCTTAATTGCTGTCTAAAGTAATAACGCCAAATGTTACCCATATATATATTTTTAATCCTAACACAAAATTTTAATTCATTATTATTTTGATGCACTAAATATTTTGGGACATTGACACGTCATTATAATGTAAAATATTTTTTTGTAAACATTTGGCACAAAGATGTGAAAAGGTTCGCCGTCCCTGGTTTATGCATCAAAATAGACTTAGAAGATGGTCAAATTTTGAGGATACTAATGCTAAATCCAAGTTTTTATCTTCCCCAGAAAGCTTTTTTTTAATGGTATTCATTGAATTCATCAAAATATAATCCAGATTTTTTTTTCATCCAAAAACATATTTTTTATTAAAAAAATATATAAATTCTGAGCTACATTAAATTTTACATATTTTTTTTACTTCATGATAAAAATGTTAATTTTTCTTAGTCAGTTTTACATAAAAATATTTATTATTACAGTGGAACTCTAGATATACGTTTTCCTCAGTTGTACGTTTCCCTGAGTTATACGTTTCAATTCAGCGGTCCCGGCCGCTTGCCATTAAAAATTAGCCGAGTTATACGTTTTGAGCTATACATTTCCCTTAGTTATACGTTACTCTTTTGCGTACCCGGACAAAATTTTGTCACATTTATACATTTTGTAACCGGGAAACTGACGACGCGTCGGATGAATCTGATTTGAAAGATCCCACTCAAACTTTTCGGTGCTGCTCTGAGGGCTTTTTAAAATTAGTAAAGGAGTTCGACAGTTGTAAAAGTAGTATCGATAAGGCGGCTGCATTATTAACAGAAATGTAACGTTTGCTGTTCAATGTCGGCTCAGTCGAAAAGAAACAATAGTAGATTAGTGATTATTTCAACAAGATTCAGTAAACAACTGAAATGTCTCCAATGGTTGGAGTATCATAGTTGAGATTTTTTCCAACAGAGAGAAAATATGCCGGGACCAGGACTCGAACCTGGGGTACTTTGGTTTGCCGTACCAACGCTCTGCCTATTGAGCTATCCCGACGATATCCTGGCAGGCATATTTCACTCTTATCTGTTGGATAAGTTTGCGAACTGCGGCGCTAATTTCATTCATCCGAGCTATAACTATAGCATTTTTACATGATGAATTTGAAACAGCACGGAAACTCCTGTATACCATGCAATTAGGTCATAATGAATAGAGGAAAGTAAATTCAACTAGGTAAATTATATCCAGTGGTCGGAGTATCATAGTTGGCGGAACAAATTTTTTACGTTATAATTTAATAAAAGGTTTCGGTAGACCATTAATTGAATTGTACATTTTACCGAGTTATACGTTTTGTTGTTTATGCGTTTTGTTGTCCGGTCCCGGGCAAAACGTATAACTGGTATTGTATGTTTTATGCATCTTTTTCGGTTGCTAATTGAGTGGCACTGGATATTCCCATATAAGATGTTAATTTTAATTTTTCTAAATTTATGGATAAACCCCTAACGCATCCATGTATTTAAAGCGAAAAGCGCTTTCTCTAAGATTCACAAAATATTTTTCCACAATAGATTTTCCACACAAAATTGAATTTTTTTCAATTGCTTCAAGTTTTTTGAAGGTTTCTCCCCTCAGAAACGGGAAACCTGCTTAGCCCTCACCCTCCCGGTTAACTATTGCCCGGAAGCGAAATCGAGAAGCGAAAAGGAAGTGACGAAGGGAGCAATCTCCATTCTTCCACGTGCTTTGTTTGAGAGCGAGCTGAACGAACCTGATTGCAAGAGAGGCGTAATAGGACCGTTGCGTTGAAAGCTAAAGCTTTTTTTAAATATTTGACAAGAAGGTTTGTTTTTTATTTAAATTTTCTCTGCGATTTTTAACGTTCAGAGACCGGATCCGAAGACAATGGGACTCCCACTCCTAAGTTCGTTTAATTTGCGGTCCGTTTGGAATAAACCTACCAGCGTAGCGGGCGAAGCTCCGCTAGTTTCCTTTTATATTTCGTATACTTGTGGAAGCATTATGAATAGATTATATACTTTTCTCGGCTGTTTTGATTCAAGGAACTAAAATAAAGCATCAAAAGCGGATTTTGCTACTTGAAAAAAGAAAGATTGTGCTATTTTGGTATGTATGCGACATCGTATGCAAAAATTACATTCATATTCGAAAAGAATGCATTATTCTGCGTCTAATGACGCTTTTATCGTGATTTTATTTTTTAAACGATCTGTGAATAAAGGCGTGTGTATTGTTTTTTTATGTGTGTGTTTTTATTGAATCAAAATAAGTTTGTATAAATATAAAAGAAATAAAGTAATTTATGTAACAAAGTTTGTTATAATCAATGTGTCCAATCTTTTAATGTACTATTTTATTTCGCGTCATGTTCTTAGAACAATCGAACTGTGGAAAGATTGATTATTCTCTTTCACAATCTCTCAATTCTATTAATATTTAGTTATGCACGTTGTAAAAAAAGTTCTCAATACAAATGATTTATTCCTGCCTGTTTATAGTTCCAAATAGATAGTACTGCTACAATGAAATATTGCCAAGATGCTATCATTCCTTTTCCAGGCCTATTACGGAGGTCTAATGGAATGTTAATTGATTTACTTACCTCATTGTAATTGGATATAAATAGGATTTTATTCTATTAAACCTTCTAGATTCCGATAACTAATGAAGAAAGATAGATTTAAATAATATACATTATAGTGGTGCGGTTAAAGAATTCTCAACGTGTTTCTTACACTGTGGTTCAGATTACGTTTTAGATAAATGATTTTCATTGGTAATACAAGAACATATAAATTCAAATTAAGCTTCTAACTGCATTTATTATGATGATAGCATGAGAGCTTACAAGCATCAGAGGCATGTAGGTCGTAGAGCAAAACCTAAGCAGGGACAAGATTTTTGAACATATGTGTTTGTTGTTCAGAGCATAGGTTTCGCTTTTTTTTAAAATGGAAAATATAAACATAGAATAACTAAGAATTTTTATTTACAGAACACGCCCTTCAAAACACTTTTTAAAACGCATGAACATAAAAACAACGCAGAAATTCAACAATTAAAAAACATAAAATATTCAAAAATTAATTTCTACGGAGGATTTTCTTAAATCAATAACTTTTTTTTTCGTCAGGGGTCTTTCTCTTCTGCAACCCTTTGTTTAATATAATTTTTAAACACATGGCGTTAGAAGAAATAAATTGGCTTCTACACCGCAGAAAAAATTGTTCTGAATTATTTTGTGTATATTAGCTATAGATTTGTATATATACACTACATAGAATGCTAAATTTTAGTTCCGTTTGGAAACGCGTAGCACAATTTAAAATTCCCCTTCTGGAATTTCCGTCAATAAACGAAAATGTACTCGAGAATTTTTGTGCTGCCCTGTATAAGATCTATAGAATCTTACACACGAAGTAATAGGCAAAAAATGAGTTAAATTAAAAAACGCGTTCAGCAACTGAAAACGCAGTTCCAGCAATTATTCTTAATAGACAGTAACGAATATTTTTGTGTGTCCCTGTAAATGAACCATGTATGCTATGCACACAATATTGTATAGTAAGCCTCTTGTAATGCACCTTAGTGATATATATCAATTTAAATATGTTTGAAATAGGGAAACATTATTAAAATAAACCCCAAATGATTTTTCTCCATAGGCCGTATTGTAACGAAATTCTTTTGAGTGTCCCCGTAAAGTAGGTATGTCAAACACGTGGCCCGCCAACAACTTATCTGTGGCCCAATAAGTCTTTGGCCTTTTACCTCTGCTTAACTTAATTGTTAGAAAACGCATGCTGAAAGTACTCTTTGCACGAACAGTATTTTACTTATAATTTTTATTTGTTTTATGTCGAAACTAATACTTGATTTTATTACTCTCTTCGATTTTACACCACTTTACAAAATAATATATTGTATTTATTAAATACTAAGAAATGCAAAATTAATAAAATTCGGGAAGTAATTTAGAACACTTAAAATTAAAAAAAAATCAAAATATAAAATTAAATAGCTTTAAATGAGTCGCTTTGAAAGTGACACAAATTATCACGTTTGTGCTGGACACTAAAACACCGAATATGTCACCCAGGTTCTTTACTTGGGCTTTAGTGGAACATATGAATTTTAGATTTAAGCTTTTTAATTATTTTCATTACTTAGGTTAGTAATTGCGTTCTTGTTAATGAATCCAGAGGGATCTTTCTTTTCTTTCTCTCATTTTTATTCATATACAGACATTTTATTGGCATGCTCCCACACATCCCAAGATTTATAAAAGAATATGTTAAAGCTTTTTACACTGTGAATAAATATGATAAATTGCAGATGAACAGCGCAGATTTTCTTAAAAGGTGATCTACAATACAATTGAGGGGATCGGAGCAAGAGAGTGCTAAGCCCCAATTTTTGAACTTCTGAGATATTTTAATTTGAAAATTTGATCAAATACTCAAATCAAGATATATAGCATAAAGTTTTCTCGCCAATGTCTTAGTAACATTTGATATATTCTGAGTAACAATATGGCATTACTTTAATGATATTACTATTATGTTTTTTGTAAATTAGCTATCTTCATTGGGGGCATAAACATCTGGGGCAAAAGCGAAACCTGGGACATATGTTGCCACCAAGTGACATTAGAAACGAATTATATGTAGGATATTATAATTTACAATATTAAGCAACAGATTACAGTGTTAGATTTATTTCACCAAAAATGTGGCTTGGCACTTTCTTGCCCCGACCCCCTCAATTATACTAAAAAAAAAAAAAAAAAAAAACCCAGAAATTTTATGTTTGATATGTAGACATTGTTGGAGTTTGGAAATAATCTAACATTAAGAGGCAAACAGCACAAATTACAAAGAAAACTAACAAAAATCTGGTTAAACATCGGAAAGATAAATTGCCAGTATTGTAATTGATACTTCTTAAAAAAAAAATTAAAGTGCTTTCACCAAGTTTATTGAAGAAAATATATTCGCTTTAAAAAACTAATTATCCTCTTTTTTACATTAAATATCCTGCGAGTCGAAATATTCACTACGAAATTGAAGAAATGATGTCTAGAGCAGTTAAAGAAATTTGAAAATACCATAAGTACCATTGCTAGAAAATTTTATACATAGCGAATATATTTATGAAAACCGGATATATGCTTAAAAACTTATAGTGCTTATAAACTTATATTATATTCAATGTACATGCTTAATCATCGTCAATCTAGAAAATATATTGGAAATATAGATAGTGAAGATAAACGTATCTATCTTCTTTTACAGATATTTGACGGCTGTCTATCATAAAGTTTTAACTGTTAATTTAGAACTGTTAAACAAGGTTACAATTTTCATTATAAATCAACAAATTATGCATGTGGTTTATTAAAAAACCACCAATAAAGAAAGTACTTGGAAGTTTTTATTTGAAATTACAAAGCACCTGACTAAACTCCAACATCAAAGTAAATTTCATAATGGTATCTTGGTATTTGACAGCATTAGCGTTTTCAAACAGAATTTATTACTATGATAAAACAATTATAAAAAAGAAAATGTATTTCATTTTAAATGTTGCCAAAGCATTATTACAAAAATAATCGGAGTTGAGCTTTTTAAAATACACTAAAAATATATTGAAAAATGAATTCAGAAGATTTTTCAAGAAATATGAAAATCAGTTTTATCTATACTTACTTCACCTCTAATGTTTGATGTTGAAATTATTCTTCAGAATTTATTTCTGCAGTTAATCAAAATTCAGCGTGATTCCATATTAGAGCGAAAATATATGAATATGGGGTTTCAATATTTCTGTAATTATTCATCAATCGATTGATTTTTTAAAGTATAGTGTGCAATTAGGAGTATTTTAGCTATGCTCGATAGCGCATTTTTATACATCTTTACATAGTTGCCAACCTTTTGTTATTTATCAAGTCAAATGAACATAATTGGAACCATAAAATGTATTTAATAAATAGAATCAAATAAGTATAGTGCATGGATGCAAGACACATTTTATTAAATATTTTTTTGTGATTTAAAATATGTTTATTTTTATTTTTTACTTGAGGAAAATATGGAAGATTGACAGCTACGCCGTTGCTATTAAGATTTACAGACCAACGTGTACAAGCAATTTTTAAAATAAATACAATTAAAAAAATTCAATTCAACTTTATAGATTTGATTGATGAAAATTAATTTTGAGTATTTTTTCGAAAAATAAGATAATATAAACTATATGTATAATAATAATTTTTGAACTTTGCATGAATATTTCTTTAATATAGCTGTGCTTTGTACACTCTAAATAAGAAAGAGTGACTATTCACTCCGGAGGAGTGGATATTCACTCTATCGCAGAGTCAAAATTTGCCCAACCTCTTTAGAATGACTATTCACTTTAGGAAAAAGTGAAATTCTTGACTCTCTGAAAGAGTGAATACTCACTCCTGAGAAGTGACTATTCACTCTGAACAGGAGTGGATACTCACTCTTTCAGAAGAGTGACTATCCACTCTTGCAAAAGGAGTGAGTTTTTTCCCCCCTGATAGGAGTGAATAGTCACTCTTTCAGGAGTGACTAAAATTCTTGAATTAAAAAAGAGAAACTCAGTTTTACAAACGCTTGTTCGTAGGCGGTCACCCTCCCAAGTAGTAACCGAGCTCGTTGCTGCTTGACTTTTGCTCGCGTACGAGAATTGGTACCTACAGCATGCTACATCCGCTAACAATGAAATAGTTCTTATTACATTATTTTAGCTTTGTTTCTTTTGTGATATTCGAGCACACTTTTTATATTTGTGTAAAAATCACAAATATTTACGGTGTTTCTCAACTGTGTAAATAAGAAAACTGAAACCTTCTTTCTGTATCATATAATACAGACACTGTTTTTAGACAAATTTGATAAATTATTTAAAAAAATGTATTTTAGAGGAAAAAATTCTGACAACAACTTATTATGCGTAATTTATATTATCGTCTGATATTTTCAAATTTATTCTTATTTCAAGATTGCGCATGCAAAAAAACTGTGAATGGAAAGATGCGTTTTTTTTCTTCCGAACAGAAGTATGCTAATTCGACAGTCTAAAATGATTGCAAAGCGCATAATATAAAAACTTTTTAGTGCGAAATAAACATAACAATTAATTGGAAAGTGCTACTCCAAAAATCAGTACAATACATAGTAAAAAGATACCAGATGGAAAAAAAAACAGGGAAAATAGAGCCCATTTCAAGGCGGAAAAAGAAGTTTCAGGTAAGGATTTATGACTATCGCAAATTTATCTTAGAATGGGAAAATAAAAATAAGAATATTGGACAAAAATGTTACAATCAATTCATTATATTATTAAGATAATGTGTTACATCCGATATTTACAGAAAAAATGCCATTTTCTTTATTACAATGACTTTTAAAGGGTGAAACTGCATCAAAGCAAAGCTACTGCTCATACTTCAAAAACTACCGCTGTATTCGTTGAAAACATTAAAAACTCACACAGGTATTGTATTTATACCTTTCAACATATTCCTCCAGTCACCTGACACGTTTCTCTTATGGTTTATTGTGCATTTAGTCTGCTGAAAAGAGGTCTTTCAAAGGGCAAAACCACCACGATTGATCGAATCTGGAAAGTTTTTAAAGAGGCATGGGAAGCAATAACCCTGTAAATTTTACAAAAAACCTTCTACCATCGAAAGCATTACGCAGAATTAGAATCAAGAAACAAGATTATCATACAGATTATTTCAGAAAGCAATATTCATATTTTAAACGTTAAAAACAACAACGCCGAAATCGTCTAAAAAATGTGCGAACACCCGTCTGTACATTTCCGCTATGACAAAAATTCCGTTACAACAAAGCAGTTATTTATTTATTCATTCATTTTTTTCTTGCTAATAATGTTTCCATAATTAGAGCACGATTAAGATTGTCCGAGGCCCAGGGCCTGTTTACCAAATAGGCCCGTGAAGCCGAAGCTTACCCACTGAAATACAAAGGGGCCCCCAAATTTACTTTTCAAAACTAATTTTTAGGGGGGAAATTTCAGTCAGGGTAAAAAAACGTATTTTTTCCCTTAAATTATAGCTGTTAAATTTTTCCTAAGACTATTACCGACACATTTATACTCTTTTTTTTTTTTTTTTTTTTTGCTATAATAAATGGTATAAAATTAGTGATTAAACGCAACGTTTTTCATTTCTCTTATGTTTTACATTTTAATTTCAAACGTGCTAAAAATAACAGAAAATTTAATTTGTATAATTATATTTGTTTATATTCATAAAGAGGTTAGAAATGATATAAAATATGTAGAATAGGTTATTTAAATAAAGAGGAAAATAATTAGCATTCAGAGATATTAAATTTCTGTTTATAAAATAGAAGCAAAATTGTGTTGCAGCTAAGCATAAATTTACTTCAAATATTTGTTTTCCCTTCAAATATTTGTTTTCGTCTTAGCACTGGCAAATCCTGCAATTTGTAAAGCATAAAATATATTTCCTGTCCATAATTCTATCGATTCATTTATTATTTTAATTCCTTTTTCAGTTTTTTTAAAATCGTGCTACTATATATAAAGGATTTCATTTTAGGCGCTTCGTTTCGATAATGGGGTATCCAAGAGCTGGCGCCCTCTTGTGGTTTTATTGGAAAAAACTGTTTTTCTTCACTCTCAACGGAGTGAACCACTCACTCTTGTCAACGGAGTGAGACAGTCACTCCCGACAACGGAGTGAGATACTTCACTCCTTTCTAGAGAGTGGAAAATTCCACTCTTTAAAGAGTGCATATTTAAAAAATTCACTCCTAAAAGAGTGAAAATGCCTCTCACTCTTCCAAAGAGTCACCTTCTCACTCCTTCCAATTTTAGAATGTAAATAGAAATGTTATTCTGCGCAATGGTAATAATATAAATCTACATTTTTTGTGGCCAGCGGCTTTCCATGTAATACTTAATATGGCCGCGGCAGTAAACGAGTTTGACACGCCTGCTGTAAAGGAACTATAAGTGCTATGCACACCATATTCTATAGTAAGCCTCTTATAGTGCACCTCAGTGATATATATCACCTTCAATATGTTTGAAATTATGCAAGATCATTAAATTAAACCACAAATGATTTTGCCCCACTAGACCGTAATGTAACTGAATTGTTTTGAGTGTCCCTGTAAAGAAACTGTAAGTACTAGACATTTCATTTCCAATACCGAACATGCCATAGTAAAGCTCAATAACATATATCAATTGCATGACAATCCCAATATATTTACGCGAGTTAGAGTATGCATAGACAGGCAGACGGCAGACAGACAGACCGAATTCATAAACACTTTTCAACTATGTTGGAAAGTGTTAAAAAGACAAATGGCCCTTAATCACGCTCTTGTCTTTCTTAAAGTTTACGAAAATATCATATAACCTCTTTCGAGTTACAAAGTTTAAACAAGTTGGAAATTGTACGTTAAACGTGACAAATGAGGTGCGTTCGTACTACAATTAGTTTTACAATGTAAGAAAATCATCATTATTATTTCAGTGAAATGAATTATATCGTCTGTTATGAGGGAAATGAGCAGGCCTTTTTTTTCTTATCACGTATGCCACGTTTACAAATGCGATTTTTTTTTCGACACCAGACAACGTTGCAAAATTCCCCATGGAGATCTTGCTTTGCGAATGATTATATCCATAGTTTAATATTTCTATGAATCACGATGAACGAATCTCTTGTGTTTATTTACTTTAATGGATTGAGATATTCGGCTGTTAACCTAATTTCCACTGAAGTTATCTCAGAATCTATATATTTTTTAATATAACTCATCTCTCAAGCAAACAATTTTTTTGAATGATCTTTCTAAAAATGTAACTTTTATGCAATTTTATTCGAAAAAATATTTTTGAATAAAAAACTTGGCATACGAAAAAAGATGTGGTTAACCCGTATTTGTTTTCCTCAGTCACATGACTTGCGCTTTTATTATATAGATTATACGTATGATAGGATTTAATAGAATAAAGAAAACTTTTATTAATATCTTTTTAAGTTTTCATTCGATTTTCATAAAAATTGAAATGATTCTATAAATTTCACCAACGTTTATATATATATTAAATTTCAAACCATTCAGTTGGGTAGTTTTTGCACTGTTATATGCGCACGGACGGACAGACTGACGGACAAGACTACGACTATAGGTGCTACGTATTTATATAATTACGAACGCACCTAATAATATGCATTATTATAGTAGCACGGTTAAAGAATTCTTAATTTATTTCCATCATCGTGGTCCAGATTTCGTTTTACAATAGATAAATGTTTCAATGATAATACATACAAGGACATCTATATTCAAATTATGCAGAAAGCTGCATTTATTATTACAAATATCATAGTTTGAGCAACTATTATTTTTTATTATTTTATGTCGTATTTCAACCGAATAAAAAGAGGATTTTAACACTTTCCAACATAGTTGAAAAGTGTTTATGAAATCGGTTTGTCTGTTTGTCTGTCTGCCGACTGTCTATCTGTCCGTGACTTAACTCGCTTTCGGATTGTTATGCAACTTATATATGTTATTGAGGTTTACTATGGCATGTTTGGTGTTGTAAATGAAGTGTGTAGCAATTATAGTTTTTTTATAGGGACACTCAAAAGAATTCCGTTACATTACGGTCTATGGGGAAAAATCATTTGCCGTTTATTTTAATGATGTTACACAGTTTCAAACATGTTAAAATTGATAGTATATATTACTGAGGCATATTACAAGATGCTTACTGTAGGTTATGGAGTGCATAACATTCGTCGTTCATTTACAGGGACACGCCAAAGAATTTGGCACAGTACCGTCTATGTCTATGAACAATAATAGCTGGAAGCGCGTTTTCAGTTGTGGCACGGGTTTTTAAATTTAACTAATTTTTTGCATATTGCTTTGTGTGTATAAAATCTATTATACAGGGCTGCACAAAAGTTGTCGAGTACACTATTGTTCATTGACGAAAAGAAATGTTGCTGTCTAAGCATGTTTTATAAAAAAAATAATAATAATAATAATCGAAATTTTAAAAAGTGGAATGAGTAGACAACGCTTTAACATCACAATTACTCTCAAATTACCAAACTGATTTCAAAATTTCTTTCGATATAATAATGAAGATAGTCCTGCTCAAACATAGCCTACATTAATCTTGGTACCCCTGCCTCAAAGGGAGTGCAAGAGCAAAAAACGTTCTAAAATTACTATTTCTTTTTCAAATTGTTAGGGCTAAAAATTTAAATTTGATATTGTCGTTATTTGTAAGAACGTAATTATTTAACGTTTTATATATTTAAAAAAAAAAATCGAAGTTATAAAGAGTTGGAATGAGCAGACAACGCTCTAACATCACAATTACTCTCAAACTGCCAAACTGATTTCAAAATTTCTTTCGGTATAATAGTGAAGACAGTCCTGCTAAAACATAGGCTACTTTTATCTTGGTACCCCTGTCCTCAAAGGGAGTGAAAGAGCGGAAAACATTTTAAATTTGCGATTTCTTTTTTAAATTGTTAAAGCTAAAAAATTAAATTTTTATATTATTATTCTTTGTAAGTACGTAAATGCTCGCTAAGGATGTTTTATATAAAAAAAATCCCTGACGGCTCGGCCTACAGGCACAGGTAGATTTCGAAGACGCAGATCGTGGGGCACCTGTTTGTTGGGAATTGCGGAAGAAATTACCTTTTTGCCATAATCCGGCAGTTGGAACCGCCTACTTTGAAACCTAACTTGTTTGCAGACGGAGCCAGCAGGGATTTTTTTTTTTTTTTTTTTTTTTTTTTTTTTTTTGCTATAAGAGTTGGTCCTATAAAAAAACTTGACAATATAAAAGTTTCAGATAATATTAAGAGGATTTATAATAAATTTAAGCGGATTTGAAATCTTGGGAATTGACGAAGTTATGAATTTTTTTCTTCTAAAACCCCTCTTCCCCCCCCTCCCCGTTGGGGCCATTTTTAATTATATCAAAAATCTGTCATACATAAATTTTCGGCACTTCTCCTAGAAGTAATAAGAACTTCAAACGGATTCGATACGTATCATAATTATGAAATTATGGGTTTTTTTCTGTTTCACAAAAAGCCCCTCGATCCCCCCCCCCCTTGGTTCGATTTTGCCCATTAACGAACTTGACCGAGATTTTATGCCCCTTGATTTTATGTATCAGTTTCGAAAAGATGCGGGAGTTGGAACCGCCTACTTTGAAAAATAACTTATTTGCAGGCGGAGCGGCAGGGATTTTTTTTGTTGTTTTTAATTTTTTTTTTCCATAAGGGTTGGTCCTATAAAAAACTTGTCAGTATAAAAGTTTTAGATAATATTAAGAGGATTTATAATACATTTAAGCGGATTTGATATCTTGTGAATTGACGAAGGTATGAATTTCTTTCTTCTAAAACACCCCCTTCCCCCCCCCCCCTTGGGGCTATTTTTAATTATATCAAAAATCTGTCATACATACATTTTTGGCCCTTCTCATAGAAGTAATAATAACTTTAAACGGATTCGATACGTATCATAATTAAGAAATTATGGGGTTTTTTCTGTTTTCACAAAAAGCCCCCCCCCCCCCAATCCTTCCCCTCCCTTGGTTCGATTTTGCCCATTAACGAACTTGACCGAGATTTTATGCCCCTATCAGTTTCGAAGAGATCTGTGCAGAATTTTTCCAGTTATCGTGTCCATAAAAAAGTGACATAGATAGATAGATAGATAGATAGATAGATATACATATAAAGTTTTGAACTGGGGGTGGTTTTGGGTTCTAGGAGTCATAATCGGCGTAGATCTGCAAAAAATTTTCAAAAATTCCAACTTAGGTGAGAATGTAATAGGTAGTATTTCTTACGAAATCTACCTAAAAACCAGCGGGTAAGACCGAGCAATGCACGGTCAACATTTGTTTTGTGTTCAACTTGGTAGATGAATCATGTATGTCGGCACCTATTGGAAATTTCTAGAAAATTATTTCAGATTCTAAAAGCCAACAATTTCGCCAAATGTCGGCAAGTTTAGCGACATTCTTTCATTTAGCACCAAGCATGCGTTGAGAAAGTTCTATGTACCCTGATTGGTTCAAATCTTTTTTTCGAGAACGTTCCATGGGCTCTGGTTGGTTGCATTATTTATGTCGGTTCCTATTGGGAATTTCTATAAAATTCCTTCAGATTCTAAAAGTCAAATTTTTCGCCAAATTCGCCACATTTGGCAATATTTTTTTCTTTTGGCGCCAAGCAAGAGTTTTGGCTTTGGTAATCTTAAAAGTCAATTTTCCTTATCATATGTACCCTGATTGGCTGAAGTCTGATTTCGAGAACGTTCTATGGACTCTGATTGGTTGAATCATGTATCTCCGCTCCTATTGGGAATTTCTAGAAAATTCCTTCAGCTTCTAAAAGCCAATTTTTTCGCCAAATCGACAAATTTGGCGATATTTTTCATTTGGCGCCAAGCAAGTGTTTTGGCATTGGTAATCTTAAAAGTCAATTTTTCTGCCAAATCCCGCCAATGTCGCCAATACTTTTTAAGATAAAAATAGCTTGACCCAGAATGACCAATGACCAAAATGACTCACTAATCGAATTTTCTCGAACATGTGACCTAGCCCAATTGTCTTCTCGTTCCCTCAAACTGTAGGACACTAAATTTAGTTCAAATCATCTGAGCCGTTTTTAAGATAAAATAGCTTGACCCATAACGATCCCTGATCAAAATGACCCACTAATTGAATTTTCTCGAACATGTGTACTAGCCCAACAATCTTCTCGTGCCCAAAAACTGTAGGAGGCAAAATTTAGTCTAAATAGTCTGAGCCGTTTTTAAGATAAGATAGCTTGACCCATAATGACCCATGATCAAAATGACCCACTAATTGAATTTTCTAGAACACGTCACCTAGCCCAACAGTCTTCTCGTGCCCGAAAACCATAGGATGCAAAATTTAGTGTAAATAATCTGAGCCGTTTTTAAGATAAAAATAGCTTGACCCGTAATGACCCATGACCAAAAGGACCCACTAATTGGATTTTCTCGAGTATGTGACCTAGTCCAATGATTTTATCGTGCCCAAAAACCGTAGGATACAAAATTTAGTTCAAATCGTCTGAGCCGTTTTTAAGATAAAATAGCTTGACCCATAATGGCTCAAGACCAAAATGACCCACTAATTGAATTTTCTCGAACATGTGATTTAGCCCAACAGTCTTCTCGTGCCCGAAAACCATAGGATGCAAAATTTAGTGTAGATAGTCTGAGCCGTTTTTAAGATAAAATAGCTTGACCCATAATGACCCATGATCAAAATGACCTACTATTCAAAATTTCTCGAACATATGACCTAGCCTAATAGTCTTCTCGTGTCCAAAAACCATAGGATGCTAAATTTAATGTAAATAGTCTGAGCCGTTTTTAAGATAAAATAGCTTAACCCATAATGACCCACGACCAAAATGACCCACTAATCGAATTTTCTCGAACATGTGACCTAGCCCAATAGTCTTCTCGTGCCCGAAAACCATTGGATGCAAAATTTAGTGTAAATAATCTGAGCCGTTTTTAAGATAAAATAGCTTGACCCATACTGACCCATGACCAAACTGACTCACTAATTGAATTTTCTCGAACCTGTGACCTAGCCCAACAGTCTTCTCGTGTCTGAAAACGATAGGATGCAAAATTTAGTTTAAATAGTCTGAACCGTTTTTAAGATAAAATAGCTTGACCCATAATGACCCATGACCAAAATGACCCACTAATTGAATTTTCTCGAACATGTGACCTAGCCCAACAGTCTTCTCGTGTCCGAAAACGATAGGATGCAAAATTTAGTTTAAATAGTCTGAACCGTTTTTAAGATAAAATAGCTTGACCCATAATGACCCATGACCAAAATGACCCACTAATTGAATTTTCTCGAACATGTGACCTAGCCCAACAGTCTTCTCGTGCCCGAAAACCATAGGATGCAAAATTTAGTGTAAATAGGCTGAGCTGTTTTTAAGATAAAATAGCTTGACCCATAATGACCCATGAACAAAATGACCCACTAATCGAAATTTCTCGAACATGTGACCCAGCCCAATATTTCTCTCGTGCCTGAAAATGGTAAAATACAAAATTTCGTCAAAATCGTTTAAACTTTTTTTTAGATAGAATTAGCTTGACCCTGAACCTTGATGACCCACTAATCGAATTTTCTCGAACACGTGACCTAGCCCAATGGTTTTCTGGTGCCCGAAAACGGTAGGATACAAAATTTCGTTAAAATCGTTAGAGCCGTTTGTAAAATAAAATCTGCATAACCACACACAAGATTTTCTCGTATTGGAATATATGATGATAACAATAAAAATCGAAATTTTAAACAGTAGAGCAGCCAACGTTCTATAAAATCACAATTACTCTCAAACTTACCAAAAGGATTTCAAAAATTCTTTCGATATAATAATGAAGATAGTCCTGCTCAAACCTAGGTACTTTTATCTTGGTAACCCTGCCCTCAAAGGGAGTGCGATAGCAAAAAATGTTCTAAAATTACAATTTCTTTTTAAATTGTTTCAGCTAAAAAATTAAAATTTGATATTGTTGTTATTCTTAAGAACATTATTGGTCGCTATGTATATTTTAAAAAATCGAAAATTTAAAGAATTGGGATGAGCTGACAACGCTCTAAAGTCACAATTACTCTCAAACTATCAAACCAATTTCCAAACTTCTTGCAGTATAATAATGAAGACAGTCCGCTCAAACATAGACTACTTTTAGCTCGGTATCTCGGCCCTCAAAGGTAGTGCAAGAGCGAAAAACGCTCTAAAATCACGATTTATTTTTGAAATTGTTAGGGCTAAACATAAAAATTTGATATTGTTGTTATTTCATTTGTAATAACGTAATTGCTCGCAAAGGATGTTTTATACAAAAAAAAATAAATAAATAAAATAAAAAAATAAATCGAATTTTTAAAGAGTGGAATGAGCTGACAACGTTCTAAAATCACAATTACTCTCAAACTATCAAACCGATTCCGATTTCAAAAATTCTTTCGGTATATCAATGAAGACAGTCCTGCTCAAACATAGGCTACTTTTATCTAGGTAAGGTACTCTGCCCTTAAGGGGTGTGCAAGAGCGAAAAACGCTCTAAAATTACGACTTCTTTTTGAAATTGTTAGGATTAAAAAAAAATAAAATTTGATATTGTTGTTAATTGTAAGAACGTACATGCTCGCTAAGAACGTTATATATATATATATATATATATATATATATATATATATATATATATATATATATATATAAAACTGGAAATTTTATTAACTAAAAAAATTCTTTCACTCCCTATAATGGTAACTATATTTCTGCTTAAACATAGATTACATTTTAAAGAAAAACGTTCTAAAACGCAATATTTTTTATATTGTTATGGCTAGAAACATTGGCTAGAATTTGACATGTTGGTAATTTTAAAACGTAAATGCTAAATAAGATTTTTTTTTTTTTTTTTTTTGGTATGAAAATTTAAATGGATTTAACAGAAAACTTCTAAAATCATTATTTCTCTAAATTACCAATTTCTTTTCTTTTTCTTTTCTTTTCATTTCTTTTTTTTTCTTCCTCACTTTTTTTCTTTTCTTTTTCCTTTTTTTAAGGAAAAGTGCTAGACATTTTACCCATTTTTCACAATGTGGCTGCAAAGATGTTAATATAGGGATTTTCTCTTTTAATTAATAATATTTTTACTACCAGTAGAAATATAATTTTCACTTCATTTTAATAGCCTCACAAATATAATATTACTTCGTTCATTTAGTTTTTTTTTCCCAACTAGTGCATTGTATTTCCACACGCGTAAGGCCGCGGGCAAGGCTAGTTATTTAACAAGGAAAGATAGATTTAAATATTATGCATAAAAGTTGTACGGTTAAAGAATTCCTAATGTCTTTCTAACATTGTGGTCTCGTTTTCATGTTAGATAAATGTTTCAATGCTAATGCAAGAACATAATATAAATTCAAACTATGCAGCTAACTACATTTATTATTACAAGCGATAAAATTTAAGCTGCTGTCATTACTTATTCTTTTTATGTCGTGTTTCAACTAACTAAAAAGGCTTTATTTTAACAGAGTAGCTAATTGTTGATAACGAAAGCAAGGTATAGCATTTTATTAATCTTTAAAGTGATTAAATTCATGCCTTAAAGCAGTATAATAATTTTATGTGCGCTGGAAGTCGACTAAGGGATATCTGGTGCTACATTTTTGTTTATTGTTTTTTCCTTGTTTAAATTCATTTCAGCATTAAAATATTTCTTCAGCTAATATTCAAATCTCCGGGACGTATTTTTTATTATTGTTTTTGACGCATTTATAAATTTATTAAATTTATTCTGGTTGTCAGAATTTTTGCATAGCTTAAATCGATTCACTTTATATGTGTTTGTTAGTATTTTTCTCGTGATTTATTTGGATTTACATACATACATACATACATGCGTGTTTGTGTGTGCGTGTGAGCGCGCAGGTATATGTTAATACGTAAATAAAATGTTCTAGCAGACAGAAACATTTGAGAAATAAATATGTTTTCTTTATGATTTGTTGCTCCACCAGTGGCTGAGAGGCTCTGCTCTCAAAGCTAGTAGACAGGAGGTGCTCGGTTTAAACCCCTGTCGCGCTCGTCGACCTAACTGTTCGGAGTTTTTCGTAGTTTTCTTCGAACATTGCCGTAAATACGGGTTAGGATCCGTTAGAAAGACCCCCACGGAGGGCACTCCCCGTAGGGCCTATATCTCTCGTGTAGATAATCGGTCGTCATAAAATCAACCAACCAACCAATTTTATGATTTATTACAAGATTTTCTTTTTTTAATTAGTATTCTTATTTTATTTATATCTGTCCCCCAAACAAACGGGGCCCCGCGCCAATTGGGGGTCTTATTAGGGGCACCGTGACTCTATACATTTCGAAATAATGTTTCCTTTGTATAAAATAATAATTTTGTATGCTCTAGATTTGTTTTTGAATGTTTCTTCGTGATAAAAAAACAAGTTTTTTTTATCTATTTTATCATAATCATACTATTATGATTCAGGACAAATTAAACAAGAACGAAAAAATCATGCGTCAAGCATAGATTATGTAACACTTTCCAACGCTTCCAAAATAATTTTACAAATCATTACCGTTTAATAAGCTGAAAGATAACATCTAAGTAAACAATTTGGAAAACGCATAACATATTTAAAAACGTAATTTCAGGAATTTCCAACATATACAATATTCGGAAAAATATCCGAATACTTTTATTCAGCCCTGTATAGGATCTGTAGATTTGTATATATACTACATAGGATGCTAAATTTTAGTTTAGTTTGGAAACGCGTAGCACAGTTTAAAATTCTCCTTCTGCAGTTTCTGTCAATAAACCGAAATGTGTTCGCGAACTTTTGTGCTGCCCTGTATATGATCTACAGAATTTATACACACCAAGTAATAGACAAAAAGTGAGTTAAATTTAAAATCGCATTCGGCAACTTAAAACGCACTTCCAGGAATTATTGTTAACAGACAGTAGAGAATTATTTTGTGTGTCCCTGTAAATGAACGATGACGTAATGTAACGGAATTATTTTGACTGTCCCTGTAAAGTAACTATAAGTGCTATGCACACCATATTCCATATTAAGCTTCTTGTAATGCACCTTAAGTGATATATATCAATTACAATGTGTTTGAAATTGTGTAACATCATTAAAATAAACCGCAAATGATTTTTCCCCATAGACCGTAATGTAACGGAATTCTTTTGAGTGTCCCTGTAAAAAAACTATAAGTGCTACACACTTCAGTTGAAATAGGGAACATGCTATATAGATGATAACAACAATAACATATAAAAATTGCAGGTCAATCCGAGCATATTTACGGGAGTTTGAGCACGGACAGACGGCCATACGGCAGACGGCCAGACAAACCGAAGTCATAAACACTTTTCAACTAGGTTGGAAGGTGTTAAAGAAAATGAGTATTATCTTTTTTTCTTACACGAAAAGTTTGTATATATTTGAAGATACTAGATATAGATTTGTTACTTTCAAGTAACCATTAACGCAAAAAAATAAATTTTAAAAACATTGTAAAAGATACAGAATGTTTCGCGAAATTAAAAATAATTATGCACATAAAAGCAATGGTATTTTCATACATTTTATTATCTAGATTATATATTATTCTATGATATATACAATATATATATATATATATATATATATATATTACTCCAGTATTGCAGTAAACGTTAGGCCTCACTAACTGCTTTGCCAGGGCCCCGCGCGAAGTAGCGCCGGCCCTGTGTAAAGGCAACCCGAATATTTGGGTTAGCGTACTTGACTACTTTTCTTTACCTATATATCAAAGCGACAAGCTAATAATTTCAGCGCAAATGCGCATACGTGAGATTAAATTATTAATCAATTTTATGGTAAACTTCAATGTGGTCAGTTTAGCCCAGCGGTCTATGGCGTTAGTTTAGGCTCTAGCTCTCTGCAGAGAAAGTGGGTTCGAATCCGGCTTCCGACAGAATGATTTCTGCATTACTTTTGGCTGTAACTCATTTCAATTACTGTCACATTTTCAGGAAAAGAAATTACGCATATAATTTGTATTTTTTTATTCGAATGATTTTGAATTAAGTAAAGTTTAACACCCAACAATATTTTTACAAATTAAATTTGTATTAAAAATATAATATAAATAAAAGATATTTGTATTAAAAATATTTAAATTAAAAAAAGGCATGTAATTATTATTGATTAAATAAATTGAAGTGATCTACACTTTTTGCTATATTTTGTATGACCAAAATTAATTTTCTACATATCCGTGGTTTAATAACTTTTTCGTGAATTTTTCATTTAAATATATAAATTCATACAAAATTCGGTTAAAGATATAAAATAAGGCCAAATTTGTGGTTTATTTAACGTTATTATCACGGGCACGAGCAACGCCGGGGGGAGGGGGGGGGGAAGATCAACTAGTACTTTCTAAAATTCTTTGAATTGTTTATTCTCCCCTCAAGTTCGTATTGGATTGTTTCAGGTTTTCCTGACCATAGTTTGTGCCGCAGCCCTTCAGAAAATTCGCACAAGGAATTCCGTCCTTGTCAGCTTGGCTGAATTATTGCCGCTCGTGTAATCTACATCTTCCTCCCTCCCGACCTCGAAAAAGAGGATTTATAGAATTTGTGGACAGGTTAATAAAAACTTTGGCGTCGGTTAGACATGATGAAGTTCTTCGCATTATATCTAGATAATAAGTGCCAACTCGAGAATTCAGATTTCCATCGTACATAATTTGTGTTCAATCGTTTCTTTAAATTTTGTTTTCTTCTAATTCTCTTTCTCACATTAGCATATTCATGATATAATGTAATAACTGAATAAAAATGTATTCGCAAAAATTGCATGACCTGTATTTTTCCCCCCCTTACTAATCTTATACTCGTGTAATATACAAATGAAACAAAACCTTTTGAAAAATAAATTTTACCTTCAATTATTATTTAACGTAAATTATACCGGTAAAATGAACACATTTAAGATTATCTTTTACTGAAGGGATACGAAATAGTTTTTACTAAATATATTTTTCTAAATTTAATTACACGTTTAATAAAATACTAGTGGAGCTTCGCCCGCTACGCTGGTCAGTTTATTTCAAACGGACCTTTAATTAAACGAACTTAGGATTGGGCGCCCCACTGTCTTTGTGTGGATCCGGTCAACTCTGATTTAAATAAAATACAAAAAAAAGATAATTTCATTTAGAATCCTGCAGAAACTGCATCAACGTATTTTTAAAAACTGTGATTGTTGATTTACTTTTTGTCCGAAGGGTGAAGCGTTTCTCTTCAACGAAAATTGACCCAGGCTCCAGGCAACAAAATGGCTGCTTGTAAAATTCATCTAAAGGAATAGCTGCTATTTCAAAGAAAGAGAACGTTTTTCTTCCCATTGGAAGAGGAGAGAATGTTGGTTTCTCATTGTGTGAGTTTGAACCGCTCCCTGTTCCCTTTTGTTAAGACCCAGTTTACTCTAAACTATAGAAGGGGAGAATCCCCCTCGTATTTCCCCTTCTATTCCTGCTTTGAAAAAAAGTTGGAGCATACGCATTGAGGTAAATTTCATGTGAAATCTGAAAAATGCTCTTTTATCTTAAAATAAATAGATATAATTTACATATAAATACATAATTTCGCTGTAAAACTATTTTTTTTATTGGTTTTACTTGCATGGATAATTATTTCTTACCTCTTTTAATGTTCCTTAAATATAACCATCAGCAGTTTGCAAATCGTACTATAGTTGCTAAATTAAAACTGCGAACACTTGACTATTAGAAATATGATCCTTATATCAGTGTCTATTTTAGATACGCCCTTTTAACTGTATTTCTTAAATAATTACACGAGGAAACTTTATTGTAACGGCATAATATAATAGATTACTGAAACAAAATAAATTGCATGCATATGCATAATGCAGTGCAGAAATTTAGAGTTCATCAATTTCAATCAATCATGTTATCTTTTTATTTTTCCTATTTGATCAGTATAGGTTATTGGTCTGTTATCTACATATATTTTAAGATATTTTTCTTCCTCTAGCAAGTGGCTCACCAATTTTATTTTCCACTTGAGTATTTTAGGCGAGTTTTTTCACACAGAATTTATTACTCTTCTTTGTGTAGGTTATTTCTTTAGATTTTACTTTAGCTGCTGATAAATTTTCTATAAAAATGAAGTAAACTAAGATATACCTTCAATTAATATAAGTTGATTATTTTTTATCTTTTGATTAGCATTTTACTTTAGCTACGGATAAAATTTCTATAAAAATGAAGTAAACTGAGATATACCTTCAATTAATATGAGCATTTTTTATGTGTCCGGGATTTTTCTTAAACCGCAGATAAATATCCAGTTAAAATAAATTAATTCAGATGAATCTTCAATTAGTATAAGTTTAACTATAGTTTGCCATACACATTTAATAAAGATATAATTTTATTTCCTTAGCTATCTCTGAAAAATATCCGAATGGGAAAAGAAATTGTTTGTTTTTATTGGTGGTAGTAAAAATAATCATGTAGACGTCGTCTAACAGTCATATATTTTTATCCGATTTTAGTTCAATCATTTTATTTTATTTGAACGACAAGCCAAAAGTTCTCATTTATCTTTATTTCTGTGGGGCTATCTCGTATCGGGTGGTAAAACGGACGTATAAATGTACAAGTAACTACTGGAATATGGGATCATAGGAGCAAAAAATTCACGACCATAATTCAAGTAGATATTGAAATCGATTCAAAAGTCTTTTGAAAATCATGACTAGAAGGAAATAACTGAATGTTATCGTTAAATTGACTATTGGTGAAGTCATGAATAAAGCAGACGCTTGTAAATGTTAATCTCTGTCACGTTTGAGTGAAGAAGTGTTTTTCTTTTCCACAAGATACTGTGTGACATGTTATTTTCCTTCTCGAACTAGTGGCCGCCCAAGAAGAATCAATTGGTTCTTGTCCGTCATAAATCACAGCGCATACTGAATAATAATCTCTGTCACGTCCAAGTCCTGAAATTGAATTTATCTTAAAACATGACCGATCTTTTTATTTCTTACCTGATTGGATACTCACGTAAACAACAAAACAAAAGTTGTATCTTGTAGTTGTAACACTCAACAGCTTTGACTCTCGCGTGCTGACACAAGATTTTAAATCAGACCTTCACATTTTTCTTCTATTTTTTTCTCCTTCCTTGTGTAATCCATCTAAAAAATTTTAAAAAATATGCAAAAAACATATAATTTTTTTATAAAATATAAAAAATATATCTTGTTGTTGTAATGCTGTCCTTAACCTTTCTATGTTTATTGTGTGAATATTTTTCTTTTCTACAAGATACTGTGTGTGACATGTTATTTTCCTTCTCAAACTAGTGGCCGCCCAAAAAGAATCAATTGGTTCTTGTCCGTCATAAATCACAGCACATACTGAATAATAATCTCTGTCACGTCCAAGTCCTGAAATCGAATTTATCTTAACACATGGGCGATCTTTTTATTTCTTACCTGATTGGATACTCACGTAAACAACAAAACAAAAGTTGTATCTTGTAGTTGTAACACTCAACAGCTTTGACTCTCGACGTGTTTTCGATTTCTTTCTCCTTCCTTGTGTAATCTATCTAAAAAAAAATTTAAAAATATGCAAAAAACGTATAAATTTTTTTATAAAATATAAAATATATATCTTGTTGTTGTAATGCTGTCCTTAACCTTTCTATGTTTATTGTGTGAATATTTTCCTTTATCTATGATTCGATGAGCTCCTAATTTATATTTTGTTGTTAATTGCGCTTGTTTTATGCTTATGCTCCCCCCCCCCCCCCGCTCTAGCGGTTATGAATCAGCATAAAAATTAGTCTCCATTTGTTATATTCTGGGGATGTGTGGTAGATGACCACAGGCTTCTCGGGTAAAAGTTGTTCGAAGCGACTCTCGCGTGCTGCAAGCAGTGTTGAATTGACACATTTTGACATAAGCTGACATCAAGCCGAGAAAAATGAATCAAATCAACACTGCTTGCAGCACGCGAGAGTAGTTTCGACCAAATTTTACCCGAGGGCTTGATGTCAGCTTTACGGGAGGGGATGGAAATATCGGGGGAAAAGAAAGAGCAATCTACTCCTGATTAAAATACCCGTAACCTCCGAGAGGAGGGGGGTCAGCAGCTCCGGAGGGGACATTATGGAGTTCAGGGGGGGGGGGGGTACACTTTTTAACCATTACGAAATACAAAATCTCAAATCTTCTATTGGGGACATTTTGATGTCCTGGGTATGAATGTCCCCCTCGGGCCACCCTCTGAATTCATCGCTGGCTGTAAGGATTTTTAATAGTTTCATCACAATATGTTATGCTAGCTTCGTAGCAACCCATTGTGTTGCATTTAAATTGCATAAGGTCATTAGATTGTTTTTTGTTGGGGTGTGTGTGGGGGGGGGGGGGAGAGAAATCTAGTTTTATTATACATTTCATGTTCCAAATAAATTGTAATTTAGAACTTTTTAGAACGTTTTCTGCTCATTTTATTTTATTTTTAATTTAGAATTTTTTAGAAAATTTCTTAGCAGGCGTTTACATTTTATATACCACATTTTATATACATTATAATATGACGTCATATTGGTAATGAAGCGGAAATTTCTAAACATTTCTCAATAATACAAGGAGTATGAGAATGTGTAAGTACAGAAAGCAGGTTAATATGATGTCATTAGAGAATTAAAAAGAAAATTAATCTGACGTCATATTAGAAGTTTAACGGACTTTTTCAAATGTTTGAGAATAATACAAAGTGAGTATCAATATGAGTAATTGTGAAAGCAAGTAGATAGGACGTCAGCAAGTGAGTATAACATCATATGAGTTTGAGGAACGTATTGAATCATGATAAAAATCCGATTATGGAAATATTGGCATATTTTAACATTTTGAAGGTCTCTATACAACATGTTGAATTTTGAAATTGATTTTTTTTTAATATCGCATTTAGTCCACATGACAGATATTATTATGACAGAGTATAATAGCGGGCTTAGCCCGCTATCGTACCGGTTCATATTTTCAAAAAAAACGAGAAAAATAGACCGGTAAATTTTTACTTTATAAAAAACGACTATTTTTTTTTTTTAATGAAATTTATTTGGATTTATTAAAGGAAGGATAAAGTGTTTTGAAAGTAATATTAAACGAAACGCTTTGTGCGATCTTCGATCACACTTACCCACTTGTTTGTTGTTGTTGTTCGCTCATAACAGTAGAACACTTCGCTTTAAACAATGTAAATATCCAGCTCTTGACTTGCAATTGACTATTTGTATTCTATCGAACTTTTTGTTTCTAAATTATCTGTCTCATTGGGATTCAATTTTAGATCATCTAAGTTTTCTAATGATAATTTATGTTCAAGAAAGGACTACAGATCAATTCTCCACACATGGATGGAGGTTTAGTGACGCTATGTCTCCATAGGGACAAGCCGCGCCAATGTTTAAGCAAGTAAACCTTTAATACACCATTTAAACTTAATACACTTTTTTAAACACTTTGAATATAATTTTAGATATTAAAACAAGTAGTACTTCATGTTTAATACTTAACAAACAGTAAATTTCTCAAATATAGAGAAATATATCTCAAATATATCGGCTTTTATTCCTTAAATATTGATCATAGACATATATTATAAATTACAAAGTTACGTAAAAAAAAGTACGGAATTTTATGAAATCGATTAAATTTGAAGAAATACAAAATTTAAATTTTTATAGCGCCCCTGTACAGAAAATTTTCCAATGAGTAAAATGTGTCCCATACACTAATAAGGTCATGTCCAAAATTTCGTGTTTTATCATCCACATGGGGTCTTATATCGCCTCTTTTCGTTTGGCATATTTCCTCAAACTCACCATGTATATTAATAAAAATAGAAAAAATATATATAAATGTTGATAAAAATTTATCTCGATAGAACTTAATTTTCTAATGCGCCAAATTTTTCAGATCTAGAGCCTACCTCTGCATCGTGTTGATTCGTATTCATTTAAACACAATCACACTCTCTTTGCTTTAAGTTATAAATTCTATATGTTTATGAAAATAAATTAACTGTAAACCATGTTATTGTAATTAGCTATATTACTCTAAACTCTAAATGAATATTTTAACAATTTGCTTAAAGATAATTTGATTATTTTTTTTCGTTTTTACCAAATAGATTGCATTAATTAAAATATTTTCTGTTCGTTCAAGTTTGTGTAATTATAAATGAGAATAACTCAGTAATGGAGGCAAATAACAATAACATAAAAGTAGAAATGGAAAGTGTAAGCAAATTTACATTTATAACTCATAAGCAATGATATTAATGCTACGTCTTAATTATATATCTATATGTATGTTTTGTATTTAATATGTAATTTTATATTATACGTATTTGCGTGATTTTAACCTGACATTATTTTAACAATGGCACACCTTTATAAATTGACTGAATATTTATTTCGGAATGATTATAAAGAGTTCATGCAATATTCAACATTTTTAATCTTTCTCATTAACATATTTTTTATAAATCAATTCATAAGAATGAATATTAATAATATTCAAAATGAATATTTTAATATGATTTAATTGAAACTTCTTCCCTCTTTTTTTCTATACATAATCTAAAACCTTATAATGTCCAACTACCTGTACTAGAATATTTAAATTGCTTACTTTTCATGATGTTATAAATTAGC
The DNA here is from genome assembly GCA_963931845.1 of Maratus michaelseni. Classification (NCBI taxonomy): domain Eukaryota; kingdom Metazoa; phylum Arthropoda; class Arachnida; order Araneae; family Salticidae; genus Maratus; species Maratus michaelseni. The sequence continues at coordinate 315,543,071 of OZ007590.1, read as the reverse complement.
AAATTTAATGCTGATTTAAATTATACCGTGCTTTACAATGGTTTTGTAATTATTAAACTATTTATACGGTAAATCGCTAACACCATATGATGCTGTACAGTACCATTTCCCTTCAGACTACCGAATTGAAGTGCATCGGGCATGTTTGGTGTGGATGACTCATCAAAACATTGTGCTGCTCTTGGCAACATGTTGATGCCACAGACCAGCACGTAAAATCAATGATGCGGAAAGTATTTTTTTTACAAACTGTAATAACTTAAAAAGAAAATTCCTAATGATATACAGTTAAATATTTGTATATAACTATTTATTTTACGTATTTTACCCCATATTAAAAATATGGGGGTGCTAAATACTTTCGGCCAAGGCTCTATTTCCAGAGAAATGGCATATTTCCTTGAATATCTTAAGTATATCTATATGAAAACTAGAATAATTCTTGCAGAAAATGTTACAGTATAAAGGAAATGGTTTTCAACAACGAATATAGAGAAATCTTACGTTAAAAAAATACTTTAAATTTATACATAATTATTATTATTTTTATTTTTAATACCTGTTAATGAAAATGATAAAATATGTAGATATATAAGTTTTAGGAATTATTTTCATTGATGAAGATAAGTGCTTTATATTTTGGTTGTTCCGGCAACAATTATTCTAATTGTCATGATTATCTATTAACTTGCGTAACATAACAATTGCTATGGTATGAAAGTTTCAATTATAAAACTTGCCGAAAAACAAAGAAGTTTAGTTGTTTTTTAAATCTTTTTTTTTAAGCAAATGGTTTAATTAAAAGTCGAATTGTTAGTTTGTTGTCATTTTATACAAATTGTAATAACCGTTAAAGACACGGACAGCAGTTGTGAATCCTAAAGTATAATTATGTGTTGAACACCTGCGCTTCATTTACCATCTTCCTAAACATCCTTTAATGTTGAAGTTCGAAATTTATTCGACACTTCCAGTATTTTATCGGTAAGTCTAATCTGATGTACAAAATACACCGCAGTTGGATTTTTGTAATATTATATTTTCTTTCTTACTTTAATACTGTTACTTATAGACATCAGACACTATTATGCTTTATCATCTATTATGCTTTATCATCAGTTTATATTTTATGCTTTCAAAGACACTGTCCGTATCTTAATGTTACTACAAACTTCCCGTGTTAGATTAATTATAACTAAATTAGTTTTTTTAAACAGTTTGATGTTTATTACTTTTATACTACTACTGGACATTGCATTAAACAAGCATATTGTTAAATTTGTTATTTACACTGTAAACGGAAATGTCTGAATTACTTTTACAGACGTATATGTGTCTGAATTTAAGACGCCTCTATTTGCAGTGTAGGCTTTAAAAGCTGATGGCGCATAGAGTGCATTGGTTGTGTCTTGATGTTAGTACAAATCGTCAGTGTCGTTAAAAGTTAAAAAAGAATTTCATAACTGTATACAGTTTAAATATTTACATTAGACTAATATTCAGACCCATGCTGCGACATAGGGACAGGTGCCTGTGCACCATCTGGGTGAAAGCGCCAACATGACCCTCTGTCCACTGGCCTTTCAAGACATTCAGCATGGGCCTGCTAACATTTTTAAATCAGTTACAATAAAAATATGAGGGTGCTCAATACTTTTAGACAAGACAACTGTATTTAAAAATACTAAATGTTTCATTCCGATAATATAAGTATTATTCACTTATTTATATTGGAATTTTATAATCAGAGAGAGCATCGACGAATTTTGTAAATATTTCCAATGAAAAACAGCTTTATGTTCTTGTTTTTTCATTTTATTACAAACTTTCTTAGTTAGTATTTGAATTATGCTATTTAAGATTAATGTTCACTCAAATCCAGTTCATCCTAGTAATCTCTAGTTCACTCAAATCTCATAACTGAATTTAAATAACTATATTTTCAGCTGCATAATGCACACATTTTTACCAAAATTTCAGGTCTAAAAACTAGTATCTATACATTATACACTGAATATTTCCGACAACCATATACATCAAACCACACACGTTTTCAGAAAGTCACTGAATATAACACATTAATTTTCTGATAAATTATATAAATATAGAAGTAAAATAAGGGAAATAATTGCATTCTTATGTGTAATAGTTTGTGTATTATGATCAATCATTAGATATCGATAAATATTTTAAAACAATGTTCCCAATGAGAGAAATATACATATTGGAGAAACCTTAATTTTATAGTATTTTAATAAGAGGGTGAAATATACATGAGCAAATAAGAGAAATAATTTAAGTTCGAGAAAAGTTTGTAAGTCATGATTTCTACAGATTTTTTTTTTTTTTTTAAATCCTTAGATGTTTTGCAGTTAAATAGCATGGTGCACTTTATACATGAGAAATATTTTTTCCTAACTAAATCAAGGTGCACATTATACACAAGTAAATATGGTATTTAAAATCAGTTTGATAATTTTATTTTTGGAGAAATTTCTAAATTCTCCAGTATTTTGCAACAACAAAGAGGCTTACAGATTTGTTATTTCCCCTTATCATTTAAAGTTTACAAATGTTTCTTGCATAGTATCAATACTTTTGGTAAAAACTAATAAAAAACTAATAACATTTAATATATTTATTAAAGCTAAACTAATTTATTTTAACTAATAAAAACTATTTTATATATATAACTAACTACATAAAAACTAATTTATCTAAAAAAAAAAAAAAAAAAAAAAAAAAAAACCTTTGTTATTAGTGTTCCATATGGGTCATTCTCAAAAAACGTTACAATTAAGAAATAGATATGTCTTGATTTTTTTTTTAAATTTCATATATATATATATTTTAATTACCTGCATTGGTATCTCGTGTTATGAAAACTGAAAAATTTCCAACACTTTTTTTTTATTTATAGAAAAGAAAAGCTGATCAATTATTGTCTAGCACATGATCAAAATGTCCACTATGTTACCACTTTATTACATTTCTTGACATAAAAAATATTTTTAATTTATTAAGAAAAGGCTGTTAGATTTTTGGTTTTTTTATCTCTCTACATTAAAATAATACGATTTTTTCAAAATGTTATGATTTTCAGCGTGACAGTAGGTATTCAGCCATAAGTACACAAAATTTCAAGTCTGCAGTAAGTTATACAGTTTCTGAGAACCGGTTCTGTAACGGACAGACAGAGAAGCGGGACGAATAACGCTTCGTGAGATGAACGAAACCCTAAAAAATTATTATTTGAGAAACAAGAACGTATTCTTAACCCCTTGAAGGGCACCGGTATATTATATATACCACTTAATTTTAATCCCAAAATGCCACATTCACACCAGAATTTTATAATCAAATTTTGAATTTATAAGTTAGATGAGGAAAATCTTTTACTTATTTTAAAATAAATTCGTTCGTGAATCCTGGTGTCAATCAATAATTTCAATATTTTAGTTACAAGAGTACTTTGCCCCTGAAGGGGTTAAAGTTACAATCTTTTAAAAATTCATTTGAAATGAAACTGAATTATAATTGATAAAATATAAGGAGAAATATTCTATTTGATTCTGAAGCCTTTGTACAGTCAGTGATAGCGGCATTAAGAAGCTGTGGGATATCCCTTGTCTACTCTCGCTTTCTGTTTGAATTCCTTTTCCAGAATTATTGGAAAAAAGATTTCATATCTTTCTGCCATAGTTGTACAATGATATTTAGAACAATAACTGTAATTTTTGCAGATATCTTGCCAGGCGTTGAGTATAAATAACAAATTTGCCATTTTAAACACATTTTGAAGGACATGAAAATCCTGAAATGTTGTCTTGAGGGAGCACGTAGGATTAATACTTATTTCTATCTAAAAAGAGATTTTTAAATGACAAAATTAACCTTGATACAATTGTAAAGTATATTAAAGCACATAAATTAACGTCTGAATTTATTAAAGGTATATTTAAAGAACATTTTTTTTTGTTTCAAACTTGAATATACAAAAATTAATACAATAAACCCAACACGAGTTAAAAATTAGAAGGGGCCAGGACTCGAACCTGCGTCTACAACGTAACGTACTGTTGTTCAAACCACTAAACTAACTCGGTCGAAATCCTAGCTAAATCCTTTTTTTTCACTCGTGTGGGCTTATTGTATTAATTTGTATGTATTCAAGTTTGAAATAAAAAAAAGTCCTTTAAGTACCTTTTAATAAATTCAGACGTATTAACGTCTGAACGTTTAATATATATATATATATTGTGTACCGATGGAATAGTAATTTATTCATCGTTGTTCCGTCATCCAGTGCTGGCAGATTGCAGGCCGGTAACATACCCCAACACGAATTAATAGTGACAAATTGCCGTGCTAGGATTTCGGCCGCATTAGTTCAGTGGTTTGAGCAACAGCTCGTTACGCTATAGACCCAGGTTCGTTCGAGTCCTGGCCCCGGCTAATTTTTTTTCCCGTGGTGGGTTTATTGTATTAATTTGTGTGTATTCAAGTTTGAAATTAAAAAAAAATTCTTTAAGTACACAATTTTAAAATGTTACTAATCATTTTCGACTTTGTACTTTCAGTATTAAGCTTTGGCACGGATGACACAATATGTTTCAGGCTTTAAGAAAAAAAGAGCCCGAACTCATCTTTATTTCCTACACTGCATTCGTTCTTATTATATTCTCGGTCATATTAATAGTAGCGCAAGGTTACACCGAGTGAACTGAATATATCTTTATATTTCAGCTTAAAATGAATGTGCGGTATTGGGTAGATTGCCCTGAAATATTATGAATATATTTCAAGAAAAGTGGAAATTCCTTTTGTCATTTGCAACATTTCTATTTTTATTCTTTAAACTAGCTGATCCGCCTGGCGTTGCCCGGAAGTCAGTTTTTAATTTTATTTATTTTTATTTTTTTGGTGGAAGGTGGGGAGGGGGTTCGTTAAAACTAGTCATTTTTGGCGCGCAATCTGTTCTAAAGAAATTCCAGTATAGCAGGCGTGCTACGCACGCGCTGCAATATCGCTTAGTTTCAATTTACATCGCTAGGGGACACAAAATCATCTTACTTAGTTATTTATATCTTAATTATTTTAAGTTAAGTTGAATGAATCAATTCCCGTTGAAGAAGGTTCCAAACATTTTTAGAACGCTTTGGTCGAAATATGGAAATGTCATAGGTCGACCACTTTCAACCATCATATCTCCCATACCCCCCCCCCCCCCCCAACTCCCACAGCTATCGACATGCAACCACCATAGTGCACGATGGGAGACTCGAAGTTACTACCACACACAAACACCAGTAGTCTGCGCTGGGTAGTTGTGTCTGAAAAGTGAAATATAGGGACACACACGTCTATTTTTGAAATATGTAAAGGCCCTGGGTCGACCATTTTTAACCACCATATCTCCCACACCCCCACAACTACTGACATGCAACCACCATAGTGCACGATGGGAGACTCGAAGTTACTACCACACACAAACACCAGTAGTCTGCGCTGGGTAGTTGTGTCTGAAAAGTGAAATATAGGGACACACACGTCTATTTTTGAAATATGTAAAGGCCCTGGGTCGACCATTTTTAACCACCATATCTCCCACACCCCCACAACTACCGACATGCAACCACCATAGTGCACGATGGGAGACTCGAAGTTACTACCACACACAAACACCAGTAGTCTGCGCTGGGTAGTTGTGTCTGAAAAGTGAAATATAGGGACACACACGTCTATTTTTTAAATATGAAAACGCCCTGGGTCGACCATTTTTAATCACCATATCTCCCACACCCCCACAACTACCGACGTGCAACCACCATAGTGCACGATGGGAGACTCGAAGTTACTACCACACACAAACGCCAGTAGTCTGCGCTGGGTAGTTGTGTCTGAAAAGTGAAATATAGGGACACACACGTCTATTTTTGAAATATGAAAAGGCCCTGGGTCGACCATTTTTAATCACCATATCTCCCACACCCCCACAACTACCGACATGCAACCACCATAGTGCACGATGGGAGACTCGAAGTTACTACCACACACAAACACCAGTAGTCTGCGCTGTGTAGTTGTGTCTGAAAAGTGAAATATAGGGACACACACGTCTATTTTTGAAATATGAAAAGGCCCTGGGTCGACCATTTTTAATCACCATATCTCCCACACCCCCACAACTACCGACATGCAACCACCATAGTGCACGATGGGAGAATCGAGGCTACTACCACACACAAACACCAGTGGTCTGCGCTGGGTAGTTGTGACTACAAAGTAAAATATAGGGACACACACGTCCATTTATATATATATATATATATATTGTATAGATAGATAGATTTAGTGGCATTTTTGAAATAAAAAACAGGTTTAAATATCAAACCGATTATTTTGTATAACATTGTCCGAATCACACAAAATGACATTTTGTTAGGATAAAACATTTTAGATCTGATGTCTTATATGAAAAATATGAAAATTTATTAATTAAAACTGAATTAATCTTCATATTGAAGCAATTTTAGGTTGCTCTTTTTTATTTTCTTCATTATGGCATGTCATTAATTTTCTGATTTATTGCGGACTATTTATTCTTAGTGGTGGTCTCATTATGAATAATTTTGATATTCGAATAAATCATTCGGCATGCACAAAAGCACAACACTGCGTTCAACTGTGAAGGTTGTGAAAGTATTTTTTGTTTTACAAATTTATGGATTTAGTTGATTAAAAATAATATGAAGGTCGACAGCTTTGCGTTTGCGTTTGCCAGAATGATTCATTTGAATATCAGTCATTCATTATGCCCATCATTATGTTATTCTTAATTTTTTGCATTACTACAGGTTATTCTTACACAATAATTTTTCATGTTAAGGCATTGGTGTCAAACATGAGTGGAGTGGTGCTACCAGCAAACTACCGTAATTTCGCGCGTATACGCCGCACCTCAAACAATTCGATTTCCTGCCAGAATTTATTTTAAATGAAATGTGACTTACTTCTGCTTAGCGCTTATTTGACTTCTTATTTTCAATAAAATTTCCGGATTGAAAAAGACTTAACTAAGCCGCGGCGCATACGCGCGAAATTACGGTATATTGTTTTAAACTAATGATAAGTTGTTACTTAATTACACAAAGACACGCGCAAGCTAATGATAAAAATATATTAGCATTCCTTTCAAATTTCCCATTTGCATTTTAATTTTTTTTTTTCGTAGAATAGCTGAGATCAATCTTTATCTGTGCCTTTTTATACTTTTTCGATTTTGGTTGCAAATTTCTTTTTTTCCCCCTCTCTTTTATATATATATATATATATATATATATATATATATATATATATATATATATATATACATATATATATATATATAAATTGAGGCCATTTTCTATTTCAGAGCTAGTTTCGAAGGTAAAAGTATTTTCATAAAAAAAAAAAAAAAAAAAAAAAAAAAAATGTGGAACCAAAATCAAAAAAGTAAAAAAAGACCCGGTTACAGATTGATATCAGCTACCGTTATGAAAAAAATCATTTTAAAATATTGAAATGCAAACAAGAAAATTTGAAATTAATGCTCCCATAGTATTAACATTAGCTTGTGAGTTTTGCCGTGCGTTTAGCGTAGTCCTTAATGGTACCAAGTCGCATTCGTTAAAATACATCAATTGGTTAAAAACTAAATCACAGAACTTTTCACCACATCATACACATACATTGATGATACATAATTAATACATACTTAGATACATACATGCATACCACAAATAAATGCGTGAAATGTTTGGCAAAATGAAGGCATGCAGTGAATACGAAAGTACAGAAAAAAATACATGCAAAAATATAGAAATTTCATACATGATGTTTAGAAGATACGACATGATGAACTTTAAATGATTGTTTTTTATCATGTTTAAAAATGTACAAAATACTTTAAAGTTAATGATCTTAGCTTTTCCTGCCACACCATAGTTACGGATTAAGAAATACATAAAGTAACAAGTTAGTTCCATCTTCATTTTTTAATACTCTGAAATGCATGTTACACAACTTATTTTTTTTCTGTTTAATGTTCTCAAATGTCATGCTCAACAATTGCGAAACTTCCTGACACATTTTCTGACGTATTTTTAAACGCAAAGGCATAAAATTGGCAGGGCTGACTATTGAAGCAATTTGGAATCAAAATGAGTTTTGCCTTTTTTGATAAATAAATTACTTATCGAGTTATACGTGATTCGTGTCATGTGACGAAAAGCTTTTGCCCTTTCTCGTGCTGCGACGCTGGAAATTCGATTCAAATCCCTGACTTTGGCAGTATTTTATGAAAGATCTCCTGCCTTTGCCAAAAGATGGAAAACGTCTTTCATTTACAAAGTTTCTAAATAAGAACACCTTCCAATTTCAGGTGTTTCTGAACAAAAATGAATTAAAAAAATCCCTGATGGCTCGGCCTACAGGCACAGGTAGATTTCGAAGACGCAGACCGCGGGGCGCCTGTTTGTTGGAAATTGCGAAAGAAATGACCTTTTTGCCATGACGCGGAACCGATTCAACGCCCACTTCGAAACCTAACTTGTTTGCAGGCGGAGTCGGCAGGGATTTTTTTTTTTGTTTTTATTTTATTTTTATTTATTTTTTTTTTTTTTTGCTATAAGAATTGGTCCTATAAAAAACTTGTCAATACAAAAGTTTTAGATAATATTAAGGATTTATAATAAATCTAAGCGGATTTGATATCTTATGAATTGACGAAGTTATGAATTTTTTTCTTCTAACCCCCCCCCCCTTCCCCCCCCCTTGGGGCCATTTTTAAGGATATCAAAAATCTGTCATATATAAATTTTCGGCCCTTTTCCCAGAAGTAATAATAACTTTAAACGGATTCGATACGTATCATAATTCAGAAATTATGGCGTTTTTTCTGTTTTCACAACCCCCCCCCATTTTCCCCCACTTGGTTTGATTTTGCTCATTAACGAACTTGACCGAGATTTTATGCCCCTTGATTTTATGTATCACTTTGGAAGAGATTTGTGCAGAATTATGGGAGCTATCGTGTCCATAAAAAAGTGACATAGATAGATAGATAGATAAAGTTTTGAACTGGAGGTGGTTTTGAGTTCTGGGAGTCATGATCGGCGTAGATCTGCAAAAATTTTTCAAAAATTCCAACTTAGGTGAGAATGCAATAGGTAGTATTTCTTACGAAATCTACCTAAAATATGTCATAAATTGGGCATTTTGCATTTGAGAACATCCTTAAGAGAAAAAAAAAACATTTTTGATGTGTTACATTATACATTGTTGTCTAATACTTTTATTAAAAAGTAAAAATTTCTAATATTTATAAATTATATATTACTAAAGGGCCATTTATATCCCCCTACCACTCTGCTAAAAAAATTTCAGTTAAAACATAAGATCTGATATTTGAAATTAATTTAGAATTTCATATGCAATCTAATGTAAATTTTGTAATCTTGCAACAAACTCCTTTGTTAAAAAGAAAAAAACTTTTTAATAAAAAACTTACTAAACAAGTCTTCCTTATTTAAGGCTTCCTCATCCTCAAGTCTGTATAAATCTTCTAATGTTTGTGATGGTATGTTTCGATTAGAAGTCTGTAAAAAGATTCAAGAAAAGTTTTATTAGTTTTCGGCATCATCTATTATATTAAAATGTGACTGTGTTTATATTTGACATAAACTTCTCCGATAATGATTAATTATAGGTTGAGAAAAACAATTATTCGCAAAGATCCAAGCATGTCAAACTCACGAAATCTCAAATTTTAAATCTATTTGAGATATTAAATTAAAATTTAATTAATGAGAATTACATATTTTTTAACACTTTCCACCATAGTTGAAAAGTGTTTATGAATTCGGTTTGTCTGTCTGTCCGTGCTCTAAGTCTCATAAATATACTCGGATTGTCATGGAATTTTTATACATTATTGAATTTTACTATATAATGTTCGGTATTGAAAATGACGTGTGTAGCATTAATAGTTGATTTGCACGGTCACAAAAAAGAATTCCATTACATTATGGTCTATGTAGAAAAAGCGTTTGCGGCACATTTTATTAATGTTACGATATTTCAAACATAATGAAATTAATATGAATTAATGAGGTGGACTACAGAATCCTTTAAACGGAGTAAACAATTAGTAGCATTTATAGTTCAATTACAGGGACGTACAAAATAACTCCTTTACATTATGATCTGCCAGGAAAAATCTTTAGCGGTGCATTTTGAACATGTTATAATAATTGAAACATAATGAAATTCAAAAAGATCCCTAAGGTTCAGTACAAATTATTTTCTATAGATTATGGAATGCGTAGGATTTATCGTTCATGTACAGAGACGCACAAGGGAATTTGGTTAAAGGACTGACTATGATCGGTGATTGCTAGAAGTATTCTTTCCGCTGTGATATGCAATTTTATATAATTTCTAGTGTATTACGTATTGTTTACAAATTCTGTAAATCATATGGCTGCGAGAAAGACTTCGAATATGAGCAGCAATGACGGAAAATGGATTTTACGGAAATATGTATTTTTTATATTGCTTATTTAGATATCTCATTTCAGCGTATGAAAAAGTTAATTTTTTTAATAATATTCTGTTTGTGTTGGAAAGTGTTTTATAATCTACGCCGATGCATGATTAATTTTCGTTCTTGTTTTATCATTTTAATATCTTGAATAGTTTAGTTTTAATACCTTCTGATTGTATATAGTAATGTTTTGAGTTTTGTATTCATTTCACTCTGGTTTTTTAGTTTTGCGAACCTGAAGTATTGCGAAATTACAAATAACTCTTTTTTTTTTCGATATTTGAGTGTGTGGGACACAAAGTAACAGAGAGATTGAATAATTTCAGACTTTTTATTTTTCGAGTATGGAGAAATAGCAAAATTTTAGGTTATTTGCCTCTTACTCAACTTTGGAATTTTTGTGTGTGTAATACAAAAATAAACTGCTTTTTCAAGTTTTCGCTCACCTTATTGTTAATTTTTGCTTTTCGTTTTCTTAGTCTGATTTTTATAACATTGAAAGTGTGTATTTATTTTTGGAGTTCAGAGGACCTGAAATAAGGCGTAAATTGTAAAATTTTCAATACTTTTCTTTCTCTCTGATTCGTGGGTCAATGGGACATTAAGTGCTTAGTTAATGCTGAATTTGTAAAGTTTCGGTGTTTTGGACCCCCTCCCCTCCTAGTCTACCAGATCTGAAATTAAAACAAAACTTGTAAAACTTTTTGAATGTCTTTTTAGTTTTAACATGGTAAGATTTATTTTATAAAGACTTTTTGTGCTAATTTGTTTTGCAAACCAGCTGGAGTACTTTATAGGAACTTTTCTTTTTTAAATTTGCTATTTATGTATATAAATAAATGTATTTTTAATAGTGTTAAACTTCTCAAAAAAGTTTTAGATAATAGTTGAAATAGTTCACATCATCCAACTTTCAATCACTGGTCAGGTTGATAAGATGGGCGTGGCAGCACCAGGGGGGGGCACTTCAGAACTTTCTTGGAGGGGGAGGGGAGTTTTCTTCGATGACATTGTCAAGGATAGAGTCTGGGCAAAATATCACAAACATTCAATAAACTGTTGTGGAAAAGAACCACGAATTTTTTTTCAAAAAGATCACGAAAATAAATAGCAAATGCCCTCAATTGAGCATGAAACAAATATCGTGAATTTCGACAAATGATGGTGGGAAAATATCAAATTCGGCAAAGCGGTCGCAGTACAAAAATATGAATTTCGGAAAATGATCCTAAAAAAAAAAAGTGAATTCTGTCAAATGATTGCTTTAAAAAATTGTGAAATTAAATCGGTCACGAGATAATCAGCACATGAACATCATAATCAACAAGTTATGAAATTTGTAATTTTTTTTATGTATACAGATGAGAAAATGTTCATTAATGATTTTCTGTTAATAAGAGTAAGGTAAAGGATTAATAGTTTCGGTTTCAGTTTGGGTTTTCCCCATTTTGAGTCTGATTCGTGTTGACCCGATATTTCAAAGAAATCCTGAATATTCTTCAGATGAAAAAAAAAATTATACGCAGTTCCAAGTCAAAAAATTAGAATAATTCATTTCATTTGTATTTGGAATTGCATTTAGCTTTATTTCAGTGTAGTACAATTGAAAAAGAACAGCGGCTGATGTTTTAATAAATTTGCATGTTATTAAACAAAATTAAAACTGTGAAAGATTAAATTTTGAATGAATATTGTATTTTTGTAAAATTATTTTCATTATTCAAAATATCAGAATACTAAAATTGGTGCTTAAAAAAATTAGAATACTTATTAATTTTCCTGATTGGTTCAGAAGGTTGCATAAATTAAGCATAAAATTAGCTTCTGCGGGACTTCTTAAGTTATAAAAACGCTTTGCATCATCATTGTTTTCATTTTGTGTGAAACAGTGGTCGTTCTTCCGACATAACGGAGTTTACAAAGCATCGTATTATTGATTTGCATAAAGAAGGTCGTAATCAGCAATATATCGCCAGTTACTTAAAATTTCTCAATCAAGTGTTAGTAGAGTAATAAACCAGTATTTTAACGACGGACATTGTGAAAACAAGCATCTGACTAGCAATCTGAAAGCCAAAAACTACTCCCAGAGATAATAGAAAGCCAGAGATAATAGAAAGAGTATTGCTAAAAAAAAACGTTTTAGATGTATAAGATATTTGCGTCGAAAGTGGAAAGAACACGGTGTTGAGGTGAGTAAATCTACAACACTAAGACGCCTCCATAAACTTCTTCAAACATCGTGTACCAAAGATAAAGCCCCTCATGACTATTAAACAGAAAAGGGAGAATAGAGAGTGAAGTGGCACAAAAAAAAAGGCTTTTATGGGGTATGAATGATTGGAAAAGGATGTTGTTTAGTGATGAGAGTGTGTTTTGCGTAACATATGGTGATCAAGGTGATCGTGTATGGAGAATGAAGCAAGAAGCATCTGAGAAGGACTGCATGAAACGATCTGTGAAATTTGCAGCCAGTGTAATGGTATGGGCTTGCATGACTGCAGCTGGTCCTGTAAGGCTATATATCATTAACAAAAGGATTAATTCTGAGATATATCAAGAAATATCTGAGCCATCGTCGGAATGATACCATCGTCGGAAGATCTGTGTGGTGACGATTTTATTTTCCAACATGATTTAGCTAGCGCCTTCACACAGGTCAGTGTCCAATAAGAACTGGCTTAGCCAACACCAAATTAATGCACTTTCATGGCCGGCTAATTCGCCGGATTTAAATCCAATAGAGAATTTGTGGGGAATAATGAAGAAAAGACTGCAAAATATTGCGCTAAAAAACAATGTTGAGCTTCTTTCCAGCATAAAGTAGACATGGTTAATGTCTGGGCAGAAAACATTGTGAACAACTTGTAGCTAGCTTGGCAAAGCGAGTTCGTGCTGTTATAAAATGTAAAGGTGATGCTACAAAATATTAAATAATAACTATTTTTCATTTTTTCTTAAACACATATATTTCTTATACACGTATTACACGTGTTTATTTCTTAAACACGTATAAAACACGTATTATATACGCGTATTTACAATGCATTATTCTAATATTTTGAACCAGGTAAATGGCTATTCTAATATATTACTTATGAAATATTATTGATTTTATTGTATGGTTATTCTAATATTTTGATTTTTTCCAAGTGTGAATAATTATTTTAATTTTTGTATTATTTCCTTTTATTTTTATGCTAAAAGATTCTACAAACTATGTAGATTCTTACAATATTACGTTTTATTCTGTATTACTTTTTGAATAAGCGATACATGAAAAACCTTTTTCCCCCTAATTCCTTTATTTCTGTTATTCTAATTTTTTGATTTTCAGCTGTATATATTTGAACATTAATGGGTATATATATATGTCCATTTTTCTTCATAAAAGATAAAATTGTAAAGTGTTTTTCCATAATTGTATTAAAATATGGAGTAATTTTTTAAAATTTCGAATCGGGTTGCAGCTGTGGATAAAATGTTTTTGGCGGGAATAGGATTCACGTGAAATTACTGTCCTGCATCGGATCGGGATGACAATAATTTATCTGATGCGGTCAAGTTGACTTTAAGCTTTTCAGATTGTATTTTGTCTCTTTTGGGTCCGGAAAGACCAGGTTTTTCAAAAGAAAGTCCTGAATATTTAAAAAAAACTATATATTTGAATATTAATAGGTGTATATGTGTTCCTTTTTGTACATAAGAGATGAAATTACAGACTACCTTTCCGTAAATGCATTAAAATACAGATTCCTTTTCTTTCACACCGGATTCAGTTTATAGTCTGTCGAATTTTGGTTGACAAAATTGACTTACAGTCAATAGTCAAAAACATATACGTATAGTATATAGTATATAATTTGATTCAATTCTATGCATAACTTCATACACTTATCTATGATACAATAATGAAAATGGAGCAAGATTCGCAATCACAGCACCCCCTTCAGGCGGAATATCCCCAAATTCAACTGGGACCTGCTGGGCATAGCCAAAAACATACAAATCAAATTTGGTTCAATTCTATGCAAAACTTCATATACTTTTCGATGATACAAAGAGAACATACACAGATACACGGACATTTTTCGGGATCTCTGATCAATAAAACGCTTAAATCCGTCGAAAACCGGAAGTCGAAAAAAAATCGATTACAATACTTTCTTTTATTATAGATAGAAGAAAATAAAAATAAAGTCGGTAACTTGAAAAGATCAAATGAAATTGATTTTACTCATTTTCCTCTGGCATATGTTTAGTTAATATTCTTTTAAACTACTCATGTGTCAAACGCATTACTAGGTTGGATATTAATTATTTTTCGTTATATGTGGACGGCGTTTTTAATTAAAGCAATTAAGTACCAACATGTTTCATTGACATCAATTCAGATTCAGCTATGCTCACAACTACTAAAATTGTTGTCAATGAAGGCCAAATTTTAGTCATGGTGTGAACAGAATATTTTATTTAACGCTTAAATTCCTACACCAATCGTGTATCATCAGCGTTTAATCAGCATTTAATTCAAGTTTGTTGATGAAGCAGAGACAAGGACAATTGCACCAAAGTGCTAGTGGGGATTTTAATGTTACTTATTTGATCAGTCTCTGTTCAGCATTAATATGACATCATAAAATATATGGTTTTCCATACGATTGAAAAGCCCTTTAACTTTTTTTTTACCTGTTGTAGTTTAGTAGGTAATGTAAATTGAAAAATGATTTTAAAAAAGTCCTTCCGGCCTGTACCGGGAGGAAAAGGTAGCTTTCATAGTTCATAATTTTTTTTTTAATTAACTCATTTTACTCAAACACCCGAAGCTAAAATGTTTGGAACCCGATTATAGAAGATTCAATCCCGGGTTTCGTTAATACTGTATTTGAATGCGAATTTCAGCATGAGAGTTACAGCATAACAAAAGTAAGATTTTTCAAAATGTCCACCCTAGAATTTTAAACTGCCATATCTCAGCTATTTTTTAAAATAAAGCCAAAACAAAAAAGGTTCCGGAATCCTTGTATCACAATCTAACACTTAACGGAAACAACTTTTTCAATATATAAATTTTCATACATCTTTTTGAATTTTTAATTTAAAAAATATTAACTTGCCGCCATTTTGAAACAAGATGTCGCATGAAGCTGGCCAACGAACTCGGTCGAGACCTTGGTATGTTCTGTACACATGATCAGTCACATTCATATCGGTTCATAAATACGAGAGTTACAGCCTAACAAATATCAGATTGTTTCAAAATTTCAGCCACCCTAGAATTTCAAATCCCCATATCTCAGCCATTTTTTAAGACATAACCAAAACAAAAAATGTTCCAGAATCCTTGTATCACTTTCTAACACTTAACGGAAGCAATTTTTTCAATTTATAATTTTTGATACATCTTTTTGAATTTTTAGAAAAAAATTAAATAATTTAACTGGCCGCCATTTTGAAACAAGATGGCGGATGAAGCTGGTCAACGAACTTGGTCGAGACCTTGGTATGTCCTATACACGTATTTAGTCTCATACAAACCGGTTCATAAATAAGAAAGTTACGACATGACAAATGTCAGATATACACTCTAAAATTGGAAAGAGTGAGAAGTTGACTCTTTGGAAGAGTGAGAGGCATTTTCACTTTTTAGGAGTGAATTTTATAAATATGCACTCTTTAAAGAGTGGAATTTTCCACTTTCTAGAAAGGAGTGAAATATCTCACTCCGTTGTCGAGAGTGACTGTCTCACTCCGTTGACAAGAGTGAGTAGTTCACTCCGTAGAGAGTGAAGAAAAACAGTTTTTTCCAATAAAACCACAAGATGGCGCCAGTTTTCGGATACTCCGTTATCGAAACGAAACGCCTAAAATGAAATCCTTTATATATAGTAGCACGATTTTAAAAAAAACTGAAAAAGGCATTGAAATAATAAATGAATCAATAGAATTATGGACAGGAAATATATTTTATGCTTTACAAATTGCAGGATTTGCCAGTACTAAGAACAGTGTAGGGAAAACAAATATTTGAAGTAAATTTATGCTTAGCTGCAACACAATTTTGCTTCTATTTTATAAACAGAAATTTAATATCTCTGAATGCTAATTATTTTCCTCTTTATTTAAATAACCTATTCTACATATTTTATATCATTTCTAACCTCTTTATGAATATAAACAAAATATAACTATACAGATTAAATTTTCTGTTATTTTTAGCACGTTTGAAATTAAAATGTAAAACATAAGAGAAATGAAAAACGTTGCATTTAATCACTGATTTTATACCATTTATTATAGCAAAAAAAAAAAAAAAAAAAGAGTATAAATGTGTCGGTAATAGTCTTAGGAAAAATTTAACAGCTATAATTTAAGAAAAAAAAAATACGTTTTTTACCCTGACTGAAATTTTCTCCCTAAAAATTAGTTTTGGAAAGTAAATTTGGGGGCCCCTTTGTATTTCAGTGGGTAAGCTTCGGCTTCACGGGCCTATTTGGTAAACAGGCCCTGGGCCTCGGACAATCTTAATTGGGCTCTAATTATGGAAACATTATTAGCAAGAAAAAAATTAATGAATAAATAAATAACTGCTTTGTTGTAACGGAATTTTTGTCATAGCGGAAATGTACAGACGGGTATTCGCACATTTTTTAGACGATTTCGGCGTTGTTGTTTTTAACGTTTAAAATATGAATATTGCTTTCTGAAATAATCTGTATGATAATCTTGTTTCTTGATTCTAATTCTGCGTAATGCTTTCGATGGTAGAAGGTTTTTTGTAAAATTTACAGGGTTATTGTTTCCCATGCGTCTTTAAAAACTTTCCAGATTCGATCAATCGTGGTGATTTTGCCCTTTGAAAGAGCTCTTTTCAGCAGACCCAATGAACAATAAACCATAAGAGAAACGTCAGGTGACTGGAGGAATATGTTGAAAGGTATAAATACAATACCTGTGTGAGTTTTTAATGTTTTCAACGAATATAGCGGTATAAAAAAGTATGAAGTATTGAAGTATGAGCAGTAGCTTTGCTTTGATGCAGTTTCACCCTTTAAAAGTCATTGTAATAAAGAAAATGGCATTTTTTCTATAAATATCGGATGTAACACATTCTCTTAATAATATAATGAATTGATTGTAACATTTTTGTCCAATATTCTTATTTTTATTTTCCCATTGTAAGATAAATTTGCGATAGTCATAAATCCTTACATGAAACTTCGTTTTCCGCCTTGAAATGGGCTCTTTTTTTCCCTGTTTTTTTTTTTTTTTTTTTTTTTTTTTTTTTTTTCATCTGGTATCTTTTTACTATGTATATGTACTGATTTTTGGAATAGTACTTTCCAATCAATTGTTACGTTTATTTCGCACTAAAAAGTTTTTATATTATGCGCTTTGCAATCATTTTAGACTGTGGAATTAGCATACTTCTGTTCGGAAGAAAAAAAAAACGCATCTTCCCATTCACAGCTTTTTTGCATGCGCAATCTTGAAATAAGAATAAATTTGAAAGTATCAGACGATAATATAAATTACACATAATAAGTTGTTGTCAGAATTTTTTCCTCTATAATAATTCCATTTTTTAAAATAATTTATCAAATTTGTCTAAGACATGTGCGAACAGTCTCTGTATTATATGATACAAAAAGAAGGTTTCAGTTTTATTATTTACACAGTTGAGAAACACCGTAATATTTATGATTTCTACACAAATTTAATAAGTGTGCTCGAATATCACAAAAGAAACAAAGCTAAAATAATGTAATAAGAGTTATTTTAATTGTTAGCGGCTGTAGCATGCTGTAGGTATACCAGTTCTCGTCCGAGCGCAGAAGTCAAGCAGCAACGAGCTCAGTTATTAGTTGGGAGTGTGATCGCCTACGAACAAGCGTGTGTAAAAATGAGTTCTTTTTTTATTCAAGAATTTTAGTCACTCCTATCAGGGATGAAAAAACTCACTCCTTTTGCAAGAGTGGATAGTCACTCTTCTGAAAGAGTGAGTATCCACTCCTGTTCTGAGTGAATATTCACGTCTCAGGAGTGAGTATTCACTCTTTCAGGGAGTCAAGAATTTCACTTTTTCCTAGAGTGAATAGTCACTCTAAAGAGGTTGTTCAAATTTTGACTCTGCGATAGAGTGAATATCCACTCCTCCGGAGTGAATAGTCACTCTTTCTTACTTAGAGTGTATTATGTGCGTCTAAATCAACATTTGAACGGAGAGTGGTTTTGGGGTCTGGGGGTCATGAGAGGGGAAAATATACCAAATTTTTTTGGAATTGCTTTCTTCCGAACGTCTGTAATAGGTAGCTTTTTGTAATGAAAACTACCTAAAAGGTGGGGAATAAGATTATATTAATGAAATAATTCTTTCAATTATTTACAAAACACCTTTTAGATTTGAATACGATCTTTCTAGGAAAAAAAAAGATCCATTAGAAAATTTTGTCTTGATCTGCGACAAGATCATACAAAAAACTGCATATCTATATCTTCAAAACTCAATGGGTTATGTTTAATTAAGGTGGATGCCCCTGTTGCGTAAAGTTTAAGAGTTTTCTCTGCCGTCATTCTTCAAAAATCAAAGCCGTTTTATTTTTTTAAACTTTCTTAGGTTAATGGACTTACATAAAAAAATATTACATTCCCCATGTAAATAGTTTTACTAGTCCATAAAAACGGAATTTCAAAAGTCTATCAAGTGACCATATCAGGAATATGTGTACCATTGTTCCATGTTTCACAAATCGTGATTTTCTTCAATTTAAAAATGCTGCTCTGCTAAATTAAATAATTTTGTTGTAAAATAAATAAACATAATACTCAATAATTATTTTTGTTATTCAAAATTGGATTTGAAACAGGATTTTTCATCAAAAATGAAGTTATTAACAAAATTGACATTACAATTTAAGTTTGTATTATAAAACAAATGTGAAATCCTTTTAGAGTTTAACAAATTTGTTAAAACAAATTACTTATCGCAATTGGAACAAATAAGAATGTCTTTATCCTAATCTTGCATGGTGCACTTGATATGGTCACCTGAATGGCCATATCAGGAGAAGGTCAGCTTTCACGAAAATCGCTTGATTTTGAACAACTTATGTAAAATATACACCATCAACGACAGTACCAGTTGATAGAGCATTAAAAACTGAACATTGTATGATGGTATTCATAAAAATATATTTTTTAAAAACGTGCATAAAAAAAGGAGATTTACCAGATAAAAACAAGAAGAGGTTACACCAAAAACATAAAATAGGAAATTGGCGTCAAATTCCAGAATCTAGCTGAATAGTATGTGATCACATGATACATAAGTAGGAGACTCCTTCACGATATGTTCATGCCATCTAGGGAATTTTTTGGTTAGCTAATGTATAATAGGGGAATGCCCATAAAATGGGTACCTACATATTTATCATTGTGAATGGAATTATTTAAAATGAAAAACTAAATCTGTAAAATATTGCAAGATTTAAAAAAAACACGGACGATAACATATTTGCAGTTGACATTAAAAGAAAAGATAATCGATACTTGCAATAAAATTAGGGGCGAAGAACTCCAAACTATATACAGCAGTGTTGTGTCCAGTCACTAAGTTACCAAGTGGCCATGTGCACATGATATTACCAACATTGTTCCATGTTTCACAAATCGTAATTTTCATCAATTTAAAAATGCTGGTCTGTTAAATTAAATTATTTTGTTGTAAAATAAATAAATATAATACTCAATAATTATTTCTGTTATTCAAAAGTGGATTTGAAACAAGATTTTTCATCCAAAATGAAGTTGTTAACAAAATTGACTTTACAATTAAAAACTGAACAGAGTATGATGGTGTTCATAAATAAAATCTTAAAATGTATAAAAAAGGGAGACTTACCGGATAAAAACAAGAAGAGAGACCACACCAAAAACATAAAATAGGAAATTGACGTCAAATTCCACAACCTAGCTGATTCGTAAGTGATCACATGATACACTAGTAGGAGACTCCTTCACGGCAAGTTTTTTAGTTAGCTAATGTACACTGATGTCCAGAAATTAAGGGGCAGTGACCAGACACTTTCGATTTCAGACGTTTTGTCGAGTATCTACTGAAATTCGCGAGGAAATGCCTGAAATGCCATTGAACTTTGAGGATGTAAAGAACATGTTTGACTTCATGTTTTTTTAGTTAAGATTTAGTCCCGAGGACACTTACGGGGGTAATAATAAACTTAATAATAAAATAATATTTACGTTTCCCCAAGAACCAGAAAATGCTTAAAATGATCCGTCACTGTAGCAAATGACTATGTAGGTCTTGTTCAACGTTTTTGTGCATTTGTGTAAGGGGTAATTCCATATGTGACGGAATGACATTTTGAGTTGTAGAATTAAGTAAAAGCAATTACCTTGAAGCTATTTTCAAATGAAAATTGACTTTTCAGTTTGCACATGACTGTTTTTGATTAAAAGATTAAAAAAATATATGAATCAATTTTTTTAGCTGTTTTATTCTTTCATTTTTTAGCAATTTCTTATAGTGTGACGGAATGACATTTTTGCTACCATGACTCTAACCTGGTATTTAAAACTGGAAACTTTTGTGAATTAAGAAGCTATTCAGTTTTTAAACTAAGACATATCTTAAATGTGATGTATAAGCAATATAAAATTATAATTTAGAGCAACCTACCTGTCCTAGGGTTGTAGTTATTAACTATCATTTGACGTGACGGAATGATTGTGACGGAATGACGGAAAGTTTCTTAAACATTTATTAAAAGAAAATCGACTAAAATAACAAATTATATATTTTTTTTATTATTCAAAATGATCATAAGAATTTACATAATGTTCGACCATAATACACAAACGACCATAATACTAATACATATACGTTCGAATACATAAAGTTCATATAACTATTCAAATGCGACAGCTATTTCAAAAGCATATCGACCACGATTACGTAGTTTATTTTGCATGCATTATTATCAAGTATATGCCTTTAAGACTATTGTAAACCATTAAATATTTTACTGCATGAATTTATTTATAAAGAAAATACAAAATAAAAAACAATTACA
This sequence comes from Maratus michaelseni, assembly GCA_963931845.1. Classification (NCBI taxonomy): domain Eukaryota; kingdom Metazoa; phylum Arthropoda; class Arachnida; order Araneae; family Salticidae; genus Maratus; species Maratus michaelseni. The sequence goes on along the minus strand of OZ007590.1, from coordinate 315,521,393 downwards.
TTCTTTTTCACAGTTTTTTTTTTCAAAGATACTATTTGTACAAAACTGCAGATATTTTATTTTTCAGCTATAACCTCAACGTTTTGAATCTAAAACATTAATTTGAAAACTGGGAATATATTTCACTATATATATTAACTTAATTTATAAAAATTATTAAAAACAAAATTTTTGGTAAGAATTGACACTTTCATGGAATTGCCCTAAGAGTAGCACGCATATTCTTGAAGATGTTAACGTTTCTGTGAAAAATTAGTTCAAATGTTTTTTTTTCTTTTGTTTTCAAACGAATTTAACACCGCTTTCCAAAAAACTGACAAAGAACAGTAGAAATAGTATAATGCAATCAAAAGATGAATATATTGAATATTTAATGGCATATGGGTATTTGTATGAAATTAATTTTAAATGCGCGAACTATACCAATTTTTTTTTTCGTGATTTGGTAGTCAGTTCTGTAGACCATTTATGTAAAAAATTCATTCAAATACTGCAGAAATTCAGAAATATACAGGCAATACAGTGAGCTAATTGATAATTTGGGGAGGAAATCCCATAGGATTATATGGATTTCCTCCCTAATTTATCAATATTTACCCTTATTATGTAAAAATCAATTTTCAGCAATTGCTGACCATATCCGAAGTCATTAGTGCAGCCCTGTATATAATTTTAAGATAATCATCTTATTATAATAAATAGAATTTCTACACAACACGTAATACACTAAAAAATATATAAATTGCATATCACAGCAGAAAAGGCACTTCCAACAATTACCAATCATAGTCCCTCCTTTAACCGAATTATTTTGTGAGTCTCTGTACATGAACGATAAATCCTATGCACTCCATAATCTATAGATAACACGTTGTAGTGAACCTTAGTGATCCTTTTATATTTAATTATGTTTGAAGTATCATAACATGTTTAAAATGCACCGCAAATGATTTTTCCACATTGATCATAATATAAAGGAGTTATTTTATACGCCCCTGTAATTGAACTATAAATGCTACTTATTGTATACTCCTGTAAAAAGCATGCTGTAGTCCACCTCCAGCAATGCAGATTAATTTCATTATGTTTGAAATATCGTAACTTCAATAAAATGCACCGCAAACAATTTTTCCCATAAACCATAATGTAGTGGAATTATTTTGTGTGTCCCTGTAAATGAACTATTAATGCTACACACTTCATTTTCAATAGTGAAAATTTCTATAGTAAAATTCAATAACATAAAAGTTGCATGACAATCCGAATATATTTACGAGAGTTACAGAACGAATAGACATACAGACAAACAAACCGAATTCATAAACACTTTTAACTATTATGGAAAGTGTTAAAAAGGCATACAGAAAGGGTTAAAAAGATATACGTCCTTTTTGTGATCAAACATGACTGATTAGTTTTCAATAAAAATTTTAAATTGCTTTTTAATTGATCTAGTTTTTTACACAATATTTAATAATTGAATAATTTATTAAACTATTAATGCTACACACTTCAATTTCAATACCGAATACTCTGTAGTAAAATGCAATAACATATAAAATTTGCACGACAATCCAAGTATATTTACGAGAGTTAGAGTACGAACAGACAGACAGACAAACAAACCGAATTCATAAATGCTTTTCAATTATGTTGGAAAAAGTTTAAAAAAAAAAAAAAGAAAAGAAAAAGAAAGAAAGAAATTCAGAGACTGCTTCGTATAACAATTTTAAAAATACTTTTTGAAAAATTTCATAATTAATATTCTACAGACATTGCTAAGAGTTTGAGTATTTCATTGTGATTTTATCTTTTTTTTTATATAGAGCTTGAAAAGGTTGAATCGTGGTTGGATGAGCATCCGCATTTCGTCTATGACTACTTCGTCCGGAAGGCTTCTCGTCAGATGGTTGATTCTTGGTTACTGTCACATTCGGCACCTCAGGGTATTGTACAAGATGCCTCATCTTCCAACACTAGTCCTACCAGTCCGGGATCTGGTGCTACGACACCTGTCCGAAAAATTTCCGCCCATGAATTCGAGAGAGGGGGCCTTCTAAGGTATGTTATCGAAACCAATTTCACAATAGTAATAATATTTTATTTTGTATATTATTATTATTATTATTATTATTATTATTATTATTATTATTATTATTATTATTATTACTTGATTTTTTCTATTTTTTTTCTTTTGAATTTAATGATTATTTAAGAAATAAATGGACAACGTGAAAATAGCACAAATGTAAATAAATGTGTAGAAAAGGGCAGAGATCTGTTTCGAAGCTTCTAAAGCTCCATAATCATAGCAAAATAAAAAAATTCCAGACGTAAGGGTTTAAAACATTAAAGTATGCAAGTGACGCAGCTCGCGTCCAAAGGTGAAATGGCGGTAAGTGTTGAAAAACAAGAACAAACAGTGGAGTCAAGAGTACCCGCGTGACCGAGGAGACCAATGAGAAGCGCTTAGCTAGTCTGGAAGAGCTTTATATATATATATATATATATACCGCTAACCAGGCCCCTACCTGCCCGGCATGAATGCTTATCTTGACGGGTTAGTACCTGGGTGCGGGGCGGAAATCGCCTGATCACAGCATGGCTGTGATCCACCTGACTATAGATTTGTTGACATCGCTGCTGTGCTTGCTCTCTTGTGGTTTGCTACAGTTATCTTTGTTTACCGGTTCAAGGTTTCTGTTTAACTTTGTTGAATTGACAGATTTAATAAGTCTCGTAATTTAGAACCTTGATCAGGTGACGAGACCCTCACCTGACTTGGAACCCCCAGAGGTATAATTCACAGGTAACTTGGACGACTTTGCACCACGACGGATTGTACATGCACCAGGCGCCATTAGCGTACACAGATTTTCATATGGTGGATTGTCGCTGTAGTGTATATCGCCTTTTTTAGGGGCTTGATTTCACTTTTCGTTTTTATTTGTCGCTGACAGGGTTTTATGCCGTTTTTATGGACTCACCCCTGTTGTGGTTTGTTTCTGTCTTTATCATTCGTTGGATTTTGTCTCTTTCTTGATATATTGTTACCTCTAGCTTGTGTTAGAGCTGGTTGTCACATTTTGAAACTTGGTCTTCTTTCGAGATTTTCACTGGTTATTATGTCACTATCGAGGGTTTTGTCACGTTGTAACTTTTGTTACTGGTGGTTGTCACATTGTAACTTTTGTTACTGGTGGTTGTCAAATTGTAACTTTTGTTACTGGTGGTTTTCACATTTATGGATGTTGAACACTCATTTTTGTTGTCTTTGTCTCTTTATCTCACCCAAGCATTGGGGGGTTTTGATTTATTTTTTTTTCCTTCGTGAATACGCTTATTGCGATCAGTCCATTGAATCCTAATGGCTGTTATCACTGCTTTTGAATTTTGTGCAACTTGTTGATTTGTTGTTTAAGAAACTTGTCGCACTAATGGAGTGGGGCTTGTTTCGTGGCCGTTAGTCCGTCATATATCTATGAGGCTGTATTCAGTTGATGAGACACTGTTTTTTTAATGAGACAGTTTTTTTCAGTGTTTTTGTTCCCTATTCACTTTCTTTGGCAGGCGTGCTTTGTGCATTCACCAATTAATTATTTTGTTGTGTTTTGTTCCCTTTTTGTTGGCTATTTGCCTTTATCAGTTGGTGAAATTCAGTCCGTCCCAAATGACTTCCACTTCTCACTAGTGCTGAAAAAAATCAATTTTTTTTTGGCGTAGCAAAGAGGTTTCATTGCTACTTTTTTTTATTTATTTATTTATTTATTTATTTATTTATTTATTTATTTATTAAGATATATTAGAATATATACTTACCAAAGGGGTGGCTTTTGAGGAATCTCGCTGCTGGGAAGGTGTATTTATTCTGATATGATATCGATGTTTTCTACTAACTGTCTACTCGTCCACTCCGTTGCGTAGTAGTTTGTCTGGAAGAGCTTAAGTACAAGCAGGCAAGAGAAAAAGTGTGGGAGAAGAGAAGAGAGGGAAAGAATTCGATTTCAAAATATTTTATATTCCATTTAACAAAATCAAATTTACAAATCTCAAACATCCTAAAGACAGATTTTCCCATTGGGGAATTTACAAGATATCTTGCGAATGTGATAAAATGTATATAGATCAAACCCTCTTCTTTTATTAAAGAAGAGAGAGTCAGATTAAAAAAAAATTGCGTGCATACGATATATCATTAACCAAAATATTAGAATTCTTCCATCTATGATAAGCTTCCCAAAAATCAAAATAGTAAATTGATGACCATTTCTGAATTATTGAACCTTTGGAAAGGTTAAAACTGTGATTGTTAAACTAACAATGATTAGCAATAGCGGAGCGTTTAATGTCACCATTTTTGCTTAGTTTGACCTATATACATTTTATCACACTCGCAAGATATCTTGTAAATTCTCGCATGGGAAAATCTGTCTATAGGATGTTTGAGATTTGTAAATTTGTTTTGTCAAATGGAGTAAAAATTACTTTGGAATCGAATTTTATTAAGATTTAGGATATTTCATGGTTAATTTTCGGAAAATATGGAAGTATAATTAAATTCTCATTGCGAACAGGATTAACGTTGGAATGGGTATGTTTAGTGAGTTTATTATGAATTGAATCGACGATTTCAACTGGATATGATATCTCGACACTAACAGCGAAGCAGATTTAGTAAATGATGTTTATACACTATATTGCCAAAGGTGACCGGTCACTTGCGATTTTAGACGTTTTGTTAACTATCTAGAAAAATACATGAGGAATTAACCTGAAACTGCAGGTATGTAAACAGTATAGTCTAGGTTATATATTTCCGCAAAGATGTTTTCCCGAAACCCCATAGGGGACTGTCAACAAGTTGAAAAAGAACGAATATCTTTTGGATTACCCTGTAAAAACTAATATAGCAAAAGCGTTCAAACTCGAGATTATTAATAAGTGGCTTATTGCAATATACTGTGTTCATTTTTATGATGATAGCATGTATACTCGAAGAGAAATTAAGGTTTTTATAAAAACAGTCCCGAATTTCACCAAGTTTTTTGCTTATAATTTGCAGAGTTCTTAATATAAAAAAAAGTTATTTTGAGAAAATATGTCAAACAACATTGTACATAATACTCTGCAATCGGAATTAAAAAATAATAAAAATTGGATGCAAGATGAGCAAGTTTACTAAAGAATGTTTCACTGCTCATGCGCGAATGCAATCAAAATATAATATGCATAATGTATTAGCTAAGTATATAGAGCAACTTTTGTGAAAGTCTCAAAATCATAGCTTGAAAATTCTGAAAATTATCGTCGATAGAATATGCTCGAAATCCGTTGTTTCCAAAAAGAAGCAAAAAGATGAGGGGTTGTATCAAATATCTGTTGATTAGTGCCAAGATAGCGTACACAATATTGCACATACGACTATAATTGGATACAACACCTCATCTTTTTGCATCCTTTTGGGAACAACGGATTTCGAGCTTATTCTATCGACGATAATTTTCAGGATTTTTAAGCTATGATTTTGAGACTTTCACAAAAGTTGCTCTATATACTTAGCTAATACATTATGAACATTATATTTTGATTGCATTCGCGCATGCGCAATGAAACATTTTTTAGTAAACCTGCTCATTTTTCATCCAATTTTTATTATTTTTTAATTCTGAATGCATAGTATTATGTACAATGTTGTTTGACATATTTTCTCAAAATAACTTTTTTTTATATTAAGAACTCTGCAAATTATAAACAAAAAACTTTGTGAAATTTGGGACTGTTTTTATAAAAGGCCTAATTTCTCTTCGAGTATACATGCTATCCTCATAAAAATGAACACAGTATATAACAATAAGCCACTTATTAATAATCTCGAGTTTAAACGCTTTTGCTCCATTAGTTTTTACAGGGTAATCTAAAAGATATTCCTTTATTTTAATTTGTTGACAGTTCCCTATGGGGTTTAGGGAAAAAATCTTCGCGGAAGTATATAACCTATACTATACTGTCTACACACCTGCAGTTTCAGGTGAATTCCTCATGCATTTTTCTTGATAGTTAACAAAACGTCTAAAATCGCAAGTGACCGGTCACCTTTGCCAATATAGTGTAATCTTGTAATGTATTTTTAAAGATATATACAAGAGGTTTTTTTTTATTTCTTAAAATAAATACATTTCAGTGTATATATAATATAAAATATATTTGCTACACTGGTGTCTAAAAATTCAGTAACATGCACAAAATGTTAATTTTTGAACAATAAAATTAATTTTGAGTACTCAAAAGAAAGTGATATAAACATCAAATATAGTAAATACATAATATCCCCTGAACACAGCTAGTCGAAGTTTCACAGTCACTACAGTGAACCAAAATGTGATCGTCATTTAATGACTCCACTGAGAATTCACTGTGTCTACGTCTACATGTCTATTGCTCGTGTAAAATTTCTATCTAAATGTCTATGACTATTGATAAGCTAGGTATATTTTTCTATAAAAGGCTACAGCTTCAAATCATGAGTGAATATAAAAAATATACCCTTTTATAAAAAGAACCATTTCTTCTTCTTATTTTTTTTAAAGAAATAAAACATTCAGAAAATCAGAAAAATAATAATAATTCCAGTCTTTTTTTCTTTGTTTTGTTGTTGCTGTTTGTTTGTAATATTATAGTTACATTCATAATTGTATGTAGTTACAAAGAAATAGATTATGTATTCAAACTTGTGAAATTTCAATTCTCTAACTTTAATTAACTTTATAGGAAGTGTTCCTAATGTTGTAAAAAATACAATCTGCAGAGAAAAAAAAGGATTTAGATACATATGCACAGCAATTTCTGTTTAAAAATTAAAAACTGTGTATTAAGTATTTATATATATATTAAGTATTTATATAAATGATATATGTAAAGTAAATTTCTGGGTCTACTTTATTATTGAAAATTGCAAAATATAAAGCAATTTTTGTCTTTTAAGTCCTTAAAAGGTTTATTCGGAAAATTAAATTATAAATTATTTGAAGAAAAAATGGAAAATATTCCATGACATATTCGCTTCTTAATGATATAAAACTCAAATTCGATTTTTAATTGTGCTTCACAAAAGATCAAGGTTTCTCAATTCTTTGGATATTCATAGTAAAACAATGTGGGCAATTTTCCAATAAGTAAGTAATTTTTGTCCTTTGGTGTTATATGCTGACTGCATTTTGTTATTTATACAGTTTAGTTTTTTTTAAGCAAAAAATGTATTTTGTAATGTTTTCTACAATTTCAAAAGGTATTTTCAAGAAAATAACTGTAAATTTTACTCCAATAGCATTTTAAATAGTCAAATTGTCACTACTGCCCCTTGGTCCTCACCTCATATGCACTCTACCTTCTGAAGCAATTTTAAATGTTATGACAATCTATTTTTACCAATTTTACCACCCAAAATATAAAAAATAGATATGCTCTAAAGTACACAATAAAGAATTTTTATTGTAAATTAAATTTTTTTATACGTATTCTGTCCAGAGAAACGTTGTCCCCTAGTTTTTATTTCACTACTGTGCACTACCCCTTCTATAAAACTACTCATGTGACCATCAGGAGAGCAGATAAATTTTAGGCGACAGCTGCATTTACACTGGTTTCCAAAAATTAAGGAAAAATCACAAAAATAGCGATAACTCGTTCAAAAATAAAGCAATCCGTAAGGAATTTGCATGTATTGTTAAATAAAAGATGCTGAATAAATATACCAAATGCAAATTAGTGGCGCTGCAATCGTATTGCGTCATCTGTAAGGAACATAAAAATGCACGTTAGAGAGTAAGGCTGCAGCTGTCGCTGTGAAAGTGATATTATAAATCTGGGATAGCCGATTCATTACAATGACCTCGGGGCATCATTTGCCCGCAGAACTGCGATTTAGAGCTATTGGGAGATTAGAGGCAGGACAAAGTTATACAGAGATGGCAGGATGGCTAAATGTGAGTCCTTCTGTGGGTCATAGGCTTTCGCAACGATTTCAAACCACTGTTTCGGGCTCAAGAAGGTTCAGCCAAGGACGGCTACGAGTTTCGACAAGCGCCGATGACCGATATTTGCGGTTATGTGCACGAAGGAATAGAACCATAACCTCATCTCATCTTAGATCCTCCCTTGTTGCAGCCACTGGAAGGTTGGTGTCAATGTCTACTGTGCGTAGAAGGCTTCACGATGGTGGACTTTACGCAAGGGGACCAGCAATTTGCTCACCTCACGTCACCGGAGGAACGTTTGATGTGGGCACGTCAACATGTCCACTGGACGGCTGATCAATGGAGGCGTTTTCTCTTCACAGATGAGTCACGGTTTGCCTCCAAAGCGATAGTAGGCGTTGTTTGATTTCGAGAGAATATGGAACACGTTATCATCCATCAAACATTCGTGAAAGAGATTCATATGGAGGAGGCAGTCTCTGAGTTTAGGGTGGTATCTCTTTGGGTGGACGCACAGACTTCCATGTCTTTCCACGTGGAATCGTGAATGCTTACATCTATAGAGATGATATCCTTGATGCTTATGTGCGCCCTTTTGCCGGTGCAATAGGTAATGATTTCCTGTTACAGGACGACAACGCTAGACAACACAGGGCTCGCATCGTGGAAGATTATCTTCAGCACCAGATAATTTAGCGCATGGAATGGCCAGTTCGATCACCGGACTTGAATCCCATCGAGCATGTTTGGGATGCTTTAGGAAGACGTGTTGCTACTCTCAACCCCCCTCCTCAGACCCTTGCCACGCATTCAACTGCTTTGCAAGAGCAATGGCTCGCACTTCCTAGCGAACTCATCGACCGCATAATTGACAGTATGACACATCGCTGTATGTGCTGTATTGCTATTAGAGGTGTTCATACGGTATATAAAAGGTACTTTTCCTATACCAAACTGACAATTTGAATTTGCTAATTTTATAATTATGCTATTTTTTGAAACACCATAATTGTCTGTTAATTTCTTTTCATGTTATTTTATACCTTACTATGAGTTGTATGTTGTGGCTGAGTTTCATTAAAATGTACATGTAATATTTTGAGTTATCGCTATTTTTGTGATTTTTCCTTAATTTTTGGAAACCAGTGTAGTAGAAGCAGCAATCTGGATTGCTGAAAAAATCACTGGGTTTAATTTTCTGGACTTTAAAAGAAGCTACAAACTACAAAATGGGTAGAAAGATAAGAATATGTTTATTACTTTTCACTAAATTATCCTTATTATTATTTTTATTTATTTGTGATTTTGTCATGATATAAATTACTTTTGCTTAGTTCAAAATGTCATATTAACAGTCTTACTGAGATTAACGGGCTGTGTGCACAGAAGCAAATTTAATAATTTTGCCGCTACTATCCCCTTTCAATGAAATTATATCAGCTAACTTGGAATAAATTTGAAATTGGTAAATTTCAACTGCGTTACTTAAGCTATTTCGCATGTGACAATGTGAAATAGCTTTAAAGTTTTTTTTTTAAACAATATTTCAGGATGACTATAGATCAAGGAAAACTACAGTAAAAAAAAAACTGGTAAACGCCATCGTGTTGTTTATTTGAGCAATTAAGAATTCCAAATTTTTTATAAAAAAATATTGGTGTATTCCTTTTTTTCGACTGTGTTTTTTCCTCATCTGTAGCCACCCTGTATAAAATAATGTTTTTAAAGAAAAATACTCTTTAAAGTTTATGCCAAAATATTGAATATTACTCACCAGCCTACGCCTTATCTATTTATAATAAAAAATTGTTTAAAAATTAACTTTTATTTTTCACTAAATCATAGAGTGACATTACGCACTTATTGGATAATCGCACACTGGGAGATCCGGCGATCTTGGTGGCCAGTGATGTTTTACTGAATCGTCAGGTCCCGTACAGCCGATCCATCGTTGAGGAATGCGATTGTTCAAAAATTCTCGAACGGATTCTCGATCAAAACTAATTAAAAGCTGCATAGTTAGGATTATTTGTAATCGGATGATTATTTTTCAAACTCCCTGAATTCAAAGATGAAGTTTTTAATAACTTTCAAATAATTATTTGAAGACATGGTTGATATCTGCGACATAAAACTACTTTTTGGTCTAGTTGATGGATAATGAATAAAAAAAATATTAAATGTAAAAATTATTTTAGAGTGTTCATTTAAAAACGATTCTCACATACAGTGGTTAAAATAAGTATTCGACATGCATGAAGTTTCCAATGTTTTGTCTTATATTTTTTTTTAAAAATTGAAAAACCTCTAGATTCCAGTTGATGTGCATTAGCTAACAATAGCTGCTTTTTATTGCAATCAATATTATCTTAAAAATGTTAAGAAATGACGAAAAATAGCAATTCATTCGTTAACATCCATAATTAGAGATATAAAAAAAAGTATTCGACAGCGGTAATATTGTTGGTAATTCCCGGCTCTTTGCCAAAAATCAGCCTTTAAAATTTTGTGAATTACAAACACGTAGTTTGACAAGATTAATTTGTGTTTGTTTGATGCATTTGTTTATGAATTTGTGAAAAATGGGGCGAAAAAGCAAAGAAACACCAACTGAACTCAAAAATATTGTAATTCACTATTTGTTCAAGGAAAAACAGAAAATGCTATTGCTGAAATTGTGCAAAAGCATAGAACAATTATCCACTATGTAATTAAAATGTATAAATCATATGAAACGGTAGAAAATAGGCCTAGAAATGGTTGCTCTAAGAAATTATCTGAGGATGATGAAAGATGGATTGTGCGAGAAGTTAAAAAGATCCTCGTGTCAATGTGCCCAAGTTAGCAAAAATTGCATCAGACTACATCAACATTAACGTTATTCCTCAAACAATTTGAAACACTTTTAAAAAATACAATTTTCATGCAAGATCTGCCCGGAAGAATCCATGTATCTTCAAGAAAAACAGGCTGGCTAGACTAGAGTTTGCTAAAGTGCACGCCTGTAAATTTAGGGATGGCTGTTATATTTGCAGACGAATCGAAGTTCAATCTTTTGGAAGTAATAACAAAATTTAAGTGTATAGAAAGCCAAATACAGAGCTGCAGGAAAAGAATATAGTGACCACGATAAAGCATGGTAGTGGGGGAGTATTGCTATGGGAATGTATGTGAGCTTCGGGTGTCGGAAATTTAGTTGTAATAGAAGATGCCATCACCCAGTACTCATATAATGATATCCTCAAAGAAAATTTGCAACAAAGTGCAGATAAATTGTGTCTTATGCAAACTGGTATGTTTTACAAGGTCAATTATCCTAAACGTACCGCCCTGAATAAATGACTGGGTGCTATACAACTGTCCAAATGTCATAAAAACTCCGACCCAGTCTCCAGATAAAACCCCATAGAACAGCTGTGGGGTCATTTGGAACATAAATTACACGAACGTCATTTTTTTCTTCTGAAACTGAGATGAAAGATGTATTGATAGAGGATTGGCAAAAATTGACAAAAATGTTACCTTGCAGTTAGTCAAATCGGTGCCAAATCGTTTAAAAGATGTGATTTGCCTCCGAGGAAAATCCACAAGGTATTGGCATTATCATTTAATATAAATAAATAATTTTAAAGTTACTTGTCGAATAATTTTTGTTTTGTCATTACGAATGTTAATGAATTAATTGCTATTTTTTATTATTGTTAAAAGTTTTTAACAAACCACTGATTGCAATAATTCAACTCTAAACATTTTGAAGAGATATTTTTAAAAAAAATTCAGCAAGTAACTAAATTTTTAAAAACTCTAAAATATTTTCGAACCTTTTATACTTTAGTTATGTCATAATCTAAATTTTGACTGCTAAAGTGTATTTGTTTATATTCATTTTAATAAAGATATAAAACAAAACAATGAAAACTACATGTATGTCGAATACTTATTTTGATCACTGTATGTTCTGTGAACCTTGAAGTATGTTCTGTAATCAGAGTTGCCCGAGTTGGATCCTTGGTGTGAATAAACTAGAAGTAAATAAATGTTAATTTTAAAAGCTTTGTACTTCAAGTTAAAATAAGTTTTCAAGTTTCTAAACTTGTATCTTAAACTTTACTGTTGTACATTTTTTGAGTTCTTTCAATTGTTATTTTGATATTTTCCCGTGGCTTTATTAATAAATTGATTTAATTCAAAAGGAAAGTATGGTGGCGATTGTGGAGAAATTGAACAACAGTATCCCCGTTTAGTTTTAACGACAATAACTATATGCATAACAGATCCAATTACTCTAAAATTTAATTTGTTTTAGTATTGTAAATTATTGACTGTGATATTTTACGATATTTACTGTTAGGGATCTGAGTGAGAGATTATTTCCAACATAGTTGAATAGTCTGTATGTCTGTCCGTGCTATAACTCTCGTAAATATACTCAGAATGCAATGAATTTTTTATATGTTATTAAATTATGCTATAGTAAGCTTGGTATTGAAAATGAAGTGCGTAGCATTAATAGTTCATTTACAGGGCACACAAAAGAATGAAATTACATTATGATCAATGGAGAAAAATCGTTTGTGGCACATTTTATAGATGTTACGACATTTCAAACGTAATGAAATTAATATGAATTTCTGAGGTGGACTATAGCATGCTTTCACTGGAATGTGTAATAAGTAGCATTTATAGTTCAATTACAGGGATGCACAAAATAACTCCTTTACAATATGATCTATTCGGAAAAGTCGTTTGAGGTGCATTTTAAAGATGTTTTGATACTTCAAAAATAATGAAATTTAAAAGTATCACTAAGGTTCACTACAACTTGTTTTATGGAGTGTGTAGAATTTATCGTTCATGTACAGAGACACACAAAATAATTCGTTTCAAGGGCTAACTATAGTCGGTAATTGCTGGAAGTTTTTTTTCCGCTGTGGTGTGCAATTTTATGTAATTTTTTGTGTATTACGTGTTGTGTGCAAATTCTATAGATCTTATACAGGGCTGCAATAAAGACTTTGAATATGGACAGCAATTGCTCAAAATAGGTTTCTACTGAGTTATGTGTTTTTAAATTGCTTTTTTAGATATTTCATTTCATCATATGAAAAAATTAAATTTCTTAAAAATATTCTGTTGTTGTATGTTGGAAAGGTTTCTCATGGTCTATGCCGGATGCATGATTTTTCGTCTTTGTCTAGTTTTGTAGTATGTATTTATATAATTTTATTATTATTTTTTTAATTATAAAAGAGATATTTTTTTTTTTTTTAAATTAGCAAGCTAACAAAATTTTTTTTTAAACTCTAAAATAATTTTGAACTTTTTATACTTTAGTTATGTTTTTTTTTCTCGTGAACTGTAGAATTGCTAGAAATGCTTGAAAGATGAGCTATTTATTAATTTTTAATCTCTGGTAATGGATGTAGCTGATGTATGATTTGAGATATTTGCTGACTGCTATGTTCAGAGAAAACGTCATTTTTCTTTACGATGAATTTAAAGTTTCAAACCTTATAAAACGCGAAAAAAAAGGGGAAAAAAGAAGAAAAAAAAAGATATTATTTGCTTTTATTGCCAAATATTTACACAGCAAAAAATTTTATTTTACCGTTTTCTTTTCTATCATCTTTCATATGGAATTATACGTCTCACCTCATTTTCAATCGTGAAAAGTTTAAAAGCTTTTGCTTTTCATTTAATTTTTTTTTTTTTTTTTTTTTACTGGATACAATTTTCTTCTAAAAGGATTTTTAAATTATGTTGACAAAGTAGAAAGCACAATATTTAACTAAAGAAGCATGTTTTTAGATATTTCATTTATCAATTTCTTTTTGCAAAAGAAGTATTGAATAATAACATTATTTAATTAAATTTTTAAAACGAAATAAAGATAAACTCTTCGTTAATGAAGTAGTTGAAATATTTTTAAAAATATTTTTCATTATTAAATTACTTGTAAATGTAGTGAATTCATTTAATGTATTAATCATCTCAATTATCTATAAAAACTAGTCGAATGTGTCAATCCCAAAACTTTCTTCTTTCTCATATATGTTAATACTTCAAAATTCGCAAATATGTATCGCTCAAAGCGCCAATAAAATCAACATTTTTCGTTATTCTGTTGTACGTCAGCTGCTTGCGAAGCACCGGGTCACCTTCGCTGCACAAGCAGTCGATTTACAACAGAACTACGAAAAATCGAGAAAATCGCACACAAATCGCTATCACAGTACCCCCTTCCGTCGGAATAGCCCCAAATTCAATTTTTACCTGGCAGACAATAATAAAAAACATACACGTAAAATTTGATGCATAACTTCATATACTTTTCGATGCTACAATAATGAAAATGTTACAAAAATCGCTATTACAGCGCCCCCTTCTGGCGGAATATCTCCAAATTCAAGCTGGCCATCTATAAAAAATTTTGCATAGCTTCATACACTTTTCGATGCTACAATGAGAACAGACAGAGGGACAGGCAAATATTTTATATAAACATGTTTTTCGGAATCTCTGACCCCTAAAACATCTAAATCCGTCGAAAACCGGAAGTCTAAAAAAATATCGATTACAATACTTTCTTTTACTATAGGTAGAAGAAAAAAAAAAAAAAAAAACGTACAAATTGGTAAATTACGTTAAAATTACGAAACAAATTTTAAAGTTTGTTTTTGCTCTCTTCGAAGGAGTAATGATTATAATTTTGCGATATTTAGAACCAAAGATACGTGCTATACAACACTATGACGAGCATAGTTAATAACACTTGGGTAATCCAGTTAAAAAAAACTCAAGATTAAACTTCTAAAAATGTAAATAAATTTCTAACCCCCTCGCCCCTTACTTTTTCAGGTATTTTCTGCCCTCATGTGGAGTATCTTTCTCCGAATTTCGTAGCGGCAAGCCTTCTTGTCAAAACACTAGACAGTCTGCAGACAGACAGACAAACTTATTATAGTGTGGTAGACCAATCAGGACTGCGATTTTGAAATCGAAACATAGTCAAGTTTAGATTTAAAAACACTGTTTGTTTAAATCAAATAGAGAAGGGCTGCGATGGAGTTTCTTAATTTAGCATATACAACTCCTGCATTTAACGATAATTTAGCTTTTAGATCAACACTCAATAATACAATAAATGCAAGGTTACTAATTCTAAAACTATCTTAGTAATAGAAGATTGGCTGTTCAAAGGACAATCACAAATAGCTTCGAGATCGAGCACGATTATCGCTGCAAATAAAGATTAGTAACAAATTCAGTAACTGTATAAATTTCACTAAAACTATCAACCGTGGTCGCCGAACAGCTTTTTTGAATGATAACTAAATTTCACTCTTATCAAAACTCGCAACTTCTACACGGCTAAATTCTACACTTCTGATTTTTTAGACCACGTGTCCCACTTTACTCAAAAAGCTGTAAGCTGATTTTGTGATCCTCTAAAAGGCAGGTCTCGACCCACGATCCAGCAATACCAATTCTTAATCCGGCTTTTATACTCTGCAGTTTGACCAGAGTAACCTAATTTGCGTAAAATCACAGCGAAAAGCACATTGACCGCAGATTCCGAGAGCTAGAAAAACACTTCCAAAAATTGAAGTAAAACGAAGGATAGATGTCGCATTGACGCACATAAATTAATATCGACAGAACGTTCTCACTCAAAACTTAGACTCAATTTATAAGAGATTTGCTAGTCCCCTACATGCTTATATATTATAACAATTTCTACTAACTCACTTCAAACATATATTACTTCTTGGATTTATTCAAGTGATATATCGTGATTTTTAAATATCGAAATGAAAATTTTTAATTATTAGAAAATTATATGTGGGAATATAATCATTCTCAAATAGCACAAAATGGGCTCAGACCGAGCCCATTGTTGCTAATTCTTC
Organism: Maratus michaelseni; assembly: GCA_963931845.1. Lineage (NCBI taxonomy): Eukaryota > Metazoa > Arthropoda > Arachnida > Araneae > Salticidae > Maratus > Maratus michaelseni. The sequence goes on along the minus strand of OZ007590.1, from coordinate 315,505,510 downwards.
CTCCCCCCCCCCCTGGGCCAATGTTGGCTAATTGCTGTCTATTTATTGTCCCACGTTGTTCTACAGTAAGAAATGTCTTTTTTGACGTACTATTGGTTAACGAAGCATGTGCCAACAAATTTCCGACAGTGGTCCAATCGTTAGCTACTCAAATACGGTCCAAATTAAGGGGTCTCTGTTTCGTACCATTTTCCAACGCTACTATTCCCGACCCCACCATTTCACAACACTTTTCACAAACTGCCAGTAATGGGCCAGCAATTTGTGCTATTTGTGTTGTCTTAAAGTTGGTTCTTTTTAAAATAACAACTCTCAAACAAAAACGAATTGCATACAAATATGATATAGGCTTATTTATATGTGAACCCGTTTCGGGCCTGGTCTCGGTCTGAGCGCAATCAGTTTCATCTCTAGTACACACATTAATCATATATTTTGTAATAAGGGACTGAATTGTTACAGAGAGAAATATAGAGAAACTATAAGAGATTCTTGACTCTTATTAATCTGGCAAAATAAAAAATGAACTAATAAAACACATTGCGGATAATACATATCTAAAAAAAAAATTACTACAATTCATAAAGTAGAATACGAATTAGCATCTTAATCAAAAAACTGACATACTAATTATGTCTAAAAATTGTAACTCATTTTACGCTAGAAAATTTTATTGTGAAAGAGTCTTGAATTATTATGAGTAAATTAAAGTAAAGGTACTTTTCAGAGACAAAACAAAATGTAAAAATATTGATAACTGTTTTTTTAATAGGCAATTTAAAAGGAAAATTATATATATACACAGCTGCCAAGTCTCCGGATTTTTGGATACCAGTATTTTAGCACAGAAAATATGTTATTTTGAGTAATCGAAACATTCTGCTGAAGGAGGAAATTTTTTCTAAGATAGATAATACTGGTATGCAAAACTACGATAAAAAAATAAATGGTTTTCCTCATATTCATGTAAAATATCTGATATTATATTAAATATGCTTTTTTATTTCAGCACAATCATACTGATTGGTAAAGGTGTCATACGGTTTGAAATATTTTCAACTCAATGAAAAAGTCTCCAGGTCCCATCGAACCAGAACCGGTTCTGGGTTCGATTCCCGGGCTGGACACTTTTTTTACTCAGTTAGAAAATTTTCAATTTACGATTGTATTCAAGTAATAAAATGTATCTACATTTTCATTGTTTAATGGTTCCTTTACCAGAGGTTTTTTCTGTTGAGCTGTCTACGTGGTAGACCAGATGTTAATACCAAAAGGTTGTCTAAGTGCATTGTGTTTGCCAAATGTTATTCCAGGTTGCCTAATTGAAAGAGTATGGGCAATTTAAGTCAAAGGTTCTGGGTTCGATTCTCGGACTGGATACTTTTTCACTCAGTTGTAAAAATTTCAAATTGTATATTAAATATGATAATTTATTTGTCTTTCGTTTGTTCATTTATTTTATAGGCCCATTGTGAACACTACAGTTGATGGCTTTCCTACTTTCTTGTCATTACCACTGCCAGGAGATGAAGCTCCTCCGTCGAACAATCGAACGGGGCGTAAGAGCAGGCAGGAGCTCTTAGCTCTCGACGAACGAGAACTCATTTTTGAACTCGTCAAAGACATCTGCAACGACCTCGAAATACGAAGTCTCTGTCATAAAATTTTACAGAATGTCAGCATACTGACGGATGCCGACAGATGTTCTCTTTTCCTAGTTCGAGGTGAAAAAGGACAACCGAATAGGTATGCTTACACGAAGTTTATATATACACTGCAAATTCCCGACACACATTGGGAACACATTTGGAACACTTTGATTCAAAAAAGTGTTCTAGTTACCTTAATGTGTTCCGAATATGCTTCGCTATAAAGAAAGTGTTCCGAAAGCGTACCAAAAGTGTTCTGTTCAGGATATTTGTTAAATCTAAACTTGGTAACACATTTGAGAACAGATAGGGAACACATTTGAGAACAGATTGGGAACACATTTGAGCACACTTGTGAAATCATCGCTTTCAAAAAGTGCACTACAAAGTGTGCTGAACGAAAGAAGCGTTCTCAGAAGTATTCTAAAAACTGTTCAAAAAAGTGCGCTTCAAAGTGTACTAAAAAAGCTAACAAAATAAATGTTCTAAAAAGTGTATAAAGATTTGCAGTGTACACTCGTATCTCTATATAACGAAGTACCTAAATACAGAAAATGAGTTCGTTATATGGAAAATGCGTTAAATAGATATTCCTTTTTCACAGTACTGTAAACTTCATAAAGACAAATTTTAAATTCATAAAATTCGAAATCGATACTAATATAATAAAGAGAGAAATATCTCCAGACTGACTGACTGGTTCATCAAAACGCAGAGCTGAAACAACTAAAGTCAGGATCACCAATAATAAAGGATTTTTAAAAAATCATCCCTAAGGGGGTTAAATGGGGAGTCGAAATTTTTTAGATCATTTCACCATATTTCAGTAGCAGTTTTAGGTAGGAAAGTAAATTTCAGCATAAGAAATCTAATAAAGAAAATAGTTAAACACGTATTTTAGCGATTTTAGAAATTCAACCACTAAGGAGGTTACATAGGAGGTCTTAAATGTTAGGGCATTTCCCCATATCTCAGTAGCAGTTTTAGTTAGGAGTGTGAAATTCAACGTAACAAATCGACTAAAAAAAATAGTTAAACACGCGTATTAAAGCGACTTTAGAAATTCAACAATCAACAGGGTTAAATGGGGGGGGGGGTCGGAAGTTTTCAGTCATTTTGTCATATCTCAGCAGCAGTTTAAGGTAGGAATGTGAAATGCAGCATAAAAAATACATACAAATATTGTACAGGGCCTACATAGTTATTTGCTTCAATGGCAGATCAACTTGAGAATATTTTGTTACAGAGTTGTCGCAAATATTATTTTTTATTAAATTTCTTTTTAGCCTCTAAGTGTCCTCGTGACTAAATTTTCACCAGGGGGTTTAGGAATGAACCCAAACATGTTCTTTAAATACCCGAAGTTCAATCATCAAGCATTTCTGTAGATATTCGACACAACATCTGAAACCGAATGTGACTGGCCAATCTTTAATTTATGGCCATGAGTGTATAAATTATAGTATCCGGCGATCATATAAAAATTTAAATTTCGTATCTTTTGCTAACATAATTACTTTACTTTAGATTATATATAACTACTTCTATATGTATCTTCTAAGATGCTTAAGATTTATTTTATTGCTGCTGTTGTTGTTTGTTTGTTACTGTTTTTAGATCAAAATTTTTGTCTTTTCTCGTGATTAGTTTAAGTTCTACGAGTGGCAGTCAAAAAGTTCTCGGAATTTCTTTGTAACTCTTTATTACTACAATATAGGTACACATTTACTTAATCGTCTTCAAAATAGGCTCCGTCAGAACACGCACACTTGCATCACCGCTCCTGCCATTGCTGGAAACAATGATTTTTCGACAACGAAGGTGTAGTGCACCATGAATTTGTACCAGCTGGAAAAACTGTTAACGGCCCTTTGTACGTGCAAGTTTTGAAAAGACTGAAGGAGACGATCCGAAGAAAACGTCCCGACAAATGGCAAGGAGGATGGTCACTGCATCACGGCAATGCTCCCTCCCACACATCGATTGTTGTGCAGACATGGCTCGCAGAAAAGAACATTCCAATCCTCCACCATCCTCCATACTCACCGGATTTAGCACCATCAGATTTCTGGCTCTTCCCCAAGATCAAAATGAGACTCAGATGTAATCGTTTTGACACCGGAAAGACATCAAAACCAACGCGACGGCTGAATTTGGGAATATACCAAAACAGGACTTTCATCGTTGTTTCCAGCAATGGCAGGAGCGGTGGAGCAAGTGTGTGTGTTCTGACGGAGCCTACTTTGAAGGCGATTAAGTAAATGCATACCTATATTGTGGTAATAAAGAGTTACAACGATATTCCAGAAACTTTTTGACTGCCCCTTGTATTATAGCCTGCAAATATGCTTTCTTGATTTTTAAATCTGCATAGCATAGCACAAAATATCTAGAAAGTCCTCTAAAACTAGAAGTAATTTTCTAGCGATCAAAATTGGTTTCTTTCTTTAGTAATAAAATGAAATATAGTAACCGCAACTTCCTTTAAAACAATCCCAAAGCTGGCAGAAAAACCTAAAAAAAAAAAAAAAAAAAAAATCTGAACAAGGTATTCTTCAGTAATTTATAAAAAAATATTAATTAAATCAGATATTTATTTATACGCTCTTTAAAATAGAAGTGAGATCTCACAGTGAAGGCTGCAAAGAATATCTATATATTAAAATAAATGTAATTTACGGACGGCCGGGTTTGTGTGTGTGTGCAGCTTCTAGAAGAGACCGCTGTCCGCAGAGATACGGGATTTGTGCCAAAAGGTATATCTGAAATTATGTACCTGAGAGACAGAATTTTGATGTTGTATTAGTTTTTTAGATTTCCGTACTTAAAAAGTAAAAACGGAACCATTATGAGATCACTCGTGTGTCTGTCTGTCTGTCTGTCACAGTCGTATTTCTCGAAAACTATGGAACGTGGAAAATTCCAACTTGTCAGAGTTATAAAGGCTGTTGATCCACATATGTATAGATTATTAGCCATTCACAAATATTTTTAGAAGAAACTAGTGGGCCAGTTAAGTTATTTTGTATACCGTGTGGAGTATCGTTTGAAAGATCTCATAACACCGAACTCAAAAATATATTTGTTTTAATTTCATGTATTATAGTTTCAAAGATCGTCGAAAATATATTGCAAAAATTTGCCCCCCCCCATCCCCCCCCTATTTCAAAATCTACTGAAACTAAACTTTTGAAAAAAAAATAGGAGTAATAGGAGTTTATTTAAACCTTGCACACTGTAAAAAAAAAATCCTGAGGTTACTAAAATTTTTTTAGTATATTTGTATTCCACAGATTTTTTTAGTAACCGGTACTATAAACCGGAATCGTTGTTAGCTGTTTTCTAGTAATGTTGCTAGCTGTTTTCTAGTAATTCTTACTGATTTTCTTGTAACTGAGTAAAAATACAAAAAAATTTTTGTTGTTGCAAAGATCAGTGAGAAAAACTATTTTTTTTTTTACTAGGTCGACCTTTTTTTTTTACAGTGCAGGCTAGGCCACACAGTTTTATAGAAAATCGCATTTTTTCGTTACACGTGAACTTTACTTTGCGGGCGCTCGAGGTACCTATTGACGCGGAATCGTCCAAGGATTTTTGATAATGATTTTCGAAAAAAATTGTCAATATTAATTAAAAATCTATCTAGAAAAAACGCGGCACGGACCAAGGCGGCGCGGCGTTGCTTTGCGATCTTCTTTCGAAAAGCGCATGGCACGATAGCAAGTTTAAACTTTGTATAAAGTTTTTGTTTTAGGTAAGGTGAATCATAGTGTCAAAGTGTTTCATTCCAACTGAATTCAATTATTGAAAAAAATGTTTACTACAATGTTTTATTATTCTTTAAGCAACGATTTTTTGTAATAATGAAATTAGTAATTAATACGTATATTGTACGGAATCCTTTGTGCATGAGTAAAACTCGCACGTGACCGATTATTTTAATTAATTAAAACTCTTCAAAACGCTAATTACTTCCCGAGCAAGCGCGCTTTCACACAGTACAATTTGAAACAGTGATTTTTTATCGTTATCTTCCAACTCGGTTATCACTTTCTTTCATCTTCATTCATCTTCATGCAAATGCAACCTACGCATCCTAGGATTGTTGGAAAAGTTGTTTCAACTGGATTACCTTCTCCTGGGTCACGTAGTTTTTCTTTTTCCTTTTTCTAAAACGAAAGTGTTACAAAGTGACTTCCTATCGCTTCGCGTCGCGAAACTGTCTTTTTTTTTTTTTTTTTTTTTTTTTTTAATCATGCTTTTATTTTTAATGGGCGCGTTTCGTTTAGGAATGGTTTAGACTTTCAATAAAAGTATTGAATACAAAATGTTAAGTTTTTTATTTTAGTATTTATTTTTTTTAAGCTACTTTTTCGGTCCTGTGTATATTAACGAGGAGCTCCCCGTTCCAATTGATTGCAGATTTCCACGTTTGCCGGGTACTATGCCGTATTCAGTGGAATCTCCACCACTAGGTTCGTTTATATATTAGAGTTTTTATATACCCCCTTCTTTTTTAAGATTTTCGTTTACAAATATAAAATCTTAACTAGTCGCATGTGCCGATCCCAAAAATTTCTTCTATCTCATACATGTTAATACTTCAAAATTCGGTATCCCATATCGCCAATATAATCAATATTTTAAATCATTCTGTTGTGCTTCAGCTGCTTTGCGAATCGTCGGGTTACCTGGATGCGAAGCACCCTTCTTTGCACGGGCAGCCGATGTACAACAAGACTACGGAAGTTCTTCTGACCTATACCGGTGGGAAAAGATAGCCTCCCTATTTCTTGGTTTTAAGATTTTAGCAAATTTCACTGGAAAACACTAAGCTAAAATGCGTGGAACCCGTTTACAAATATAAAATCTTAACTAGTCGGATGCGCCGATCCCAAAACTTTCTTCTATCTCATACATGTTAATACTTTAAAATTCGGTGTCCCATATCGCCAATAAAATCAATATTTTAAATCATTCTGTTGTGCTTTAGCTGCTTTGCGAATCGTCGGGTTACCTGGATGCGAAGCACCCTTCTTTGCACGGGCAGCCGATGTACAACAAGACTACGGAAGTCCTTCTGACCTATACCGGTGGGAAAAGATAGCCTCCCTATTTCTTGGTTTTAAGATTTTAGCAAATTTCACTGGAAAACACTAAGCTAAAATGCGTGGAACCCGTTTACAAATATAAAATCTTAACTAGTCAGATGCGCCGATCCCAAAACTTTCTTCTATCTCATACATGTTAATACTTTAAAATTCGGTGTCCCATATCGCCAATAGAATCAATATTTTAAATCATTCTGTTGTGCTTTAGCTGCTTTGCGAATCGTCGGGTTACCTGGATGCGAAGCACCCTTCTTTGCACGGGCAGCCGATGTACAACAAGACTACGGAAGTCCTTCTGACCTATACCGGTGGGAAAAGATAGCCTCTCTATTTCTTGGTTTTAAGATTTTAGCAAATTTCACTGGAAAACACTAAGCTAAAATGCGTGGAACCCGTTTACAAATATAAAATCTTAACTAGTCGGATGTGCCGATCCCAAAACTTTCTTCTATCTCATACATGTTAATACTTTAAAATTCGGTGTCCCATATCGCCAATAAAATCAATATTTTAAATCATTCTGTTGTGCTTCAGCTGCTTTGCGAATCGTCGGGTTACCTGGATGCGAAGCACCCTTCTTTGCACGGGCAGCCGATGTACAACAAGACTACGGAAGTCCTTCTGACCTATACCGGTGGGAAAAGATAGCCTCCCTATTTCTTGGTTTTAAGATTTTAGCAAATTTTACTGGAAAACACTAAGCTAAAATGCGTGGAACCCGATTACAGAATATTCATTCGTTGAATTTGATTTAGAATTTAGCTAAATTAGTCAGCTATAGCCAAATTGGCTTCATTTATGGCAACCTATTTTCGACGCCAATTTTGACGATATTTCGCCAATTGTCGCCGATCTTGGGGAGAATTTGACGCTGGCGAATATGAATATATAGTGTTAAGCATATAAGAGTTGGAACGATGGTTACAACAATGAAAGAAAATTGCGAGAAAGCATGTTCACTAAAACTCATACATTAAACCCGTTATGGAGGAATCCTACTGTGTTGTTTCAAAATGTCAGCCGCCCTAAAATTTCATATTGCTGTATCTCAGCCATTCTTTAAGATAGAGGCAAAATAAAAATGGATCAAGGCCGAACGTTTAACGGAAAAACCTTTAGAATTTCTAATTTTTTTGTACACCTTTTTGAATTTGAAATCTTTAAATGGCTATCACAGCGCCCCCTTCAAGCAGAATATCCTCAAATTCAACTGGGACCTGCAGCCTATAATCAAAAACATATACAAAAATTTTTGTTCAATTCTCTGCATAACTTCATGCACTAATCGATGATACAATAATAAAAATGTAACAAAAATCGCTATCACAGCGCCCCTGTCGTCGGAATATCGACAAATTCAACTGGAACCTGCTGGCCATAGCCAAACACCTAAAAATGAAATTTGGTTCAATTCTAGGCAAAATTTTATACACTTTTCGATGATACAAAGAGAGATTCACACGGGCAGACAGACATTTTGTAAAAACATGTTTTTCGGAATCGCTGACTCCTAAAATCCGTCGAAAACCGTAAGTCGAAAAAAATTCAATGACAATACTTTCTTCTATTATAGATAGAAGAAAGTAAATCTTGGAAGTGCTCTCCCCCCCCCCACACACACACACACCAGGATCACTAATAAAACCCGACCAGAGAAGCTCCAAACTCCGCTGACTGATTATTGACTGAATATTGACTGAATGCTTTCTTGCCCTTCTGGAGTTAAATAGTAATTAATTTTGGTAATTGTCTAACTATTTTGGAAGGAACTTTTATGAACTCTTTTATAGTAATTTATTTGAAGTTTTATTTGAAGTTTTCTTTTATTATTATTATTATTATTTTAGATTACAACATTAAACTTTTATTAAACTTTTTCCAAAAGGGGACAAAATAGTTGGTAGATTATGGATTAATGACTATTCTTGAATTGCCCCCTTTTAAAAATCAAATTTCCTCCCTCTCTCTTGTGGGACGTACGCCTCACATTGGAAACCATTGTAACCGATTATGTTGTATATCCACTTGTGTATAAAGCCACTTTGATGATATTAAAGAACTTTAACTGGACTTGAGAACAACCAAAAGAAACTTATATTCTAAAAATTATATTTCTCGAATTGCCTTGTGCGTTTGTGTCAAATTTTTAATTTAAAGTAGTTTGCAGCAGGTGGAAAAAATAGAAAGAAAACCGCGGTCAAAGAGCAAAAACATAGGTATATGTAAATTAAAATGTTTGTTTGCTTGGTAGGGGGAAAATGCAGATTTAATTAAAATTTTAGTTAATATAATTCATTTGTCTTCATAATTTACAAAAATATTTTTTCTAAAAGAATATATTTTTAAAGTATTTAAGTTCTTTTATAAATATTTTTTACTATGAGTGTCATATTTTTAAAATTTTCTCTCAAAACCAAAATATTCCTGAACGCACTTTAATTATTGTATAAAAGAAAAAAAATTGGACGAAGTGTCATAATTTTTTCTTTTATAGAAATTTTGGTATATCAGTGAAATATGACAAAAAAAAACAATGCATTCTGAGGTAAATGAATTTAAAGTTTCAAGGGTGAAATCAATAAAGTAATAATACGCTGCCGCGCATGCGCGGTAGCGTATTACAGCTTATTTTACTGTTTATTACTGTTACTTTTATGGTATAATACTGGCAGCTGGAATGCCAGTCTTATACTGTAAAATCAACACTTTTTTTTTTGCAGTGTGGAACTTAATACGGTAAAACCTGTGGAAAAAGCACATGTCTATATGGTCTCACAGAAAGAAATACTGTTCAAATATACCTGTTAAGACGAAAAATTATGCAAAACAGAATATCTTTTAGGTCCCTAGCGATTCTGGTTTTACACGTTTTAATGTACAGTTGAACCTCGCTAACTCGGACCCCTTTAACTGGGATCTCCGGATAACCCGGACTGAGTCTGCCTGAGTTTCAAATTTCCAAAACAGCATTTATTCACTCAATCAGATTCGATTTTGAAAAGATATTTTTTAAGATTTTGTGGACATGTTTCAAAAAATTTATGGGTGCACCGACGTTAATGTCAGTGACGTTAGCAATTGGTTGAAAGTTGATAATGATGAAGGTTACGCTGCACCGACTGATGAAGAGATAATCACCTCATGCTCATCTAAATAAACTGAAACTGATTGTACAGATAAAATCGGGACTGATGATGATAATTCTTCTAGTAGAGCCATGCTGAAGCAGCAACACAGCTAAATCAATTGATGGTCTATTTTGAGCGATAAACAGATACAACGCTAAATGATCTTCTTGTTTTCAAACGGCTGCATAATCTCAGAAGTGATATTCAAAACTACAACAGCAGAAAATCACGACCTTTTTTAATTCGGACTGATGTTTTCCAATTCTGTAAACCAATGTTTGGATTTGACAATATGAAATGATTTGTGCAATAAATATTGATTTTCTGTAAGTATGATTTATTGTCATTTCTTTTTTACACGATCTCCGGTTAACCAGGATTTTCGATTACCCGGAGTGGCTCCGGTCCCAATTAGTTCGAGTTAACGAGGTTTTACTATACTTGGCTCAGTAAATCCTATGAAAACGGAACCTGTTTATAACAGAATTCTGTCTTATACGTAAAAATTTTATATTTCCATACAGAAGGAATACGATAAAATTATAATAGCTCAATCATATAAACATATCCAAAACGGAATTTTGTTGCTGTCCCTAGCGATCTCGCTTTCACATATTTTACTGTGTGAGATTACAGTGTTTATTTAGTACAGTAAAACCTACTAAGGAGAAATCTTGTGATCAAATAAAGATTTCATTTCAGACAGGCTTTGGTCTTAGCTGATATATTTGTATGGTATTCCTTTTGTAAGGACCGTACATTTTTTTTACATTTAAAACAAAATTCCGTTATACACAGGTTTCGTTTTCGTAAAATTTGCTATATATTTATGTCCCGATTTAGAGGTCGCTGTCCCGGATTTTTTTACAGTGGACCTGGTAACATTATTCTTGATATTGTTTCTTTGAATAGTTCTTTTTCATGAACCTTGGAGATTTTCATTATTTTTTTCCTTGCCTTACAGGTGTCTTGTGAGCCAGTTATTCGACGTTTCGTGCAGTTCCACTATCGAACAAATGCAGCAAAAGGAAGAGATAACCATTCCTTGGAGTACAGGCATCGTAGGCTATGTAGCTGAGCACAAGGAATCCGTGAATATACCAGACTGTTATCAAGTAACTGTCAGTTTTTAATATCTGAATACAAATGAGATATGTTGCATGAATGATCGTCCCAGATGTTTCACTGTCACGCAATCAACTGATAGAAAAATTCTCTACTATCAAATGAACCTCATGATCGATCTATTTCCTTTCAAGGAAAATGTAATTTAGTTTATCGCTTTTTCAGACCATCTAGAAATGTGGTAGAAGATGTGATTTTAATAATTATAAAATATATATATTCTAAATTACAATCAAATTTGATTCACTTTACATTACTCTGATACTTTAAAATGAGACAAAAGCAAAAAACAAAGCAACATGTTGCTCAGATTGGTGTTTAGACCTAAATCAATCTTATCCCCCAGGGAATAATTTAATATATCTCTACTGATCCAATCAATAAATTTATTATCCTTCTAGTAGTATATATGATTTTAATAAGTTATAAGATATATGTCTTCTAAATTACAAACTAATTTCATTCACTTGCATCACTCTGATACTTTAAAATGAAACTAAAGCAAATATGTTACTCTGATTGCTGTTTTTACTCAATCATTTCTTATCCCTCGGGGAACAATTTAGTATATCGCTACTGATCCGATCTAGAAATTTATTATCCTTCTGGTAGAAGATATGATTTTAATAAGGGATAAAATATATGTATTCTAAATTACAAACAAATTTCATTCACTTACATCACTTTGATACTTTAAAATGAGACGAAAGCAAAAAACTAAGCAACATATTGCCCAGATTGCTGTTTGAACCTAAATCATTTCATAAACCCCGGGAATAATTTAGTATATTGATACTGATCCGATCTAGAAATTTATCTTTCTGGTAGAAGATATGATTTTAATAAGGGATAAAATATATGTATTCTAAATTACAAACAATTTTCATTCACTTACATCACTCTGATACTTTAAAATGAAACTAAAGCAAAAAACAAAGCAATATGTTACTCAAATTGCTGTTTTTACCCAAATCATTTCTTATCCCTCAGGGAATAATTTAGTATATCGCTACTGACCGGTCGAGAAATTTATTATCTTTCTGATAGAGGAATTTTAATAAGGTATAAAAGATAGGGAGAGGAGGGCACATTTGAACATTTTTTTAGAAAATCAATATATTTCTTACTTGAATTATATTTATTGCATATTAAATATTACATGAGTAAAAAAAAAAGCATTTCTTCATCATATGAGCCAAAAATTTAAAGTTTTCCAAATAAATTAAATATGTTGAGACGCTTTAAAAAGCAGAAAGATTTCTGTTCAAACCTGCCCCATGTAGGGGTACCTTTAAACAAGCTAGGGGAACCTTTGAACAAATAGACAAAATATGAAAATATTAAGAATTTTTATAAAACACTGAAGCAGTAATGATTCCACACATTGTTATTAAAGTTCCACGTTCAGCAGAAACAGCTTGGCCAACTCATTTAGTACCGACTTTAGCTTCAACATTTGGAACTTAGAGGACAGTTGCCACCCCAGTTTCATGAAGATTGATGATTCTGTCTGCAGAAAATGGATGTAGCTTCAATGCTGAAGCTAAGTATTTTTTAAATAAGGTAACATCATGCTTATTAAAGCTCGAGACATGTTTGTATTCTCAGGCTTTCATAAGGATAATCCAATATGCCTTTCATAAATCCTTTCATTCAATCCACGCCAGCTTTGGGGGGAAAGAACAACCAATTTTTGCCGCATATTCAAATGCCAGTTGTCTAATCCAAATATATGACAAGACAGGAATCCGTCATGTTAAAAAACGACTTGACAAAAGAAAAGTGTTGTTTCTACATCTAATGTGTAGTAGTTCTAGTTGGTAGCCCTGTATCAGCAAAAAATTTCATATCAAGTATAATAATTAATAATTAATCTCTTAATTTTAACATTTTCTAAAAAAAAAAATCCAAAAATAATAATATTTAGATACATACATAACTCTTTACTTCATAGTTTTAATTGTTCAATGGTGCCCCAACTTTTTTGTTCAATGGTACCCCATCACATTGGTGTTTAGCATTACAACTATTTACTCAATTAGGCTTAAAACTTAACAAAGTTATAAACAAATAAAACAAAGCTTATAAGCTAATGCTAACATCTTTATTTAAATATTGAACAATCAATTAAAATTTTACGGATACAAGATTGTCAATAAAAGCTTAGAATTTTATTTTGCTAAGTTTAGATTGAAGAAAGAGAAAAATACATACCTTACATAGACAGTATTCTGCGTGCAAAATGGTAAAGCTTTGTATGCTTGTTGCATTGAAGCAGTAGTTATGTCCTGCCATCTATATTTCAAAAATATAATTTATTTCAAGGAAAATATTTACAGTGTTCAAAGGTGCCCTTAGCTCAAATGTGCCCCCCTCTTCCCTACCATAAATTTAACTTTATTCGAAATACAGAAATTTCGCTAAAATATATATACAGTGAAACCTCTCTGTTCGACCACCTCCATTGAGCAACCACCTCCCTATGTCCATTTTTTCATGGACCGAAATTTAATCTCATAGGCCCAATGCTAATATTAACTCCATTAAGAGACCATTCTCCGTGGAACTCCCTCCATGAGTGACCAATTTGTTTGAAGAAACGGAAGTAAATTCGTTCTTTCTTGGTCGTTTGATCTTAATTTTAATTTTATCGTTTTTAGATTTTGAACTGATTCTATGAGATACAAATTTTCGATTTTTCCGAGATCACCATAATTCCATTTTTCTGGAAGTAAAAGATACCGTGTCCCCTTAAACACGTTGTCATTGAAAAAAAAATCTAAGAAAGAATGATAATTTCGTTCCTCCCAATAAATAAATATGGACAAAATTATATAATGCCAGGCTCACTCTCATCAACGGAGTGAAATATTTCACTCTTGTCAACGGAGTGAGACATTTCTCTCCTTTCTAGGGAGTGAAAAGTTCCACTCTTTACGGAGTGTATTTTTATAAAATTCATTTTCATTCTTTCAAAGAGTCAACTTTTCACCACTTCTAGTTTTAGAGTGTAAGTTGTTTCAGTTTCATCTTACATGACTATAACGTTTTTATTATGAAACGTCTACAATTTTTTAATTAATTTTAATGTATTTTTAATGTGTATTAAATTGTCTGACTATAGGATTTAATTCTTTATATAATTTTTGTTTAGACGTAATGTTCAGACGTAACTTTCTTAAAATAGTATTTAATTTTTTAAAATCAAATTTTTAAAACTTTATTGAAATCCTTGATTTTTTCATTACAGGATAGTCGGTTCAACAGTCGTGTCGACCAGAAGACTGGATATACCACTCGCAATATGCTTTGTATGCCTATACTGGACATTGACGGTGAAGTTAAAGGAGTCGCCCAAGTCATAAATAAATGTGGTGGAGAAGAACCTTTCACAGATGTCGATGAAAAGGTACAAATATAAAATATTCTTTAAATAGTATACGATTGTCCTTAGATTTTGGTATAAAATTCATTAACAGGGTTCGTACATTTCCGGGAAATTTTCAAAGAAGTATCAGTATTTTCTTATAGAAAAATTCGCCTAATTTAATCGCGCGCAACTTCCCCTTAATTATGGTGAGTTTTTCTATAAGCAAATACTGGTTCCAAGAAATTTTTAGGTCTGGAAATTCCCTGACCTGTTAGAATCCTGAATAAATTTGAACAAGAAAAGAGACTTTCATATTCAGTGGTTGGAGTATCATAGTTGAGATTTTTCCCAATATAGCGAAAATATACCGGAACCATAGGACTCGAACCTGGGTACTTTGGTTTGCCGTACCAACGCTCTCCCTACTGACCTATCCCGACGATATCCTGGGCTAGCATATTTCACTGTTATTTCTTGAACAAGGCTGCGAACTGCAGCGCTAATTTCATTCATCCGAACTATAACTATAACATTTACATGATGAATCGTGAAATAGCACGGAAACTCCTGTATACCATGTAATTAGGTCCTTGTCCTGGCTAATTTTCGCTCTGTTGGAAAAAATCTCAACTATGATACTCCAACTATTGAATATAATTTACCTAGTTGAATATACTTTCCTCTGTTCATTATGAAGAAAAGAGACTTTTAAAAAGTACTATTGGCCTGTTCCGGCCTCGATCGGATGAACAGTGTGTCGACCTCCTTGGAAAATATCTTATACAAAATATCTAATAAAAAATCAGCAATAGTTGTCTTGTTCGTCTAATCTTACATAATCGGGTTCATTGCCGATCTTGGAGACGAAATCGCGGAAATATATGAAATATGTGTTTAACTATTTTTAAGCAGATTGGTTTAAGCTGTATTTCATTGTTGTAATTTCATTTTTAGAATTTCATTGCTTTAACTATTGTTGCAAGATTCATTCTTTTTTCACCTAACCAACCCCCATTTATATATAACACCCTTAGGGGTTGAATTTCTAAATATCTGAAATATGTGTTTAACCTTTTTTTAGTAAGATTTATTTTCCTGAATTTTGCGCTCCTACATAAAACTTATGCTGAGATATGGAGAAATGACCTAAAACTTTCGACTCTCTCTTTAACTCCCTTCGGGGGGGGGGGGGGGGGTTCAAAAATCATTTCTTATCTGTATTAGAAGATGACGTCTACACGTGAAATGTCACAGTTTGAATCGACCGATGGTGTCTTTTTCTTCTAAACATTTGAATTTGAACGTTGCTTTTTAAACATAAAAATAAAATAAGCCCGTGCATAGACGTCCACTTTATCTTTTTACTATTTATTTTTTTTATAATCATTGTTCAACACGATAGAATGCGGTAAATTATTTTTGTAGCAACATTGATTTGAGAAAAATCTATCATTTCATTTATGAAAACAATGCCAATTTAATTTTTAATTAACTGCAATTTTTAATCAAAAACCATGTTTTAACGAAATGTGAGTGTACTATGTCAGAAGCCGGTTCGAAAACCTTTTGAATGATACCTCATTCGTTGTTGTACGTTATGTAAATGCATAAAAAGGATGTTGACGACAGAAATAATATATATGATTATTATTACTATTATAATCATCATAAATATTTTATCCCCCAAAACAGTCTTCTTGGAGAGAGTTTTGTGAGCGATTAACCATGTAGAACTGCTACAAAAGATCATTTGGAATAATTTTACTGGAAAATAATCGTGCAAAAATCTTATAAATCCTTAACATATTCGAAACATATTATTATTAGAGTTTCAAATATAGATTTCAGATATGACATTTGTTTTACAAGTGGATGTATGCATACATATTATAAGTCAAAATTAAAATTTTTTATACGACTGGCTTCATTTTGCTATAACTTATATTTAGAAAAATATATCTCCACGTCTAAAAAGGACATTAACTCTCCCCCCCCCCTTTTTTTTACGATCCAAACTTACCAAGTTGTGATACTTTGAATTTTATAAATTTTTAGTGTTTTCTAGCACTAAAAACTCTTTTTCTTTTTCGTTTTCTTTTTTCTTTTTTCTTTTTTTTTCTATTGCCGGAAAACACTATATATTCTTATGGTTAAAAATGTCTTAACTCGGTACGTTTAAGTGGAACTTTTTTTGGAAGTTTTCATTTAGTATTTTATCTAACTCTCTCTTCCTCCAGATGACAACAGTATTCTTTACCATTACTTATTTTTGCCTGCTCATGAATGCATTTCTTTATTTTTTTAAACTTTTGATCGTTTAAAAATTTCGATCTGAAAATTTGCAGTGTAGCGAAAGTTAATCAAATACTACAGATTATGATCTGTTATTTTATCAATTGGCATGCCACAATTAAATGACATTTAACTTCGAATTCAAGTTGACGTATGAAGCGAATACGTCCAATTACATCTGACAGCTGTAGATGAATATGAATTCGACCGCTTACTTGTTGAAAATAAAGTACTTAAACGTGACAAATCAAATAGGAGATAATTGATATAACTCTTGTTGGAGATCTGATAAGCTTAATTATTAGATAATTAAGTGATTGCCACAGTCAAATGAAATTTAACACCGAATTAAAGTTCCTCTATTAAGCGAATATGTCCAATTACATCTGACATCTGTGGATGAGTATAAATTTAACAGCAGACTTTTCGAAAATAAAATACTTAAATGTATCAAAGCATATAGAAGATAATTGAGAGAGCTCTTGTTGGAGATCAGATAAGCCTAATTATTATTAGATAACTAGCCGCCTCTGGCAACCAGCTTGGTCTCCTATAAATGTATGCTAAGCATTGCGACATGTTACTTTTATTCATAATTTAATTTACTTTCTTGATACTTCACCGAATCGGAAGATTCTGATAGAGATATCAAGATTGCGACCATGGCGGCATTTCGTATATTTTTTGTTTCTTATGTATATTTCATCTTTCATGACAAAACCGCTTAGCTCAATTAGACATGTCCGTTTGCTTATCACTTAAATACGTTCACTAATGTGAAGATTTTTAAACCTATTAAGTAATCTTCTGTCATTGGGTCCGCTGCCAATTGGCGTACTTTCCCGCTAACCTTGGCTGTAGACTCGATTGCGGATAATTAGAAAAATCTATCATTATTCTCATCTAATCGTCTTGGATAATGTGTCATAATCGGGCTGCATATTAATTGACATATTTTACCGAGTATGGTTTGGTGAAACATAGAACTTTTGAAAGCCACTTATGATAATCACATTATATTTAAACCATATTTGCTAGCAGTATCGCCCACTTTGGACCCTTGGCGTGCAATCTGATTCAAATTCATAGACTTTCTTCTTGATGCCGATCTCTGTGGTGGAGTTAAAATGACCATCGAAAAAATACCTTAGTTAAAAGCCACCATTCTGATGTTATGGGTTCAATAAATGTACACTAAATTATTGTATTGTATTATTTTGGTTTGCTTCTTTAGTGCGGCTGTACATTCAAGGAATAATTTCCCTCCAATTTTCATGTTTCTAGGTTCAGTAGTTTGGGTTGTGCGTTGATGATCTCCCCAGGCAGGACTTTCTTATATATATATATAGAGAGAGATTATTCTATGCTATATTCAATTTAAAAGTAATTTTTATTAGTCCAGTATTGCTGTCAGAGACGTTGGGTCCCGCTAAGTGATTTCCCAATTGCCAGGGCCCCGCGCGACGTTGCGCCGGCCATGGTTATCACAGTACCTTTTAACCCTATGACGATGTCTTATCTCTTTCGTTAATCTATGGCTGAAGTTAACTTGAAACAGCAATGATCTGTTATTCTATCAATTTTGGCATGCCACAATTAAGTAAAATTTTACTTCAAGTTCAGCTATGAAGCGAACATGTTCAATTACGTCTGGCAACGGCTGAGTATGTATTCAACCGTTTATCTGTCGATTATAAAATCCTTAAGCGATGAGATATCACATAGAATATAAATTGAGAGAATTCCTGTTGGTCATCTGATGAGTCTAGTTATAAAATAAGTGAGTATCTTAAAACGACTATCTCAAAGTGGCATCAACAAAATTATCCGATCCATCAGTGGAATGGTTTTCCATTCAACTTTGATAATTTGAATTCCGTTGAGTAATCATTTTTTTAATGTAAATATTTCTTTTTTATTTATACAGACAAGATGTATTATGGTTTATCATGTCAATTACATGACACTGATGTATTATGATTTATGATGTAAGTTACATAATATTGCTGTTTGATGTTTCATGATATGTTCAAACAAATTTATTATTACTTCAAATACACGATATTCTATTGAAATTTCTAAATTTCGCTTAAATTCTGGGGACAGTTTCTACCATGTGCTTGCTCAATCGCTGTTTTAAGCTCCATGATTGAAAAATTGTGTCGTCCATTTTCATTAACAGGAAAGAAAAATCATGCGTCAAGCATATATTGTGAAGCACTTTCCAACACTACTAGAATACTTTAACGAAACTTCAGCGTTTAAAAAGTTGAAAGAAGATGCCTAAGTGAACAATTTAGAAAACACATAACACATTTAAAAACCAGGTTTCAGCAATTACCGTCGATAGCCGGAAAGCTATATACTCGAATTATTTTGTGCAGCCCTGTATATGATCTATAGATTTGTATAAATTCTACGTAATATGCCAAAACTTAGTTTAGTTAGAAAATACATAAACACAGTTGAAAATTCATCTTCAGCAATTTCAGATAATAGACAGAAATATACTCGAATTCTTTTGTGCAAACATAATAGTTCATATCATCTACAGATTTTTATACACGCCACATATTAAGCTAAAATCTAATTCAGGCAAAAAAAAAAACGCTTAACATTACTAAAATACACTTCCGTAAATTACCATCATAGATGGCAATGTATCTAGTTCTTTATGTAGCCCTGTGCATGAATTTATTTATATTCTACAAACATCTCAAAGATAAATAATAACATATTTCAGTTTAAATATAATTCAGCTAAACAATGCATAATTCAATTAAAATAATACCTTTAAGCAATTCACGCCCACGATCAATAATACTTACCATCGAATTATTTTGTGTAGCCCGGTATATGATCTATAGAATTTTTTCAAAGCGATTTTTACCGTTTTTAGCGTTTCGCATCGATTTTTGACATTTGTGAAATAATTCCGGTAGCAATGTTTTAGTCCATTGTAGTAAATTTTGTCCTCTGCGATTTTGAATTTTTAGCAGTTTCTTTATGCGTTTTTTTTTTTTTTTTTTTTTTTTTTTTTTTTTTTTTTTTTTAACCATTAGGAAAATAGCTGTTGTTTTTGGTCGAGAATGGACCTCTTGGCGTCGTCACTTTATTTTTTTAAGCGTTTTTAACGAAATTCTGTAATTTTAGAAGAATTTTTCTTTTAATAGGCAATGGAAATAAATAAAATCGCTACAAAAATGTTCAAGTTACAAAAAGATAGATACAAACTATCAGATATGAAAAAAAGCCGAATTCAAAAATTGACGTTGGATGAGAAATCGTCTTATAAAGCAAAAAACGTGGTCTTCAACTTTAATTTCTCAAAATACCTTTAGATCAAACATCAATCTAAACAAGAGTTAAAGTTGTTGTAGGAAGGACCCGACAAAATATTAAGGTTTATTGGTTAACATATATTGGTTAGCGCTTTCCCTTTATTTGCACGACTTAATGTTACTCAATAGATCAGTTGCTTATCTTATCAACTTACTCATTTAAACCATTCTTCCAGACAGTATATTGTTAATATAGTTTCACGGTGATTTTTCCACATTAGTAAAATGAATCGGGTTTTAATCTCTTAGCACAATATTGTAATTTTTTTCAATAAAATTTATTCGCTATTCCTACAGCGATTTTTTAACGTTTTGCGAATTTTTTGTGCAATTTTTAGAGTTTTTCTTGTTTTGCGGCGATTTTTCGACATTCATAAAATAAATCTAGTTTTAATCTTTTAGTCCATTATAGTAAACTTTGTCCGCTGCAACTTTTGAAATAAATTTTCCTGACTTTTAGAGTTTTCTCGTGATTTGATGCGAATTTTCCACATTTTAAAAATTAATCTGGTTTCAATCTTCTAGCCTAATATAGTAACTTTTGTTCTGTTTAAGTAAAGTCTATTCGGAATTAGTGTAGTGATTTTTAGAGTGTTTTCGTATTTCGTGCTATTATTTGACGGGACCGGGCAACGCTGGGCGGAACAGACAGATAGTATTTAAAATATCGTAATATCAATGAATTGGACTGCAAACGATTTTTCACCATGGGCCGTAATATAACGCAATTCATTTGTGTATCCCCGTAAATGAACTATAAATGACAATATATCAATAACATACACTGGCCTCCAAAATTTACAACCAGTTTTTTGTATCTAATTTGAAAACAAATGAACAAAAAGATATAAAATTTAGAGGAAATTGTGCTTTAAACAGTTATTTCTCGAATTTTATTTAATTTTAACATCAAGCATGATTTACAAATAAAAAATTACATTTTTTGCAAACGTCCGCAATTTGATAAAAAAAGTAAATGGCAGTTTTTTGTGAAAAAAAAAAATTAAATAAACGGATTTTAATAAAGTATGTGTCCGGCCCCTCTTTTAATGCATTTGTGGCATCGACTTTCCATACTGTTAATTAAGTTGTCGGACACTGGAGTGGGAAACAAAGATGATACATGGAGAAACGCTTGTTCCAGCTCATTCAACGACTTCGCAGAAGGTCTTATGGTAGCCCCCTGTCTGCGGAAATAGTCCCAAAGATGCTCTATCGGATTAAGGCCCTAAGATTGTGCTGGCCATTACATTAGCTCCAAACCTTGATCCTCAATATATCCATCAACAACTCTAGCACAATATCATCGAGAATTATCATCCATTAACATTAATTCATCAAGAATAGCACCAGCATACAGTGTGACAAACGGAGCAAGGATCTCATCCCGATATTTCACAGCAGTCAGAGCTCTTCCATGGCATACATGGAGGTTACTGTGGCCACCGGAAAGATTCCAGCCCAAACCATGATTCCACCTCCTCTGTACCTGTGTCTTTCAACAATGTTACATAGGTAGAATCCGATAGCTTGTTCTCTCCAAATCAGCACACGAACTGAATCACTCTTCAAAGCAAACTGAGACTCGTTTGTGAGCAATACGTAAGCCCATTGTTCTCTGTTCCAGATAACGTACTCTCTTGGCCAACATAAACGAGCACTACTGTACTGTCGATTAATAGGACCACACACAACGGATCGTCTTGCATAGAGTCCTTAATTGTGAAGACGTCTGTGCACCGTAGTAAAAGATATTGTCATCCCTTTTGCCTTACATTGATCTAAAATGAGCTGAGCCACAGTAGTGATGCTACTCCTTCGGGCCAAAAGAGCTAGAAAGCGATCTTGTTGTTGATCTTGGGGTTGTAACCTATGAGCGGTCTAGAACAAGTTTTCTTGATACTGAATTTTCGTATTTAAATTATTCCCAGAGTCTTCGGACCAGATTACGAGAAACATTACGACATCTAACAGCATCATCTTGTGATAACCCCATTTCCACCCATCCGATTGCCCACCATCTTAACGAATCAGGTAAACGACATCTCCTATATATGGACAACAATATTTTAGGACCAACAATTGAACATCAATAAGCATAAAAAAAATTCCAAAAATTTTTACAAAAGTGGGGTAGTCGCAGTTTTTCCTTTCTGCCATATAAATGTCCAATTTAAAAAAAAAATAGAGATGGGTATAATTGTTGCATGGTTTTATTGAAGTTACTTAAGATCAGTCATATAAACCATAGTTTGCTCATTTAGTTTCATTCTTTTAATAGTGAGTGTCAAAACACTGGTTGTACCTTAACTTTTGGAGTCCAGTGTATAAAAATTACATGGCAATGCGAGTATATTTTATGAGAGTGAGAGTACGGACACAAAGATAGCCCGACAGACAGACAAACCGAAGTCATAAACACTTTTCAACCTATGTAGGCAAGTATGTTAAAAGGGCGAAATAGTACAAAGTCCCTTTAAAAATAAATACAGTATGCCATATAATTTTCTGCTTTATGTTATTTCATTTTATTACACTCTTCTGTTTAACTTAATTTGGTTCTTGTATATATAAATATTTAATTTTGTAATCGCTTTTTCACTCACTTCCTGATATAAGAATTATTAAAAAATATGTATACTCATGTCTTTCCAATAACAATACAACATTTTAATATTTTTAGTAAATTATTATATATTAATACATTAATTCTAAGTCAATTTTTGCAGCCGGAAAAAGGTGATAAATCGCCGAATATTCTTTATGGTTACTATTGTAACTGAGTTAGAACAACCCTGGGGTTAATTTTGCGCGAAACCATGCGCGGTAAATTACGCCAACTGCCTGTGAAACTACAACAATGAAATATTTTAAGAACCGTAAAGTAGAAAATAAAATATAAGTAAAAATAAAGAGTGTAATATTTTTTAATTCGCTTTATCAATTAATAGTTTAATATTAATTACATTATGATTTTGCGTTCAGAAAACAATTTAGAAAACCTGAATAAATAGTTTAAATAATGCATTTTATTTGTTCTTTTCTGTTACCATATCTTAAAAAAGAAACAGAGCAAAAATTATAGGTTTTAAAATAAATTCAATCGTTTTCTCTTTCTATCAACAGAAATCAAAGCAACTAATTTTCCATAATTGGTGTCCAAGCCAAATTAACGTACTGAATGGAAATTTTTTGGAAGAACAGGAAATTCAGTCATAAAATTATGCGTGGTTTTTAAGATAAACATTAAACGTATGTAAAAGAGTGTATTTTTAACACTTTCCAATATAGTTGAAAAGTGTTTATGAAATCTATTCGTATGGCTGTCAGTCAGTCTGTTTGCCCGAGCTCTAACTCATGAAAATATACTCGGATTACCATGCAATTGGTATATGTTATTAAGGTTTACTATGGCATATTCGGTATTGAAAATAAAGTGTAGCATTTATAGTTCGTTTAAAAGGACAATCAAAAGAATACATTATGATCTACACAGAAAAATTGTTTGCAATGTATTTTAATGACATTACTCTATTTCAAACATATTGGAACTGATATAGACCACTGGGGTGTACTATAAGAGGTATATTGTAGAATATGGTGTGCATAGCATTTTATCGTTCATTTACAGGCGCACACAAAATAATTCGGTTACAATACTGTCCCGAAGCGGTAATTGCCGGAAGTGCATTTTCAGTTGCGGTATACGTTTTTAAATTTACCGAATTTGTTTTCTATTACTTGGTGGGTATAAATGCTATTGATGATATATAAGGCTGCACAAAAAAATTTGATCATATTTCCGTTGATTGACGGTAATTCCTGAAAAGGAATTTTCAACTGTTTATGCTTTTCCTAACTAAACCAAACTACATACTATGAAGTATACAGGGTGTTCCAAAAACATTGACTTCGGCTTTTATTCCTTAAATATGGATCCTAGACATATATTATAAATTACAAAGTTACATAAAAAAGGGTACAGAATTTTAGGAAATCGATTAAAATTCTTAGGGGATTAAATTTGAAGACATTCAAAATTTGAATTTTTATACGAACTCCGTACAAAAAATTTCCCAATGAGTAAAATGTGTCCCATACACTAATAAGATCATGTACAAAATTTCAGCATTTTATCATAAAAAGTCGCAGAGATATGAAAATACACAAATGCTGATTTAAACCACTTTTCGATGCCTGGATATGAGTTCGCAAAGGGGGAAAATCATGTTGGATGATCATTTTTAAGGGGTCGTACACAAATTACGAAAGAAAACAATGGTTGCATAAATAAATAATAATTGCGCTGTTTATTGGTACAAAAACCTCTAAACTGCGTAGAAATAATAACTTTACGCAAAGATTACAAAGCTTGTTCAAAATATTTTCCATCAGAAGCAGATATTTGCATATGCAAACATTTCTAAACTGTTTTAGTATTCATTGACTGCACCATTTCCAAGTTTTATTCTGTAATTCATCATGTAAAATGTAAGGTTTTTTTCAGGAAGCATAGTTTTGTAAATTTGTAAATAAAACTACAGATAAGAGCCATGTTTTACTTGCTTATGATGCATTTCTGCGTCGTGTCATCTGCACTCCGACTGTTACATTTTAATTCCTGATTAACTCCTCACCAACTTTGTTTAAACATATCTCTACGACTTTTTATGATAAAATGCTGAAATTTTATACATGATCTTATTAGTGTATGGTGCACATTTTACTCATTGGGAAATTTTTTGTATGTTGGTCGTATAAAAATTTAAATTTTGTATTTCTTCAAATTTAATCCCCTGAAAAATGTTATCGATTTCATAAAATTCTGTACATTTTTTCACGTGACTTTGTAATTTATAATATACTAGCAAAACCCGCGGCTTCGCTCGCGTAATTCTTGAAAAATGCCAAGTGGTATTCGTTGGCCTATTTTCATTAAAGGAAATTTTACTGCCACAGATAATTCAGAAATTACTAATTAAACCACACTAATGTCGAAAAAAAAAATCAAAATTTTATAACGTTTTTCGCTTTTTTACCCCTCCCTTTGTGGTAGTGACACCGATATAGAATATAACTGTTACAGCAGGGACTGTTACCATCAATTTGCCACCATCACTTTTGAAAATGGTTCTGTAGTTCCAGAGATTCCATACAAATTGTAATTTAGAATGTTTTTAGAACGCTTTCGCTCATCTCACAGTTTTAAATTTCGATTTTTTTAAAATTTGTTCTTAAAGAGCATTTATATCTTATAAGTAACTACCATGCCAAATTTCATGTTTCTAACACCTTCACTTTTAAAAAATTGAAATTGTAGAACGTTTTTCGCTCCTGCATCCCACTGGGGGTAGTGGCACCGACATAAAATATGGCCTATGTTGGAGCAGGGACTTTCACCATCAATTTGCCACCATCACTTTTGAAAACAGTTCGGTATTTCCAGAGATTCCATAGAAATTGTAATTTAGAATGTTCTTAGAACGCTTTTGGCTCCCTTTTAAATTTCGAATTTTTTTAGAATTTATTCTTAGAGAGCATTTACATCTTATAAGTAACTACCATGCCAAATTTCATGTTTCTAGCACCTTCAGTATAAAAAAAAATCGAAATTGTAGAACTTTTTTTGCTCCTACACTCCCCTGAGGGTAGTGGCACCGACATAAAATATAGCCTATGTTGGAGAAGGGACTGTCACCATTAATTTGCCACCATCACTTTTGAAAACAGTTCTGTAGTTCCAGAGATTCCATAGAAATTGTAATTTAGAATGTTTTTAGAACGCTTTTCGGTCATCTCACCCTTTTAAATTTCGAATTTTTTTAGAATTTGTTCTTAGAGAGCATTTACATCTTATAAGTAACTACCATGCGAAATTTGATGTTTCTAGCTCCTTCAGTATAAAAAAAAATCGAAATTTTAGAACGTTTTTCGCTCCTGCACCCCACTGGGGGTAGTGGCACCGACATAAAATATAGCCTATGTTGGAGCAGGGATTGTCACCATCAATTTGCCACCATCACTTTTGAAATCGCTTCAATAGTTCCAGAGATTACTCCCTACAAACAAACAAAAAAACAATCTTTACTCCTTTATAATATTAGTATAGATGTCTATGATCAATATTTAAGGAATAAAAGCCGAGGTCAATGTTTTTGGGACACTCTGTATAAACAAATATATAGATCATATACAGTGCTACACAAAAGAACTTGAATACTTTTCCGACTATGGAAGGAAATTGCTGAAATTTAGTTTTTAAATGCGTTATGGGTTTTCCAAATTGTTTTTTTAGGTATCATTTTTCACCTTATTAAACGGAGAAGTTTTGTTGTGGTATTCTAAATATGTTGGAACGTGTTTCTTAATCTATGCTTGGTGCATTTTTTTCTTTTTTGTTTTATACTGTTTTTACTTTTATACTTATTTGATTACTATTCATATGATGAGCCTAAAGGTTAAACATTGGAGCATGTTCGGCAGATAACTTACATAATATTTTAAACCCGAGATATATTCGATTTATTTTATTTTGAATTTTTCATACTGAGTTATCTTTGAAATTTTACAATTCATCAAACTCGATGATAATGATAAAATACCGTTGCACGTCCTTCCTATTTTATTTTCAATGCAAATAAATTACTATATTACGCACGTTATTCTACAATATCTATCATAATTTTATTTGCTTTCTGATCTTCTTGTAATTACTGTGTGACTATTTCGTATTTCGTAAGAAATAAAGTATAAATTTGACTACATTTCTGACTCTAATTGTACACTAGACATACAGATGATTGAATAGAGAGAATCGAAACAAGCTCGATACGGTATAAAACACTGTAACATTGCTTCATCAATTGATAAAACACTCACGTACAAAAGCGATTACGTTCCTCTTTGAATGGTGCATATTCTGAAAAAAATTGACAGTCATGACATGAAATTACCAATTTTGTAATTCTTTAAATGTCACGATGTGGAGTTTTCAGATAGCATTTGCTTTTCTTCTAATCTGATTTGACAGTCGTATTATTGAACTGCGTATTTCAATTATCCAAAATAT